>LPNX010916121.1:84640-340211 GCA_001517045.1 Pseudotsuga menziesii | reverse complement strand
ATTCCATCTGCCACGCGAGCTCCATCGTTTGGGAGGAAATGGAAGGCTTTCTTCTCTGGATATGAGAGAGGAGATGCTTCTGGCCCTTCTTAAATAACCCATTTCCAAATTCACAGCGCCTGCGAACAATCTTTCGAAATCCCTACATCATCATCCCCATCAATTACATTAACATACCCAGTCCATGTTGTTCTTCGTTAACTTCTTTTAACAACAATAGATAGATCAATATCATTAAACTAAAAGCATACTTACATAAGTATTGAGCTGTTGAACAAAGCTGGAGAAATTGTTGTGATTGAAATAACGTGGCAAGACAGACGCGGTGAGTTCTCTGGGGCACCATACCACGAAGGTATTGTTATTTACCACGAAGGTATTGTTATTTGAACCTGGATATCAGCCACATAATGCAAATTTAAAATTCTGAATTGATTGTCGATTAGCAAATTTAAAATTCTTACCTGGGTTTATTGTTGCTGTCGCAGTGGTTGTTGCTGTTGTTGGATCAAGGTAGCTAGAATTTGGATGTAGTTTGTGATACTTCTTGCTATTTATATAGTTGTTGTTTTTTTTTCTTCTAATTTTCTATTTTTTGAGCCGACATAACATTGTAACTTTACTTCTAATTTTTTTTTCTATTTTTTTAATAGCCCACATAACATTATGTAACGTTACGTAACGTTACAACATTACGTAACGTGACAACGTTACGTAATGTTACAAGATCTACCCCATACTGGGCTGTAGAGAGCCTCTCGGCTCAAAAATCGATATGGACATTACACTTGACTCATCCTTATGCAATCTAGGAAAAGAATAGGTGGGTGAAAACGCGAAGTTGGAAAACAATTTTATGAGTGAGAGAGTGAAAAAAAAGAGGGTGCGCAAATGAACACGTGAAAAAATCAACCTCAAACTCTAGTTCAAGAGTTTAAAAAACTCAAGGCCGAGAGTTTGTGAGAGTTCAAACTCTCAGCCAAGAGTTTAATAAAAATATAGGCCGAGAGTTTGAACCAATCACCACCCTGTATTTTTTTAAAAACTCTCAGATGAGAGGTTGAACTAAACTCTCAGCCGAGAGTTTGGAAGATATTTTTTCGGTCGAGATTTCATAGTAAAAAAAACCTGCGAAAATATTTGGCATCTTTCTGGAACTTGAAACTTTAGCAAGTCCAAACCCCTACAAATTATAAATATTATTTGTTGGACTTAGTAGCAATGGATTCATCTCTGAATCTAGTTTCCAATGATATAATAATTGTTTCATTTCAATTTGAATTTCTATTTATTAATAATTTTTTTCTAAACCTTATCCCTTAAGAATTTTATTACTCTGAAAATCACATGAAATGAAAATTCAATATCATAACAAAGAAATCACCAAAAAAATTAAAATCTTCATAGAGATCATAATTGCCTTGTCCTCTTCAAAAGGGTACTTTTAGTTTTTCCAATAAGAGTCACACTAAAAAAAGAATTGAATCTCACCAACGTGTGTCGATAATGCACCATTTTCTAAACTTATGACGTTTCAATAATAATAAAAAATAGTTATCAAGTCCGAAAAACCTCAAAATATAGTCCATGCACAAGTGCAATGTGTGTATATTATGATCACACATTGTTTTACCTAAAATGAATAACCATCTCTCAAAAAACTAGTGCTCAATCTGGTCACTCATTATCCATAACTAAAATTTTCAAGTATATGTTGTTGGTGAGCACCAAATTTGTCCCATGATATGTCCATAAAAAAATTACGAGTAGAAAGCTAATTCAATTCTCTAAAACATTTGTGTTTACTTCAAGTTAAAATTCCTAAGGGAGATATGGGTTTGAAGAGGTTGAAGTTGAAAAACATAAAATTTAGCAGTTTTGTTTGTCAAAAACAAGCCAAAAGGGTTACCCAACTTCGCGTTTTCACCCAGGTGTTAGTTCACCCCAAATTCTTAAATATAAACACATATCATTGTAAAAATTTCACATAATAAAATACATAGATGGTGTACTTTGAACCAAATACATTTTCATTTACATAATTGAGAAGGATGTTGTAAAACCCCTGGTTTGAAACCCCATTGTTTGTTAATGTAATTTTGTAAAAGACTTAGTGTCTGTAAGGAAGAACTCATGTTGTAATTTTTTTGTTAATATTACAATTAAGTTGACGGTGGCATATCCAACACGCTGAATGAACAAGAACTCATGTATTCACCTAGGTCAGTGAGGGGGGTAGAATATAGCCTAAAATCTAATTATGACCCTATTTAACCCTTCTTACCTTGTAAATTTGATAAACCCATAATTTCCCTAATTAATTCCTTAAACCTATTTTTCAAGTTAAAATAGGGATTAAGAAGTTAATGGAAAAAAATGGACAAGTGTTGCAAAAAGGTGACAAGGACATCCAAGGTTGGTGGAACCTTGGGGAATAGAGGACCGAGAACGTAGAGAAGGAAGTAGAGGAAAAATATCAGGAATAGAACATGAAAGAGGAAGGAAGAAGATGATTTTTTTAAGATGAAAAGAATAAAATGCAGTGTATAGCGGGAGAATGTTGTAGTGTTGAAGAGAATTATGACTAAATATAAAATTCATGGTCAATTGGAATTGTTGGAGGATAGAGAAACAAGTCTAGATCCATAGCGAAGTGTCTGCTTTTTCTAGTTGTGGAAATTGGGTTAGCTAAGAGAACCTGTAATCCCAAGCTTGTTCTATTACCTTTTTGGTTGATAATTTCCTCTGGTTGCACTAGTGATATGGAAATTATGTAAGAAATTATTTTGTTGGAATTCTAAGATCAAATGTAGTGATGGTTTTTCATTGTGGTTCTAGTTAGAATGAAGCTAAAGGAAGGAATTGCACAATTGACATGGATTTGATAATAAACTAGAAAATCATGTTTGCTAAGTGAGAAAATCCTGAGAGAAACCTAGGACTAGTGAGAATCTATGGTGAATGTACAAGTATCATCTTGGGGGTGGAGTTATGTTGAGAGATTAACGAGAAGTCCTTGCTAAGGTTGGGTGGAGCATGTCTGCCACAAATCTAGTTTCCCACTTCAAGTATTTTTGCAGATAAGTTTTATTACCTAGAAATTGTGTTTAATTTCAGAGATGGTATTTAATTAATAACTAGTAAAAGTTTTACATGATTTCCTTGTTAAATTTCCTAAGTTTGGAAGCAAGGTATGAATTCATTTTTTACTTGGTTTAATTCATGGGTATGAAGTATGCAAGTTCAATTATTAAATAATTCATGGAAATTTTATGCATCTCGGTTCTTTATTTAATTCAAATTCAAATTCATCCCATGTGGAAATTTTTTAATTTTCGGGTTGAAATCATATGTCGAAGTTATTTTATTTGGGAAAAGATAGTTCATAAGAGTTAAATAAAATTTTCGGTATAATTATTCAATAAATTTTAGATGTTTGTGTCGAAGATTTGTTCGACCCTTTGTTAGGATTATTAATTAATTCTCCCTTGATCACCATAGTCTAATTGCCTTTTCCTAGCTTAGGATATTATTGCAACTTCACTAGCTTGATGCACTTGTTTACATGAGTTTTGGAGCTCCAGAGACCAATCCATATAATTTAGGAACCCAATCTAAGTGCCACCAGTAGTCACTGGTAGTTGACCCTAGTTGATGTTCAGTTATGTTCAGTTATGCCATGATTCCCATCAATTAGTTCATCTTTAGTTAGTCTAGCACTTGTTTGCATGAATTAAGGGAGGTTGGGTGCATTTTTTCACATACCTATATTAGTTAACTGATTGTGGACTAATTCCATTGACCGGAGTTGCATTAGCAAGCTTTAGTGGTGATTTTCCCACATCAAGTTAGCACCAGAGTCAGTCCAAGTTGGTTAATTTGAATCCTACCTAAGGAATTCAATTTTTTTCTATTTTAACACCATTGTATTACACATAGGTCAATGATAATTCATGTAATGTTATGATAACCAAATTTTGTCTCATGTGCATGCAATTTTTCCATGAATGTTTTGATAAGTTTACACTAAATTGCTTCTGTCTTTTGCAACATTCTTTCACATTTGAATTCATTTAGACATGAGGATCCTAATCTTCACTAAATTAAACACCATTTATTCCAAATAATAAAATTGTAAACCATGGGTTGTTTTGGTTTATTAAAAGCACACTGATTTGGTTAGTAAAACCACAAGATGATTTGGTTTATTTAAAAAAGATTAAATGCCTGTGTCGTAGCTTTTGTGTTGAAGCTCAAAGTAAAGTAAATGCTTAAGTCTTAGTTTTGTTTATTAATTAAATTGTAAACAATACTTTGTGTTAATACGGGTTTTAGGTGTTTTGCATTGAGTGGTTTTGTTGTTATGAAAACCGTCGACTTAAATCGCTAATTTAAAAATAGTTTGAATGTTTATATCGTAGTCTAAGTATAAGTTTGATTATTTTACAAATACCATGGGAAAAATTAATGAGTGGTTTATGGTTTTAAAATCCATGGGTCGAAATAGTAAATAAGATGTCTTTTATCTTTTATGAATTTGGAAAAATATGGAAAATGTTTACTAATTACCATATGGAAACCCTCCTTTTGCAATTACTCCATGGTAACCAAATTATTACTGCGAAAATCATATTGGATAATTCCAGCAAATTACTTGTTGTGATGTTATTACGAGAATTAAATTACTCTGAAGCACTTACGATGATGATTTAAGTATAAAAATATTACTAATGCATAAAGTTGTTTTCCTTGTTTTAATAATAGGGAAAAGAAATATCTTGAGGAAATATTGAATTTCCTTGTCTTAAGGAAATGTTTGGCATAATTTTTATATTGTTGTGTCGAAGTTCACTTATTGAATTTAATTTTCTTAGGGGAATGTTTAGCATAATTTTTATATGCTTACATGTCAAAGTTCACTTCGTTGCGATTCACTCTGTCACAATTCACTCTACCATAGTTCACTTCATTGTAGTTCACTCCATAATAGTTTAGTTTGTCAGGGTTCACTCTGTCACAGTTCCCTTTGTCATAGTTCACTCTCTCACAGCTCATGAAAAAGTGTTGGAGTTCCCAAGAATGAAATTTTTATAGGAAAAGTTTTGGAAATATTATCTTTTTATCCACAACCTAATATGGTCTGAAAATGATGTTTAGTAAAAATGATATAATTACATAATTATATGTATTAACTACTTTTACTTGAATTATACTCCACCTATTCTTAAAGTAGTTCCTATGTCCATTGGTTGTAGCTTGGGTGGTTGGGAGGAATGAATGTTACCCTCCCCACCAGGGCATTGCCAAAAAAAGGTATGTAAGAGTAGAATTTTTTTTTAAAGTTTTAATTTTGACATGCCTTAATTTATTTGATTACCATATTATTAAGACAAAGTTAAAGAATACTCCGACATACCCCTTTTTTAATACTTACTGCATCAGTAAGTATTAAAAAAGGGGTATGTCGGGTTATTCTTTAACTTTGTCTTAATGATATGGTAATCAAATAAATTAAGGCATGTCAAAATTAAAACTTTGAAAAAATAGCTTTGCTCTAATTTTGTGGAGTTAATCAGGTAAACCTTAAAATAAAGTTTTACTATGCAGTTCTTACTATGTAGTAAGCTCATGCTGACTTATGTTTCGTAAGTGTTGATAATCAATTCAATTTTGCATGGATATTTATGAATAAAAGTCACATCAATTATCCTATGATTTTCTATTATGATTTTGTTTTCTTGTGCTTTTGTTATGATATTTATGGGTTCTAGATTCCGCTATATACTTATAATAATTATGCACTTGTCAAATGTATTCATGTAGCTAATATTCATTTATGTTTTATAAAAAATTAAGTCTACTGTGACACTGGGTGTGTTATAGATGTCGAGGTTCATTCAGTGTAATACATTCAAGTAAGTAAGTAGGTAGTAGTGGGAATCTTCTCCATATGTCTCAAATGGTTGTTGGTGAATTTGGTGAGGTTAAACTATGAATAATGCAAATTGAAGATTGTATACATGTCATATATTCCATTTACCTAGGGTTATCTCTATAATTCCAAGAAAATAATTATGACGACATTGAAGGAATTCGAGATGGAGCTACTTGTTGTAATCTCACAGATCACAATGGATTCCTCTTAGTACTTCCTTAGTAACAATAGATTCCTCCATATGGTCCTGTAAGACTTTGTAGGCTTCCGAAAATGCAGTGTGCTGGGTCAGGAGTAGTCGGGCAGTCTCTTCTTTTTGCTCTGCCTTAGTCTCTTGGAGATGTGTCTGGATGGTCAACACCAAGCCTTCAAAAAGATGATACGCCCTTTCCAGAGGTCGATTTGTAGCAACTTCGACCGGGCCTGGGACGACAGTTTGTGCAAGAGACCTACATTTGCCGAGAAACTCGACCTATTCTGCCTCCTTGTCTTTGAGCTTTTTAATTTTGGTGACCGTCCTCTTCTTTGACTCTTTGGCCAAGGTTTTAAGTAGTTGGCTGACCTCTGTGTCGATCAACGAACTTGCGTCTCTTAGGCTAATCTTCAGGCCGGATGTTCTATGGTGCTCTTTCTTTTTCTTCTGGGTGTTTGTCTGTGGCTCTTGGGTACCTGCAGTAGTTGAAGTTGGATCCGTGGTTGGTGGAACGGAGGCCGAGGGTTTCTCTGCTTGGTTAGGTGGTATAGAAGTCGGGGGTGTTTCTTTTTGAGGAGGGGGTATGGGGGATGGTGGTTTTTTTGTTTGACGAGGTGGTATGACCACTTCTGGCTGTGAGGCTGATGGTGGTTTTGGCTGTGAATCAGGGGGTGGCGGAGGTGGTGGAGATGTTGGTGGTGGAGGTGGAGACGGAGTGGGGGAATGGTCAGGGGTCAAAAGGGTGACAGGACTGCGTGGTGGACTTTGGTCGGAAGAGATACTTGCTTCCGACGGTGACATGGGTAGGTCGGCCTGGGTGTCAGTGTCGATTTGCTCTATGACAGAATGGATATCTCCAATCACGTCGCCTCCATCGTCGATCCTGGTAAATGTCATTGTTTCTTGGGCGTAGATCTGTTTGTTTTCTTTGAGAGGAGTTGTTGTCCGTATTTTCTGTGTCGACTGGAACAGTGCAAGCAGCGTCGCGAAGAAGGCTTTAAGCTCAGTGTCCTTGTCGACCCTGGCTCTGATTGCCTCCAGAATTACTTGTTGATATTCTTCCATGGGGCCGCCCAACTGTTCTGTTGGACCGTGTTCTTCGACTACGGGCGTCGGAGATGGAGGAGGGGGGGTCAACATAAGGTCGACGATGTTTTCAGGCGTCTGTTGTGTTTTGGATTTCTTGGGCCAACCTTCTGGAGTGCATGCCTCGAGATATCGTTGAAACTGGGTTTCAACCGACACTTTATTGGCGCGGGTATCTTCGAGAATGTTGACAGCCGCGGCTACTAGTTCCTCCTCATCGTCGGATGAGTCAAGAATAAGCTTGCGCTTACCCCTACCTGATTGTTGTTTTTGAGTCTTGAGTCTTTTCCTGGTGACCGCTATCTCCTTAGCCAACTTATTTATGGTGCTTTTGGATAGGTCATACTCAGGGTCGGCAGCTTCGACTTCACTTGTCGGTTCTTGAGTGGGTTTGATGATTGCTGGAGCCGGAGGAATTGTCTGTTGCACTGTTGGTTGCATTTGTATTATTGGTTGTTGTTGTTCTGTCGGCTGGGGGTCGATGACCTGTGCAGTCGGAGGTTTGACAGTAATGTGTACCCGACTAGTGGTCACGGTCAGGGTATCCTTCGACACAAATGTACTAATGAACATATTAAGCTCGTAGTCCTCCTCCTTCGCCTGGTCTGTTAGCGGTTCGATGATAGAGAAGTCGACCTGTTTGGAAGCCTACGAAATTGGTACCTTTGTTCTTGCCTGTCGGGTCAACTCTCTGAAAATATGTTCAACTGTCGGGTAGTAGTCGAGGTCCTGTGCTTTGGGGTCTTGGCCTGGCATGTACCATACTGATGTATGGTCAAGTGCTAATTGGATATGTGAGTCAGTAGGGATGTTTCGTCGGATGTTCTGGGGCACCCTCCACCTCGTCGTCCGAACCTTCAACTGCTGGAACCAAGTCTCCAAGAAGACTTTCCCCTGTGCCAACTCATGCAGGGTGCCTTTTTTGTGAAAAGGGTTTGAACCTATGCATGTCAAATCTAGTCGGCTCCTAGAAGACTGGACTGCCTTCCAGACAGAAGTGGTACATAACAATCCAGAGAATAAGCGATGGAAACTTGACTATACCTCCGACCTCTTGGCAGCGCTCACATATGGTTTTGACCATGTCGGCGACATACTCTCCCCATTGGTAGACTCTTTCGTCGGATGCGATTGTGTCGACCGCTTCCAGCATCTCCAGTTTGAGGTCGCTGCTTCGACCTTCCAGTGTAAGGGTGACTGCGATTATTTTTGCCACAATTTGGGGGGTTCTTGTCGCAATTTGGCCGATCATCAGTCCCTTCGATTTTTTCCCAGTGGGTGTGCCCTTAAGTTCCTGGACCAAACCTTCTTTGATGCTGAAAGGTACCGGGCTGCCTTGGTTCGACAGACCTGTAAGTTTGGAGATAACATCCCCGGTGATGTCAATCAGCTGGTCGAAATAAAATCGACCGTTGTGGTAGCGATTGATGATGAGTTTAACCGCTGCCTCTTTTGTCCCACCGAAGCTTGCCATCAGTGGTGCATTAGGGTATTGGAGAATGGTGCTCTTCCTGATTTTTTCAGCGGCGTGGGTCATTTTATTGTCTTCATAGGCCCACTCTTGGATTTATGCCCAGAGTTTCTGAAATGGACCCTCCTGGACTTTGGCAGTTTTGATATTCTTCAGTCTTTGGATCAAGGGTGTGTCCTCTGCCTGCAACTCCTTTTCTTTAGCCGCAGCTCGGGTGAGTTTGGGTGCCATGATGTCGGACTGGTCGAAATTTTGATAGGGTTCGTGGGTTCTGGTCGATGGAGGATTCGAGGGCTCTGTGTGTAAGGGGTGTGATGAATGAACCTTCGACGGTCCATTATTTATAGGCGTGGGAATGGTGGAGTGTCGAACTGGTTGTATTAATGGCGGACTTGACAGTCCAACTGCAATACTCGAGTGCGATTTGGTGAATCTGGTTCGGCGCTAGAGGCCATTAATGTGTGATGGGACTCTCGAGGTCGACAGTTGGTGTCGGTGGTGAAACTGGTCGGCATGACTGGTCGATGAGGATGGTCGATGAAAATGATGTCGGTTGTCGAAGGGGTGAGTTGCTGTCATGCTGGGTGTTTTTGAGTGTATTGTTTTGTTTTTGGAATTTTTCTAACTTTTTATAGGTTTTGGGTGACAGTTACAGTCGTTATATATATATATATATATATAGTTTCTGTACCATTTAAGTCGGGCTCCATTGACGAGCTTCCAAAATACTAGGCCCTGTAATGTTTTTAGTCGGACTGAACCATTGGGGTGTATTTCTTCGACAACATAGGGTCCCATCCATTCTGTGTGCAGTTTCTTTGGTTTTCCTTTTACTCGGTTGTTATAGAGTAAGGAAAGGTCACCGGCCGACAAGTTTTTGTTCTTGATGTTACGGTCGTGCCAGGCTTTCTGCTATTGTTTTTGAATTTCCTGGTGTTGAAGAGCCATAACTCTATATTCTTCCAGCTTACTGAGTTGGAATAGTCGATCCTTTCTTGCATGCTCGACATCGACATGTAGTAGTTGAGCTACAATAGGTGCCTGCTGTCGGAAGTGTAGGGGGACGACTGCTTCTTGTCCATATACAAGTCGGAAGGGAGTTTGGTCGGTCGACCACTTATATGCTGTCCTATATGCCCATAATACTGCAGGGATTTTCTCGTCCCAGTCATCTTTGTCGGTATTGCATATTTTAGTCAATCCTTTTGTCAGTGTTTTATTAAAAGCTTCAATTGCACCATTTGACTGAGGATGGTATGCTATACTTCATCTGTGGTCGATGTGAAATTGGTCGGTTAAGTTTTTTATGGTTTTGTTAATGAAGTGTGATCCCTGGTCGCTGATCAATGTGAGTGGACATCCAAATCGAGTAATGATGTTTTCATAGATGAATTTAGCAGCTACCTCACTTGAACATGTCTCGACAGGTTTAGCTTCTGCCCATTTAGTGACATATTCCACTGCAGTGATAATATATCTTGCACCTGATCGTCGGGCTGGGACAGGGAATGGTCCTATGAATTCTATAGCCCAAATTTCAAATGTGAGACTAGGGTTTACAGAGATCAGGGGCATTTCTGTGCTCGGCAGTGGTCGACCAAGTCGTTGACATCTATCACATCGACTAACAAAATTTTTACAATCTCTGTGAAGTGTCGGCCACCATAATCCAGACTGTTGGATTTTCTTGGCAGTTGTGTTAGCTTGAAAATGTCCTCCTGCAGGGCCATAATGGGCTTCGTGCATGATTTGGTCGCGTTCATGGTTGAGTACACATCTTCTAAGGACATCATCTAACCCCATTTTATATATAAATCCATTGATGAGGCTATAAGGGGCAGCCTTCATAGCTAGGATTTGCTTCTTCTTAGTGTTTAGGCCTTCTGGTGCTTGACCTGTCTCCAAGAACTGAGCAATCTCCTCCAGTTCTTCTGGTACCGCTTCTATACGAAATAGGTGTTCGTCCGGCAAGTCGTCATCGACTCTGGTCGGTTCCTCTCCTGTGTCGATACGGGATAGGTCGTCGGGCCCAACATTGAGCTTTCCTGGTCGGACCACTACTTCAAACTCAAACTCTTGAAAGAGAAGAAGCCATCGAAAAATTCTTCCATGATGAAGGGGTTTATTAACAAGATAATTCAAAGCTTGATGGTCGGTGTAAAATATGAAGGGATTGGCTAACAGATAATGTCGGTACTTTTGAAGAGCAAAGACCATACCTAGGGCTTCCCTTTCGGTGGTCGAATAGTTCCTTTCCAGCCTTATTTAGTTTTCGACTGCTGTAGACTATAGGGTAATCCATTCCATCATCTCCTGGTTGAGTCAGGATTGCGCCAATAGCTATCCCTGATGCATCAATATGCACATGAAATTTGGTCGACCAATCTGGAAATTTAAGTATGGGGGCTTCGACCAGTTTTCTTTTCAGTTTGTCGAAGGAGATTTGGCATTCCTCTGTCCACTTAAATTCTTGATCTTCCTTTAGGAGTTCTTCTAGAGGGTAGGTCATGTTTGAATAGTGTTGTATGAACTTCCTATAGTATCCTGTATGGCCCAATAACACCTGAACCTGTTTAGGGTTTATTGGAGGCTTCAAGTCGAGGATGATTTTAATCTTGGAAAAATCAACCTTAATACCATCTTTGCAAACAACATGTCCTAGGAGTATCCCTATGGGGGTCATAAAGATACATTTATTAATGTTTAATGAGAGTTGTATTTGTCAACATCTTTCCAACATAAGTCGGAGCCATGTGCAGTGATCCTTTAGGGTGGAATATATAGTCCAGTCGTCGAAGTAGACTGCCATAGTTTTATATATGTATTCCTGGAAAGTTTTGACAACAATTCTGGAAAAGACTGCAGGTGCATTCTTTAGTCCAAAAGGCATAACCCTGTAAGTGAAAGAACCAAATTCACAGACAAATGTTGTTTTCTTCTGGTCTTCCTTTGCTATAGGTACTTGGTTATATCCTAAAAATCCATCTATGAAGGAGTAGCATTCATGGCCTGCCACTTCATTCAAGATTTCATCAGCATAGGGGGTTGGGAATGGATCTGTTAGTGTGACTTTGTTAAGCTCTCTAAAGTCGACACAAATTCTTAACCTAGTTGGGTCATGTTTCTTAGGCTGTACGACCATGGGACTTGCCCATTCCGACTGGTCGATGGGGTAAATGATTCCTGCTGCTAACATGTTGTCTATTTCCTTCTTAACTATCTCTTTATACTTATGAGCTAATTTATAAGGTCGTTTCTTAACAGGTCAGACATCAGGTTTAGTATCTATTTTCATCTCTCCCATTTCCCGTACTAGTCCTTTTAAGTCTTTGTAGTCCCGTGCAAAGACATCTTGGAACTCTCTAAGTAGGTTTACGATTTCAGTGGTTTGATGTTCGTTCCAATAGTCTCCAATCTTGGCTCTTTGGACGGTCGTCATTTGAAATCTCGACCTCCTTGGTTTTCACTTTTGCATCCAGCCACTCTAGTGCTTTAGCTTCATTGATCGGCCGACTTCCTTCTCTGAACTGTGAGAATGTAGCAGGAAAGTCGGCTGCAGTCATTCTGTCAAGGTCAGGTTTATCTATGGTCTCAACTTTCAAGATGGAATAGATAGGTTTGTTAGTTTCACTATTGTCAGGGTTCCATATGAAGCTCTTTCCTGTGGTGTGTTCATTTTCTAAGTGCAAGCAGGTCGACTGTGGTCGGGATGTAGTTTGTATAGTATTACAGTCCTTAACCTGTCGATGGGTCTAGTAGGGTTGATTGACAGTCGGTTGGAGGAATTGTTTGATTTGCTGTGATGTCTCAGCCAATTTTTTTGTTTTGAGGTGTAAACTGGAAGTCTTTGATAAAGTTTTCTCTCAATTCCCGCCAAAAGAAGGTTTCTCCCCTAGCTTCCTCCATTTTATACCATTTGTTAGGTAAGTCGTCTAAGTTTGAAGGAAACAAATGGGGCCAGGCTCTCTCGTCTTTGTAACCAAGTCTTCTCCACTCCTTTTCACAAGTCCTAATGTGGTCTTCTGGGTTTTGGCCCCGAGTAAAGACAGGGATTTGGGCTTCCTGTGTTAACTTTTTCCCTCCAAACCGTTCGATAAAGAAGGTTGAAGTAGTTGTCCAGGTCTGTAGTTTTGATTGATGGGTATCCCACCATCTAGCTGCTTGACCTGTAAATGTTTCTACTAAGCTTTGCAGTCGACCATGTTCTCCAATGTTTTTAGATACTTGTTCGATCTGCATAACTGGGGATTCCCTCTCCTTATACCTAGGTAGTTTATTAGTGTTTAAGTTCGTGGGTTGTAAGGTAGGGCGTTCCCTTTGTTTCTTTTCAAATTTTTTTGGGATAATTAATACGATGAAGCACTGTTGGGTGGGTTTTTTCTGTAATGTTTGAATAGTCCAGCACCCTCTTGCTTGTGTTTCATAGTTTTCTATCTCCCAGTCATAGAGTTCAGCGTCTGAATTATACCTGACTGAGTCTGGGTTACCTAAGTAAAGCTCCCCTTGGGCGTTTGGTTCTGTGTAGTCAGTATTGTTTTGGATCTGATAAAGTTGTCGGATATCGACTTCCTCATCAATCGGTTCAATCCAAGGTTGTCCTTGGGATGGATTGATAGGTACTATGACCTTTTGGCCATTTCCTTTGAGCTTAATACGTTCTTTGTCTAAAGAGATAGAACATTTCATATTTCGACCCCAAGGTCGACCTACAAGGGCTGGGAAGGAGCTAGATCCTTCCTTTGGGTCAATAATTTTGAAATCAACCTTAGTTGATATTCCCTTGATGGTCATGTCTACATTTTTCCAAACCCCAATAGGTTCGATGAGGCCTTGGTCGGCTAGTTTGAGGTAAATTCCTGACTCGTAGAGTCGAGGTCTTCCCATCGTTTCCCATGTATCCCGAGTCATGATATTTACCTGAGACCCGAAGTCGAGCACCACTTGTCGGACGTGAAAATCCTCGATTTCCAGGTCGACTAGAGGATCAACATCGTTTTTGTCTTTTTGATTGAGGTTTCAAATGTTCTTAGTTTGTTTTTCAGGGTGAGTACTTTTGATTTGATGCAATAAATCAATGAAGTGGCTACCGACTCATCTGTTTGAATGAGATGGGTTAACTGCTGTGTCGTGCTAAGTCGACTGTGAATAATGTCTTCTTGCCGTGCGATGTTTTAAAATATGTGTGATGCCTCTTGATAGGTGTGTTTTTGCTTTATAGGGTCTGGATAATTATTTGTGTCTTGTATTTTGCGAATTTGGGGGTTATCAGGCCCTGTTTTTGTGCCTTGACGAGTGACAATATGCATATTTTTAGTATGTAATACATCATGCTTTTGTACACAGGACAAGACATTAACATTCTTTTTCATATTAATTTTTTCCAACATAGTAGGACAATCCTCCAAGGAGTGATCACCTACTCCACAATGCGTACAGAATTTCAGGTCAGTTCTGTCCTTGTACGGACAGTCTGCGCATCTGTGCCCCTCTTTATAGAAAATGAAGCACTGGCTGGGTCGACGAGTGCGTATGTATCGATTCCCAACGAATTGACCTCTTCAAAACCCTTGTCATCGATTTTCATACCGACGTTCATATCGTCGGCCGTTAGCTTGTTGCCCATTCTGATTGTTTGAATTACTTTGCTCATTAGTCTGTGCTACTGCGTTTGTTTGGTAGACAGCCTGGTAGTTCTGTCTATTTTTCAGGTTCAGTTGACAGTCGGCTGTGTTGTGGATTTTTGTCTCGCAGATGGCACACCAGGAGGCCTTTCCATTCTTCATGTTGTATGGACAGTCGACTGTAGAATGGTCTCCACATTCTTGGCAGATGTCACAAAACGCTTTAGTCTGCACCAAATGGACATCTTGTCGGCTATACTACTGTCAACAAGTATCTTTTGAATGACCGGTCGTCGAACAGTTTGTACACCAGATCTCTTGATTCTTCAGGGTCAACTCTTTTAAAGACTTCTGGACATTTTCTAGCTGTTCCTCCAGGCGGTGGTCTGTTGGATATGCAGGGATATCTTCGTCCATCTTGACCTGCAGAGCTTTTGTCAGTGCGTCTTCATATGTCTTGAAAGTTTCCAGACTGATATGTCGGTGAACTTTCTGTGATAGACCTGCAAGGAACCATTGAATTAGTAATTGTTCATCAATAACATAATCTAGTTGGCTCAGTAGGTCCTTCCAGCATTTTTCATAGTCACGGACAGTTTCTCCTGGCTTCTGTTGGGTTGTTTTCAGCTTTTTGGCTGCCAGGTGCTTAGCGTCTGGGGTTTTAAAAAAGGACAAGAATTGCGCCTTTATCTCAGCTTTGGTCGCTTTGGGGGTCCTTTCTGTGAATGTCATGAACCATGTCAAGGCTCGTTTGCGTAGGGCCCCTGCGAACTGGGCCATCTGTCATTCTTCATCCGTGACCTGGTTTGCTTCCCAGGTCGACTCACAGATGAACCAATGTCATCTGGGGTCTTCATCCCCCTCGTAGAGAGGAATGTGAGCAGTGCCGTGACCCATGCTTGAATCACTATCACTACTCTCAGAAGTTGGCGGGGTGGGAGGTGTGGGTGGTGGTGAAAGAGGTGGGGTTGTTGATACAGTCGAACCTGTGGGGGTGAAGATGGGGTTTTGGTCGATGAAACTTATGCTTCCGTCGGTGGTCGATTCTTTCTCGCCGTACAGCGGATTGTTGATAATTTTTCTTCTCAATGGCCCACTATCACTTTGCGTGCTCAGGTATGACTCTTGGATGTCTTCTAAAGTTGTATGTGGCAGGGGGGGTGCTCCTTCATGTGTCGGTAGGAGCAAGTGGATACTCCAAAAGGAAGGTGCCATTTGAAAGGTCACCCAGTTCCCTTCGACCGATCGGCATATGACAAGGTGTTGTCCCGGGTATGGTTCATCACCTAGTAGACTCCAGATTGTGATGTCACCAGCTCTCAGTCGGAGGTCGTCTTCAATAATAGTCTGTATTACGGTATGTGGATTAGCTAGGGACAGGGTTACTTCGTCGGGAACCATTATTTGGAGAGCTTCTTGCTGCTCTATCCACACTTCTTCATCCTTAGGGGCCGTCTCTTTCCTCTACGCCTTCTGCTGGTCGATCATGACCCGACTCTGGCGGAATCTCATCACGGTCGGTCTCCCTAGAGTTTTGTTCTCTTTGCAGATCTTCGGCTCGTTCTCGTATGGCTTCCCTTCTCTGCTGTCGTTCATCCCTCTCGATTCTCTTAATGTCCAACATACTTTCATACAATACTATTCCTTCGAGTCCCCTTCGGTCAACTTTTCTTAACTGGTTTAAATCTGGTCGATTAGTATCCACTATGCTCCCTCTCCGACACACGACCAGCTAACCCCCCATAGCCTACCCGACGCTTTTTAGAAAACTCAGATAATGCTGTCTATTTGCTCAGGAAGTATTCCCACTCCCTTTCAGCGATGAATTTCTCCCACTTCTTTTGTTTCTCTGCCCAGTTAGTGTTTGATGGCGGTTCGTACAATGGTGGTCGAGGTTCGACGATATGGCCTGCTCCTTTCTCTATCAAGAACTTGAACAGGAGCATCGGTAAGGAGCACAGAAATTGGTCGGTGAAATCTGTGTAGAATTTAGCTTTTACAGTTTCCACTGATGTTCAGTCTTCTAGTGCTTTCTCCTCACAGAAGTTGTCGGCGATCTTCTCACACCACTCCGACAGATTTGTTCTACCCCCTCGAATAAGTTTCTCTAGCAACTGTTCTTCTTTAGTTGTGTCGATCTTTTTCATCTAGGAGTTGCTTCAGTAGTTGTGGCACGGATTCAACAAACTTCTCATGTGTCTCGGTGAAAAATCTGGCTTTGGCTTCTGCAACTGTTAGTCTGTTCCTACGTGCGTAATTTTGTAAGTAATTGGCAATTTTACGCTCCCACCAGTCCTTGATCTCCTGCTCTGGTATCATATGTGAGCATATATTCTAGACATGTACTACCGGCAACGGAACCAATGTTGTAATCTCACAGATCACATAAGGTTACCAATAATACATACTAAAACATACATAAATATAAACAGAGACAGAAGACAAGAACAGATAGGATAGGACAGAATACTTTATTACAATGAGTTCATACAAAGCACAAAACTGAACTGAGTTCTTGTGTGGCTCAATAGCCTAATATATACAAGTTACAAACAGTTACAAAATAACTACCTGTCGGTTCGGTGAACCGACACGACTGTTAGTTAGCCGACTTAATTAACTAGTTTAGTCGGCTGACCGACTTAGTCGGCTGATCGACTAGTCGGTCCATCGACTTAGTCGGCTGACTAAGTCGGTCTTCGTTCAAGTCGACTTATGTCGACTTGCTCCTTCTACACTACTCAATGGAAATTTTGATGGGTCAGATTCTATAATTCGACAAATTTTCATGGTGGATCATTGAATAAAACATTGCCAATATCTTTGGCTAAAAAAAATCAACTAAACACCATTTAAGTTTTCAATCAGTACCTTACCTGGAATTTATAGGGTTCTCCGGCAACCCTCCATATGATTCCTACCTTGAGAACCATGAAATATTATTGTATGTAATTTAATCACATGTATCTAGTGCTACTATTTCTCTTACACGATAGTCATGGTAGTCTTCCTAAACAATAATAGATTAACCATTCCCTCCAAATGTCTCAACATGTGTTCATGAAGGAATATGTTTTCTTTCGGTGAAGGATCCATCGTCCTAATAACGGAAAATTTGTTTTCATTTTTATACTAATAGAAATTGGCTATGAACATGTAAATGAAAATATTGATTGCACTCGGCTAGGCTAGAATCCATTAAAAGTAGTCTAAATGAGATTTTTTTATATTGTTCGTGAACCAATAACTCCCTTTGATTCTGCAACTAAGCTTCTCAGAAAGTGAGATAAGCATGTTGCTAACAAAACTAGTGTTTCCTATAAAACTCAAATTCGTAGCAATATCCAAGATTTTCATAGTGTCTAGCATATGATCATAAAATAAGTCTTACATTCCTACCCTTTTAAATAAATTAGAAATTCCAAATAGCACATGTTGTGGAAGCATAAATAATGTTTAATAGAATTATTTCATTGGGTATATCTATTACTCCATTGTCCTTTGCTACCTCAATTATTCTAATATATGTAAACATGGAAACAACTATTTATATAGTGGAGAAAAACATGCTAGTGTCTATCCTTTGCAACAAAGTTATACCTCGTTCATTCCCCATCAAGTGACTTGCAATTGGAACCAAGATGTGCTCACAAATACGCAACAATAAAATGATAGATAGGCTAGTAAAACATTGTAATATTGCAACATGGATCTCAAAATTTGTTCCAATGTATTTATCCATTGTGCTTCCTTGTTTTGTGAAAAATGTTGAAGATTATGCAAAAACAAACCCATACATCAAACATGCCATCGATATTGTGACATCCCAAGAATATATTTAACCTCTTCAACCTCTTGGATAATTCATAGTCACCAATTACTAGTTTTTTTTCATTCATAATCTAATTCATCTTCAATTGTTGATTTAGAAAAAAAACAAAACTGATTTGTACACAAATGATGGTTTCCTGATTCAATAATACAAACTTGTCTTTCTTCAATGCAAGCTTGTTTCTTTTATTATTGAGAAGAAGTATAAATGTTTCAGTTATGAAATATTGCAATGAAGACATGAATAATTCAAGTGAGAGGACTACCAAAAGACAACTTTTGTGGGTAAAATATTGTCCCACACAAGAATACAAACAATGTTATTTCCATAGCCACAACAATAATACCAAATCCAAGATCCCATCTAATATCGTCATAAATATATGTGATTACAGTGAATCATGTAAGAGTACCAATGCAAACAACTAAACACCACAAATTAAATAATGAAATCTTATATTTATTTTGTTATGGTTCATCTTCATCAAATTTATCAGCACCAAATGCTTGTAAACAAGGTTTGAAATGTTCTTACCCCAAATAAACCAAGTAGATTGAGAATAATAAAATCCCAACCTAATTAGAACCCATCAAATAGGTAGAAAAAGTAACTAAAGTAAATCCTATCAAGTAGATGATAGATAAAGATTAAATAGTCCAATAATGACTCAAATATGAATCTATGACAAAAGTTACATGGAAAGGAAGCACGGATGCCACTCCTGACCAAATATTCACATTATTTGTAGTATTAGTAGTAATATCATGTAGAACATATGTGTGGTAAGTCACCAAGTTTGAATGCATTCCTTTTTATGAAATCCATCTCCAATCCAATGATTATAAGTGATGCTTTGATGCCATGTCTCCACTATGTGTAGTCTCGAACTACATTATACCAAATTTAGTCAGGTTCTATATTTAACAGAACCTCTACATCTATCAACCTGACCAAATATTTCTCCAACTCTATTGTGCAACTCTATTTCCACAAACTCCTTTTCGTAATTGCATATTTCAGATTGTGGATCTATTTTTTGAAATTTTCTCATACAGCTTCCGTAATTCGTCTCCCACAACTTTTCTTCCGCAATGTAGCTTTAACAATATTACACCTCTAATTATCAGACTAGTTGATTACCGTTGGATCTAGATCCTCTCAAATCAACGATGGAGCTTCAATAAACAAAGTGGGATTACTTGAGATTTCAGAATCCAAGCTCTGGATTATCCTCCTCACATTTTCCAACCGTGGAATCCTCTCTGATCATTGATATGATGTTGATCATGCTATTAACTGTCAATCTATTTGAACTAACCTTCACACACCTTCTAATGGTAGAAAGATATATGAAGCATTGATATCTTGCGGCTTCTTCCCTATGCTTCGATCTGTGATCAAGTGTGTAAATTCACTTTAACTTTCATATCTCTTATCTCTCATGCAATTTCAGTTCATGAATTATTTCCCTGTTGTCAATCCATCTTCTCTCCTTTAATCTGGATCACCCAAATTTCTATTGAATGAATTGAATGCAATCTTTTCAGTCCTACATTGATTGATCAAAGGATCGATCCATCGAAATTCATATGGACTTCACCAAACTTGATCTCCTTCACTGGATTTGCACATCACTTCTATAGTTTTTTCCTTCCCACAATTCAACTCCTCGGGCACGTCCTTGATCCAACCTTGAACTTCACTTCTATGGAACGTATACAAAGGAGCATCAATCCTTTCAATGATCAATGAAATAGGGTTTACTCATGAGCTTTATGCACAAAAATCCATCAAACAATCTATGTAACCTTGAATTCCCAAAAGCCTTAATTTCACATTACATATACACAGATTTATCAATCATTAACATAGATAAATCAAGCATTTGATTCATATAATCATACACTCAGAAAGCACTGCATTTACACAAAGATATGCTGAAATATGATTTCCTTTAAATAACATAATAAATCTATACATTCATATTGATACATAATATGCATTCTAATACTCTTAATTCTGGTACAGCCATGACCAGCTATACTGTCCCGATTTCTCCTTTATTGGCCACACATTGGCTAACCTTGAATACCTACCTTGTCTAGCTACCTTTGCCTCGTAGGATTACATACATATATATAGAAGGTTTTTGAAACCAATCCTGATTTAGATCCAATGAACCCTCAACATTATGCTAACAAATTCTAAATAAGGCAAAATCTTAAGCATATCATATGACTCACTGCCATTGGATGAGGGATTTATTACATGACTCATACTTTGACTTTATGACTCATTCATTCACCTAGTGACTCACCTAAATGACTCATCACCCATCTAGATCCACACTTAAACATAGGTTTATTTACAATATAATAGTTCAAGGAGTATTAATTCAGAGAATGAAGACACCTTCTAGGTCTGATCCAAAGATTCGACTTGGACTTGGATGGAGAGTAGGATGCTCCTGCATCATACTCCACAGGAAGAAATAAATATGACCTTCTAGTCATAACCTTCAATATTCAGTACACCTGGATCCCAAACCTTATGTTGAATCTTTCCATTTTCTTGATGGTTGTCATGTTGTCTTCTTACTGGCTGTAATTCTCTTGGTTTCTATATTTGTTTTTGCAATGCTCCACTAGCTTTGCTTCTGCAATCTTCTTCTGTCATATGTATTTTGTTATTGATTTGTATTTTTTCTCTGCTGATGTAAATATCCATTTCCTCTTCATGTCTTCTTTGAGACGCCTTCCCCATCAGCATCCTTAGTTCTTCAATCTCCATGTCCAGTCTATCCTTTGGTTGGTATACTTGCATCTTCTTGTTCTGAAATTATTGATGTTATCTTGGCTCTCTATTGTTTCCCACTACTTGCTTCATCTTTATATATTTAGGATTTTTACTTGCATATGCAATCATATTTCTACTATAAAGTATTCCAAATTGTTCCTCTGAATCAGTTGAGTCATCCACTCCTTTGCAGTAACTTGTAATTGACTGTTGTAACAAAATCATATCATTACAAGACAATTCAATGCCTTGAACTTCCTTCTTCTCCTCTCCAATGTTGCAACCAAGTATTAAGAAGTCCTCTTCATCAATCCCTTGATTGGTCAACCAATATTCCAACATTCTTAACTCTTCATCATACTTCTTGAGGTTAGAAAGTTTATCTTTGTCTTCATTATCCAACTCTGCAACAACAAGTTCTTCTAGGCATTGATCACCCTTTTGAGACAATATGGTCTCTTCCTTTTTAATGACACATTTATTCCTCTATATTCCTTCATTTTCTTCAATACCTACAAACACACGCCAATAATCAATTTCATAAACCTAAGACTTTGAAGCCTATGTTGATATTTTATCTGGCATCCTCCCTTTATGTTGGTCTAAACACAACATCAAACTTTCACCATAATCAATTTATTCGAGAGTCTGAGCTACACGTTACATACAATCTTCATAGGATACCATATCATCTCTTACTACAATATAATTATATTATGTTGTCATGCTTTTAGAAAGATCGTCTTCTTCTTATTTAGATTTCATGATAGTCCAAGGTGAATGTTCACCTTTTTCTTTCATCAGAATGCAATTCTGAGTCTTCCCTATAGAAATTTCTTTGTACATTTATTCATTCATATTCAAGAAAAATTCAAGTGAATTCCCATCCTCATTTCCCTTGAATACATATTCAATCAAGAACTATAATATTTCATCCATTTCTTCTAGCAGTTCCATTTATTCATCAACCTGTATAAACACACCATTTAAGTGTTCTCCAATACATGCAGTCACACACAAATCATTAGATTTAAAAACATAAGGTTCTTAATATGAGGCCTCATCTATCTCATCTTCATGTGGTTCTAAAATTATTAGAGAGTTTAGAAAAATATTTATAATCTATGCATCACCATCCTTATTCTCATCTTCTCCCAACAAAGGACCCTGTTTAGGATCACAATATGGAATTTCCATCTTAGACTCAGCTGCCTTGAGTTCTTCCTTCAATATAGTAGACATATTTTTCTTTAGCTTCACATGTAGTGAAAGCCACCTCACCTTCTTCTTTCTAATTATCCAGCCATACCTCTGGTTCTCTTTCTATAGCAGCATATCTAAACGACTAAGTTGCAATCCTATGTAAACTAATTCTATGTCATACTCCTCTTGACTCATCCCGTTGATGTCTTTTACCTTGACATATTTCCTTATGTTGTGGCTTGTCTTTGAACCTATGCAATGACTTCTAGCATACATCATATCCATTTCTCCTTCCTTTGTGAACTTCATCTTGTTCACTTGTGGACTGTAGCTAAGCATTAACCTTCAACAAGTCTCCATACCTACTACTATCCCTCAACAAGCTATCTCTCCTAGAGCTTGTCCTTTTGGTATCCATGGTTCTTCTCCTCTAGAACCTCTTGAGAAACTTCCTTTTTCTCCTCTTGGGCTTGTACAAATCCACTTCTTCTTTGATAACATTCAACTTGTCCCCTTCTTGTCCAACCTTTGTTGGATATTTAGGTTCTGCCACTGCTTTCTCTTTTCTCTAAGAGTTTACAAACTCTTCATCAAGAATACAATTATCCTTGATACATATCCTATAGCTATAATTGCTGCTATCAAAATTTTCATGTTTTCCGCTACAAATTCTTATAACTAGAGTTAAATAAAACATCAATCAGTCCATACCTTTGAGACTTTTCCACTTGTATAGTTGGATGAAAAAATTTCCCATGTCTGCGATTCTTGATTTAATTCAATTTTGAATACTTTTACCTAACCAACCTTTCCAACACAATTGTTAGTCTTCCACTTCAAGATAGATTAAAAATCAGAATTTGATTTACCTCTTGGCTCTGATCCAAGTTCTAATAATATTCACATAGAATCTTCTACGCTCTCATACCAAAAATGATGTTAGCTCTCCCCTATGTGCAGTACCGAACTACACTATACCAAATTTAGTCAGGTTCTATATTTAAAACAACCTCTACATCTATCAACTCAGCCAAATATTTCTCCAACTATATTGTGCAACTCTGTTTTCACAAACTCCATTCTGCAATTGCAGATTATGGATATGTTTTTCGAATTTTTCTTAAACTTCTTTTGTAATTCATCTCCTACAACTTTTCTTCTGCAATGCAGCTTTAACAAGATTGCACCTCTAATCAATGAAGTAGTTAATCAGCGTTGGATCTGGATCTTCTCATATCAACAGTGGAGCTTTAATAACCAAAGTGGGATTATTTGGGATTTAGGAATCCAAGCTCTGGATTATCCTCCTCACATTTTCCAACCGCGCAATCCTATCTGATCGTTGATATGATGTTGATCAAGATTTGAACCATCGATCTATTTGAGCTAACATTCACACACCTTCTAATGGTGGAACATTGTATGAATCATCGGTCTGTTGTAGCTTCTTCCCTATCCGTCGATCTTTGATCAAGTGCAGAACTTCACTTTAACGGTGGAGCTTTAATCAATTTCTTCAAGAGTCTAAGCTACAAGTTAAATACAATCTTCATAGGATACCATAGCATCTCTTACTACAACATAATTATATTATGTTGTCATGCTTTTAGAAAGAACATCTTCTTCTTCTTCATATTTCATGAATGTTCACCTTTTTCTTTCATCAGAATGCAATTCTGAGTCTTCGCTATAGAAATTTCTTTGTACATTTATTTTTATTCATTCATATTGAAGACAAATTCAAGTGAATTCCAATCCTTGTTTCTCTTGAATACATATTCAATCAAGAACTTTAATATTTCATCCATTTCTTCTAGCAGTTCCATTTCTTCATCAACGCGTATCAACACACCATTTAAGTGTTCTCCAATACCTGCAGTCACACACAAAATATTAGATTTAAAAACATAAGATTCTTCATATGAATCATCATCTATCTCATATTCATGTGGTTCTAAACTAATCAGAGAGTTTAGAAAAATATTTATAATCTATGCATCATCACCCTCATTCTCATCTTCTCCCAACCAAGGACCCTGTTCAGGATCACAATATGAATTTTCCATTTCAGACTCAGCTGCCTTGAGTTCTTCCTTCAATCTAGTAGACACATTTTTATTTATCTTCACATGTATGAAAGCAACCTCATCTTCTTCTTTCTAATTATCCAGCCATACCTCTGGTTCTCTTTCTGTAGCAACATATCTAAATGAATAAGTTGCAATCCTATGTCAACTAATTCTCTGTCATACTCCTCTTGACTCATCCCGTTGATGTATTTTACCTTGACATATTTCCTTATGTTGTGGCTTGTCTTTGAGCCTATGCAATGACTTCAAACAATCATCATTAGCATTTCTCCTTCCTTTGTGAACTTCATCTTGTTCACTTGTGGATTGTAGCTAAGCATTAACCTTCAGCAAGTCTCCATACCTACTACTATCCCTCAACAAGCTATCTCTCCTAGAGCTTGTCCTTTTGGTATCCTTGGTTCTTCTCCTCTATAACCTCTTGAGAAACTTCCTTTTCTCCTCTTGGGTTTGTACAAATCCACTTCTTCTTTGATAACATTCAACTTGTCCCTTCTTGTCCAACCTCTGTTGGCTCTTTAGGTTCTGTCACTGCTTTCTCTTTTCTCTAAAAGTTTACAAAATCTTCACCAAGAATACAATTATCCTTGATACATCTCCTCTAGCTATCATCACTGCTATCAAACTTTTCATGTTTTCTGCAACAAATTCTTATAACTAGAGTTAAATAAAACATCAATTAGTCCATACCTTTAATACTTTTCCACTTGTATAGTTGGCTAAAAACATTTCCCATGTCTGCGATTCTTGATTTAATTCAATTTTGAATACTTTCACCTGACCAACCTTTTCAACACAATTGTTAGTATTCCATTTCAGGATAAATTAAAAATCAGAATTTGATTTACCTCTTGGCTCTAATCCGAGTTCTAATAATCTTCACGCAAAATATTCTACACTCTCATACCAAAACTGATGTCAGGTCTCCCCTATGTGCAATCCCGAACTACACTATACCAAATTTAGTCAGGTTATATATTTAAAACAACCTCTACATCTATAAACCTGGCCAAATATTTCTCCAACTCTATTGTGAAACTTTGTTTCCACAAACTGCATTCTGCAATTGTGGATTGTGGATATTTTTTTGAGTTTTTCTCAAACTGCTTCTGCAATTCATCTCCTGCAACTTCTCTTCAGCAATGCAGCTTTAAAAATATTGCACCTCTAATCAACGGAGTAGTTGATGAGCGCTAGATTTGTATCCTCTCATATCAACGGTGGAGATTTAATAACCAAAGTGGGATTATTTGGGATTTAGGAATCCAAGATCTGGATTATCCTCCTCACATTTTCCAACTGCGCAAACCTGTCTGATCGTTGATCTAATGTTGATCACGATCTGAACCATCGATCTCTTTGAGCTAACCTTCACACACCTTCTAATGGTGGAACGATGTATGAATCATCGGTCTCTTGCAGCTTCTTCCCTATCCGTCGATCTGTGATCAAATGCAGAACTTCACTTTAACTTTGTGGATCTCTTATCTCTCGTGCAGGTTCACTTCATGAATTCTTTCCCTTTCTTCGATCCATCTTCTCTCCTTTAATTAGGATTTTCCAAATTTCTATCGAATGAACCAAATGTAATCTATGAAATCCTATGTTGATTGATCAAAGGATTAATCAATTGATCTTCATCCAGACTTCACCAAGCTTGATCTCCTTCACTGGATCTGCACATCACTTCTATAGTTTTGTCCTTCCCACAATTCAACTCCTCGGGTGCATGCTTAATCCAACCATGAACTTCACTTATGCAGGACATATACAAAGGAGCATCGATCCTTTCAGTGATTGATGACATAGGGTTTACTAATGCATTTTATGCACATAAATCCATCAAACAACCTCTATAACCTTCAATTCCCAAAATCCTTAATTTCACATTACACATACACAGATCTATCAATCATTAACAGAGATAAATCAAGCATTTGATTTGCATAATAATACACTCATAAAGAGCTACATTTACACAAAGATATGCCAAAATAGGATTTCCTTTAAATAACAAAAGAAATTTGTAGATTCATATTGATCCTGAATCTACATTCTAATCCTCTTAAGTATGGTACAACCATGACGAGCTATCTTTTCCTTATTTCTCCTTGATTTGCCACACACTGGCTAACCCTGACTACCTACCTTGGCTACTTACCTTTTCCTCATAGGATTACATACATATATATAGAAGGATCCTGAAACCAATCCTGGTTCAAATCCAATAAACCCTCAACAATATGCTATCTAATTATAAATAAGGAAAACTCTTAAGCCTATCCTATGACTCATTGCCATTAGATGTGGGATTTGTTACATGACGCATACTTTGACTCTATGAATCATTCATTCACCTAGTGACTCACCTAAATTATTCATCACCGATCTAGAATCACACTTAAAAATAGGTTTATTTACAATATAATAGTTCAAGGACTATTAATTCAGAAAATGAAGACCCCTTCTGGGTCTGATCCAAACATTGGACTTGGACTTGGATGGAGAGAAGGATACTCCTGCATCATACTTTAAGAAATAATGTGTTTATAGTTGCAAACATTGTACTAAAGCAGTTTTCAGTTTTAGTTTTGAACATAAGATAGTTTTCCACGCATCCTTCTCATATTAGTGGTCAAGTTCAGGCATTCTATTACCCATTTAAGCTGATTTGCAAGTCATTATTTGGTTGATTAACCTTCCTCATTTTGGATGTTGACATGCTCCAAGAACATTGCCCATTTTTTTTTAGTAAGGGAGAACGTGTGAAGGAAGTCAACCGAGATGTTTTTGGATTCTATGTAGGGTTGAATGCAACAATAGTTATATTCTACTTAATTTTTGTGTATAGTTAGTTACACCACATTTGTTACATTGCATGGAAGGAATTGAGTACCAATTTTGTTAATAAGTATTTTCTATGAAGTCCAATATTGTTGGATATGTTATATTCTTTGCATGTAAATCAATGGTTGAAGTAGATAGTTGATTGGTTAACAAGTTGACTAGAATCGAAGTTGACAACTGGTGACAATCTAGATTATTTGCCGACTAGAATAGTCAACTGGTCAATAGGAATTCGACAAGCATAAAGAGGGAAGGAATTCAATGAACACTTGGACATTGAGAATATTGAATGGAGGTCGACCAAGGTTGACTTAATGAAGTCGAGTGTAACAGAATAGCACAAAGTTAGGAATTTATGGATTGCCATTAATGAATAAGTTAGTTGTCATGAATTAGAGAATTTCATCTATAAAAAAGATGTGATGGGAAGTTGAAAAGAGATAGGGATATGGTATGGCATGGTACTAGTACAAATTGAGAAGTAGAGTGTATTGAATTCACACTTAGTTATTGTGATATAGTAAATCGATGTTGTAAATACTGGTTGAAAGAGTTGCTAATAGATGAGTAGTAAGCCTCATTGGTTTGTTGGTTTTCTCTATAAATAATTTTCCAATATAAATACATGTGTATTATGTGATTATGTTTGTGTCATTGTTAAATTTTATTAAATATATATATATATATATATATATATATATATATATTATAATCATTATGCATAATCACTGTAATAGGTATTTAAATCCTTGACATGAAATCATAACTATATTTGGGTTCAATAGGATGCATTTATTGGTGAGTGTCTTTTAGTTTGATTAAGTAATTAGAGTGTTGGCCCACGTTTTCCATTAAAAAAAATGACCAACCTTTTAGTTTTTAATAGTTAACCACCAAAGTTAATGGATCCATGGGAGGTTGTTAAACAATGTCACGAGTCTTGAAGGAGATGCTTACCACCAATTCAACAATCTCCCTTTCATAACCGAATAAGGTACTTAGAACCAACCAAGTGGATTCAAACTTGTGAGTTTTTGTCTCAAATACCAATTGTCGGCCCACATTTTCAATTAAACAAAAAGGTCGACCTTTTAGTTTTCGATACAACCTACAGAGTTAATGGACACACGGGATGTTGTTAAACCATGTCACAAGTCCTGGAGGAGGCGTTGAACACCAAGTAAGCATGGATAATATATATTTTTAGTGGGATTTATAGAACATTTATTATTAGTTAGAATGGCTAATAGACAAAATTTTGATCTTTGGAAGCTCAAAATGGAGGATCTCGTCGTATATCAAGAGCAATGAGTTGATGCCATATTCGAAACAATCCCAACAGGGGTATGTTGTCAAAAGGTTCGAAGAAACTTGATAGGAAAGAAAGGAGTACAATATGACATGTTTAGCATATTTTGTATTGTTGAATGCCTAAGGATAAGACACTACAAAGAAAATTTGGGATAAGTAGGGGAACTTGTACTTGTCGAAATATCTAGTTAACAAGTTATTTCTTTAGAAGAAGTTATTTCTTCTAAGAATGAATGAGGGTGACTCAATAATAGAGCACCTGAATGCATTCAACAATATTTCTAGTCATTTCTTGTATGTGAATATCAATATCATTGAGGAGAAGAAATGTATCATTTTATTATGTTCTTTTCTGGACTCATGGGATAGATTTGTCGTGGCTATTAGAAGAAATAATATCACATTAAATATCAATGATGTGGTTTCATCTCTACTTTCAAAATAGATGAGGTGGAGAAACATGGAAGGATCGACCCATGATTCCCTAATGGTAAGAGTTCAAACGGTATACAAAGGAAAAGGTAAAACCTATGGTAGAAAATAAAATTTGAGGGGTAGATCTAAGATCGAATATAAATCCCGTGGACTAATTATGAGAAAATGTTGGGAACATGGTAAAGTTGGGTATTATAAGAAAGAGCGCAATTCAATGGGATTCAATAAGAACAAGGATCTGAGGAAACATAGTCATCCAAAAGTAATCCTCAAACTAAAGAAAAAGGAGACGTGTATTTTTCCTTAACAAGTACATAGTTAAATTATGGCTCTTATTTGATGACTCTGCTGCATCGTATCATATGACACTGCACACATAGGGGTTTTGTGATATGTGAAATATGATTCCACTGATGTTCTCCTAGATGATGATTCACCAACCAAGATTGTCTAACGAGGTAAAGTTTGACTGATTCTAAAAGATAGAAGGATCTGGACTCTTCTAGGGGTGTTTCATATTCCAAGTTTGGATCGAAACCCTATATCTATTAGTAAGATGGGAAATGTAGGTATGTAGTATGTAATTGAGAAAAATTAACGTAAAATGGTGTGAGGAGTGATGGTACTGATGAGAGGATTTTGGACTAGAAAAATGTACAAGCTATTGGGAATAACATATACCAATGGATGTGTGAATAAAGTATTTCCTAAAATTGATAGCATATATTCTTGTAGTTGACTTGACCATGTTGTGGCATCTGCAAATGGGACAAATCAGTGAGAAAATTCTTCATTCTATGCACAACAAAGGTAAGTTCGAAGGTGTCCTTTATTGTTATTTAAAAGTAGACTTATGTGGAAATTTTATTTATGGTAAACAGGTCAGGTGAAATTCCCATATGGGGTCATAAGGGATAAGGAAATAGTCGATTTAATACATAGTGATATGTTTCGACCAATATTGGTCCATCATTAGGGGGATCCCAGTATTATGTCTCTTTCATATATGATATATCTAGAATGAGATGGTTGTATTTTTTGAGAAAGAAATACGAGGGTTTTTAAAATTTCCAAGAGTTCAAAGCTCTTGTAGAGAATCAAACTAGAAGAAATATCAAGGTGTTGAGAACAAATAACAAAGGAGAGTTATGTAGTAAGGAATTCAATTATATCTAAAGACAACACAATATATCTCAAAAAAAAAACAACACCATACATGCCTCAATATATTGGAGTTGTTGAAATATTAAATAGAACATTGGCGTAAAAAATAAGGAGCATGTTCAATGGTGCAGATATCGCACAATAATTATAGGAAAAGCCAGTCAACATGACACGCTACTTGGTTATTTGTTTTTCATCAAAAAATTTGGTCAACAAGACTCCATATGAGGCATGGGTTAGAAAAACAACCCTCTTGCACATATCATATTATTTTGGTGTGATACCTTCTTGCATGTCCCAAAGGAGAAAATAAGCAAAATTAACAGCAAGTCTAAGAAATGAATCTTCATCGGTTACAAAGATGAAGTGAAAGGGACTAAGTTGTGGAATCCTATCACATGGAAGGAATTTGATAGTCAATATGTGATTTTCAAATAATTCATAGGTACTTCAAGGGTTGAAGGGGACAAAAGAGAAAAGGAACTAGAAAAAATAGAATTCTAGTGTAATTATGAAATTCATGATTCAGATGGGTTGAAGGAATATGACAAAGAGGTGGAATATAAATAAGTTGTCAATAGGTCCTGTAAAGCAAAGAAAAAACCTAAAAGATAAATTCTAATATATGTTTTCCATTCTTTTGCATTAATTTCCATATAAGAGGATCTCAGGTCGGCGAAGGAAGAGATCAACTTAACAGAGGGTAAACTTTGGGAAAAGGCCATGGAAGAAGAAATGGAGTCCTTATGAAAGAATACACATGGAATTTGGTTTTATTATTAAATGGAAGAAAACACATCAACAGTAAGTGGGTGTTCAAGAAAAATTTAAGCATAGCAAGTTAGGTCGAGAAGTACAAGGCTCGACTAGTAGCGAAGGAATATTGCTAAGTCGAGAGAGTCAACTTTGGTGAGATATTATCTCTTGTTGCAAATTTAACTTCCATTAGGGTACTAATGTATTTAGCTACACCATTTTATCTTGAAATAAAATAGATTGAAATGAAGAAAACATTTCTTCATGGTGATCATGAAGAATAAATTTATATGAAACAACTTAAAGGATTCACAATGAAAGGGGTGAAGGAGTTGGTATGCAAGCTCAATAAGTCCATTTATTTTTTAAATAAATCACCCAAGATGTGGTACCAGAACTTTGATATGTATATCCAACATCTATGTTTTGTGAGAAGTCATCTTGGTCATTGTGTGTATAGCAAAAAAGTTGGTGATCATTTTATATATGTAATTTTCTATGTCGATGATATGTTTTTGGTTGAAAACAACATAGATCTTATCAAGGAAGTGAAACTGCAATTTTCCTCCAAGTTCAAAATGAAGGTTATCAGTGTTTTTCATTTCATTCTTGGAATGGAAATTAAAACAGATCAAGCATGTAGAAGGATCTAGTTAAATCATAGTAAATATGTTAAGATGGTTTTGAAACACTTCAACATGCAGGAGTGCAAACCAATTAAGGTCACTGTTCTTTTAGGAGTTAAATTATCTATTGAACAATGTCTTAACAGATGTGAATCGATAGAGTACATGGCACATGTGCCCTATTCAAATGATTTAGGTATTTTGTTGTATGTAATGGTCTATACTCCACCTGATATTTCCTATGCAATGGGATTATTAAGAAGGTACATGTTGACACCTAGGAAAGAGAACTAGACAACTACTAAAAATATTATTCATGTATTTGTGTGGCACAATGGATTATGCAACATGATACCAAGGAAAGCCTAAAAATAATAAAACAATAAGTGCACATGTTTTTTTTTAATCTAACTAAGCTAGAGATATTGACCATAAAGGTCAACTAGTGGACATGTTTTCAAATTATTTGGTGGGGAAATCAATTGGATGAGTAGGAGACAGTAAATTATTGAGCTATCAACTACTAAGGCTAAATACATGGAATATTTTGATGCAAGCAAAGAGGTAGCTTGGTTTCAAATATTGTGTTTAAAGGTTTGGTTTAAATAACGAGTTGTTAGGTTGATTTGTGATGGTCAAAGTGCAATATTCCTAGAAAATAACCCAACATACCATTCAAGGACAAAGCATATTGATGTATCTTACCATTTTCTGAGAGAACAATGGAGAAACAAAAAGTGTTGCTAGAACAAGTAGACAAGTTGAAGAATACGAATGACTCACAACCCAAGTCTATGATAACTTAGAAGTTTAATTGGTCTATGCAATAAATAGGAATGCCAACCCTAGTTAAGTGAAATGAATTTATGAAATCTCATGTGTATGAAAAGAAAATAAGTGGGATAATGTAGGGGATGTTATATTATTTTCAACCAAATTAATGATAGAATTCGATAGTCGATTGCTTAATGAGTTGAATGGAATTGAAGTCGACAAATGTAGGTAGTTTGGTTGGATGACTAACGAGACCAGTTGAATGGTTGATGAGAAGTCAAAGAGCATAAAGAGGGAATGAATTTGACAAACACCTGGACATTGAGAAGCTTGACTGATGGTCGACTAAGGTTGACTTATTTAAGTCAATTGTAACTTAATAACTAAAATTGTTAGGAAGTTATGGATATTAATTGATAAATAAGTTATTTGTAACTAATTCAGTTATCATGAATTAGAGTATTGCATCTATAAATAAGATGTAATGGAAAGATGAAAAGAGATAGGGACAGTATGACACAATAATTGTATGAGTTGATAAGTAGAGTGTAGCTTGATATATTGCAATCTGGTATTTTTTTGTAAACATTGGTTGATAGAGTTGTTAATAGATGAGCGATAAATCTCGCTAGTTTATTGGTTTTTTCCCTATAAAGGGTTTTCCAATATAAATTTATGTGTATTATGTGACTCTATTTGTGCCATTGTTAAATTATATTATATCTAACTATGAAAATAATTATACATAATCACTATAAGAGATATTTAAATCCTTGACAAATGCTAGCCTATCATAATCAAGAGATGCAACCTTAATCCCATGGTTATTATTGATTAACCTACCATGCATCTGATTTACTACCTTTCTCTACCAAAAATATGGGTGTGTCCAATTATGTTAGAATATTTATAATATGCATAACATGCAACAATACATTTACTCTAACATGTAAATCAATAACAAGGATCTACTAGTCTAACCTTTTATCCATATGAGCAACAATAATCATGTGATAAATAAGAAGAAAGTGAACAAGAGAATAATACACCAGATATATGTGGTAAAACCCCAAATGAGAAAACATCCATGGAAGGCTCGATCTTCATTATTCTATTGAAATATCCATCTTATAATACAAGGCATCTCTTCATATGTATCACTCTCTATCTTCACATCGTTTCATAATCATGTGTGTACAAATGACATACACAACATGTGATGAGTGATTTCATAATATATCACAACTTACCCAAAAGGGAATCCCTCTCCTTTATTATATACCAAGAGGTATGGAATATTTACATCTGATATTAAATGTGGGATAAATAACTTTCCACCTCTCTTATATAAAGAATGGTTATAAGTTATTTAATTAAATGATGCATGCATAATAGCTCTATTTTATACTATTAGATATGTGGGATAGCTCTATTTATAACGATATATGTGTTTATGCATTTTAATGATATTTCACTAACAATACCATGTAAGTATGTTAGAATTTTAATTTTGATATTTCCAATATTATTATGTTATATCTTCAAATAAATTGCATTATATCACAATAATCATAATCAATAGGATCATTAAAAGAAAGACAAGTACAAAAACACAAAAGACACAAATATTTTTCCTTTGTGAAACCACAAGGAATAAAAACTAGAAACTTCTTTAGTATAGATTCTGTCACCAAGTACAATTCCAAACCAAGATAAGATGAACCCAAAAATACAAAAGTAACTTCTTCTTTTCTCCAACAAAATTCTTCTCTCTCTTGCGCACTTGCTTGAGAAAACATGTATGTCCAAATGAGAGATGCACCCTCTCTGATAATACAAATCATTTGAGTGACATTTTACCCTATCTGGGCTGAATTATTACTCAATGGGATGACTTCTCTAGGGAGACTCAAAATAACATTTATATAATATTTCTTGAGGGAAATATTGACCCGACTTACAAGAGAAGGTTTAAATTATTATTTCAATACTTTTACATGACCAAGTACATCAATAACATCATTTGAAGGAGGTATAACAATAATAAAATAAAAGTACAATAATAATATCTTATGAAGTTACACAAACTTCAGCATTCCCTCTTAACAAGGAAGGTATTTGTCTCTCACAATCATCATCATTGGACATCATCACTAGATATCATCACTATTGTTGCAACTATGTACTCGATCCATTGTCTTGTGACATATATAGAATCTATACATCATAAGAAGTTCTACAAATCCAACCCTTTTTCATGTTGGATGTAAATCTATATATCCATATAGTGCCAATCCTTATTCATGTTGGATAAACCTTTGCAATGCCGACCCTTTTTCAAGTTAGATGTAGCTCAACATATCCATACATTGCCATCCCTTTTTCATGTTGGATGTACCTATACAGTGCCAACCCTTTTTCATGTTGGATGTACCTCTATAGTGCCAGCCCTTTTTCATGCTAGATGTACCCCTACATTAGGAGAAATTCTCCATGAGACTTTTGTTGTATCAATTCTGGAATGTATGTTGTATTAAGTTCAACAACCTATTCATGAGAATTGTGTTGTATGAAGTATGAAACTTATGTTGTATTAAGTTCATCAACTTATGTTTTATTAAGTTAATAGATTGTGGTGTATCAGGATAGAATTTTGAGGGTATGAGAGATGCTTGTACTATGATATTATGTTTTATTGATATTTGGACCTTCTTTTGTATAAAGGTCGGAGACTTATGTTGTATCAAGTTTGAACTTATGTTGTATTAAGTTCAAGAGTCTTGTGTTGTATCAAGACTGGTCTTGTATCAATACCGTAGGACTTGCATTCAAATCATGCCACGAGTATCTACTATGTCATGTATGTCTAGTCATGGTCTCAACGTGCTATAAGTATCCTTTAGGGATTAGCTACCCCTAGAGTGATTTACTTTAGAATATGGCTATATGAAGTGGAGTAAGACATATGATCATAGGTCAGGAAACAATTCTTCTGAGTATGATATGATAAAGATGATTAATTAATTAAACACTCATGGACCATGTAGAATTAATTAATGATAAATGAGATGAGAATAGAGATAGACTAAAATTCGAATTGCTTATGTTATACCTCTAGTGAAATCGAATTGCAAAGACATCAGTTAAGTATAAGTTGTGGAAAACAAGTTTTAGTTAATTAAGGAATCTACTCCTTGATTTATGCTTGCAAAGTGGTTTTCAAAGATGACACTAATGGTGAAACCCTAAATACATTTAGTTAAAATCCTAACTAATGGTAAAGAAATTAGTTTATCAGTTCACATTCAGTTCTGATGAGTCACATTCAGTTATGTTCACTTTAGTTTAGTTACATTTAATTATCTTTAGTTTAATTTATTTACATTTTTTTTTTAGTTTAGTTCAATTACATTTAGTTCTAATTTAGTTCATTTAAGTTAGATTCAATTTAGTTTAGTTCAATTAGTTAACACTCAGTCAGAGGCAGTTAACACCAGTGAATTAATGGAGGGCGCATAACTTGAGTGTTGGAGGTAATTACGAGGTGACAACTTGGCAACAAGTCAAGGAAGGAACATAAGGTAATGTGTGAGGTGTGCACATAGTGCATACAATGTTCACAGTACCCCAAGTCATGAAACCATTCTCTACCTTCATTGTATGACTGATTTTATCTTTTTATTAGAGTGTGCACTTGGGAAGGCTATTATAGCATTTTGAGTAACTCTATTATCTAGTGCTTCTTAGATATCCATTATCAAGCAATCTGCAAGTGTTCTAAAATATTCTCTACCGTTATTGATCATACTGAAAGTTTGTTTGTTGGGTTTTTCATCCTCTATATTTGGAGGGTTTTCCTAGGGTACATCACGTGTCCAATGTTTTGATTAATTTGTGTATTTGAATTGTTGATGAGATCTACATGTACTGAATTTGTTTATCAATAGTTTTAAAGTTCAATTATCTTCATATTTCCTCAAACATTGATAGGATGTACCCCTATAGTTCCATCCATTTTTCATGTTGTATGTATCTCTACATATCCCTACAGTGCCATCCATTTTTCTTGTTAGATGTACCCCAATAGTGCCATCCATTTTTCTTGTTAGATGTACCCCAATAGTGCCATCCATTTTTCTTGTTAGATGTACCCCAATAGTGCCATCCCTTTTTCATGTTGGATGTATCTCCATGTCCATATGATGCCATCTCTTTTTCATGTTGGATGTACCCCTATAGTGCCAACCTTTTTTCATGTTGGATGTAACTCCACATGTCCGTACAATTCCATTCCTTTTTTTGATGTACCTACAACATATATGTAGTGCCAACACATTTTCATGATAGATGTACATCTATGCAATGTCAGTTCATTTTCATACTACTTTCATATATCTACAGTGCTAGTCCTTTTTCATATTGGATGAATATCTCCACAGTGTCAATCCTTTTTCATATTGGACACCTAACTTTATAGAGCTAGTACTTTTTCATACTAGATGTAAATCTCATCTCTGTAGGGAGATCTCTTTTTCATGTTGGATGCAAATATCACACATATTCTATAGATACATCCCTTTCTCATGTTGGATGTGAATACCACATGTCTTCCATGGATACATCCCTTTTCATGCTGGATGCGAAGAACAATAATATGTATGTGGGACTTATCACACCCTCTTGCGATGGAAACTGATATGGAAAACTCCAAGCGTGTCCCTAAGGCACTCAAAATTCACTTTCGATAGAGGCTTGGTCACTACATCAGCTATATAATCATTTGTCACAATATACTGGAGCTTCACTACTCCTATTTTCACTGTAGCTAGGAAAAATGCACCTCCTGCAGACAAGAGTTGTTCCTTTAATCTGAATGGTTCAAATCTAGAAAAAATATAACACACACCAATATTGGAAGACTTTCCCTAGAATGAGTGGAGATCTAGAATAAGTGTCTTTGATGGAAAAGTGTAGTTTTTTCCTGCAATGATAGCTCTTCACCAATGTACCTACATGATCACATGAAACCAACACACAAGATAAAAAAGAACCAGAAAATGTTCCACTATTCTATATTAGTGACTAAGGATTCTAATAATAAAATACATGATAATGACACAACATACTTTATAGGAAAGGAACCAATTTTTCATTAGGATGAAGAAGAAGTTTACAAACTTTTTTTTAGTGTCAATATTCTCCTTCACAATGCCAATATCTTGTCCCCAAAATCTCCTACTTGTTCTCTCTATGCTCACCCTACTGATTTAGGCTAGAATGTCAATTCAACAACATAACTTTTCTCCTTCTCAACCATGGATATGAGCCTTCTTTTACAGGCCTTGGGAGGATAGATATGGTTGAGTAAATGGTGGGTGAGGTGGATAGGAGATCCCAAAAGAATGGATCTCGAGGCCAGGTGGTCCTTAGATGTAGGGATAAGGGAGCCACGAAGCCTTCCTTTGAGAAGCTTCATGGAAACCTCTATGTTTTCACTTTTTACCAAGGGCACTGCTTCTTCCCCACTATGAAAGAGTGGTGATAGGGTATAACCGTGCATTTTACAAGAGATAAAGGCAGTGCCACCACCTACTACCAAAATTTTAAAGGAATCCTGAAGAGGGTAACTCTCATTGACTAAAAGGTAGGAGCATTGATGGATTTTGATATGCATGATTGATATCTGGACCAGGATTTTCACTTCAATATTTGGGATTCAAGGAAAATATTCAATTTGGGGTCTCATAACATGTTGATGATGAGATTTATGTATAACAGAATTCCCCCCAAAGAAAGAGGCTAGGGGGATATGATAGGCAAGAGCTTTGAAAGAGAAAGTTATCACTTCAAGGCAAGAATTAGCTTGATAGAAGATAAACAACCAGCCATCTACAATACATCAATACTTTTGACTCATGAACAAGTGTATCCTCATAATGGATGCAGACAAATACAAGGCAGATCCATGAGAGAGATTAATAACCATGGATACTAGAATACAGTGTAGATCCATGTGATAGAAGACTCAAACTTGGGACATAACTACCAGAAATACACCGTAGATCTATGTCAAATGAACACAAATTCAAGAACAACCATGACTATACAAATGTAGATCCATGTTGGTACCTAATACAATATACTCCATCGCAACCTGGGGAGAAATCTATGAGTGATTTAACAGATACATAGGGTTTTCGTCTCGTCTTCCACAAAGTATGATTCTATCCATGTGATTACAATGATATGAAGTCAAACATGGTAGAAACCAATTGATTACCAGCCAATGATGTGAACCATTAACAAGTGTGAGGGAGATCACCATTGATGTCAATGATTCCTTGATGTCAATGATTCCCAAGGTAACCTAGTACAATCCACTGAGTGTGAATAGATGATTTGATGTCGAACACTTAGTCGAATCTATCGATCAAAGGTTAATGATGTGAACCTATGTTGAGATCCAGAGAATCTGTCATTGAGGCATACATATCTCAACATGCTAAACTTGTTTCTAAGACTAATTCCTGGATAATGAGTTGATGTGGATAGGAATAGTCTCGTCGAAGGAGGGCCATGATAAATCCCACATTGATGACACGAAACTTAGAACAAAGTTCTAGAATGTTGTAGATAACGTAACCATAGGAATGACTCAAAATTTGTTTTGACTATAGAGGTAAACTTTCAAACTTCCCTTTGAACATTGTGCGGCACGATAAAAGACTTGGAAGCATTGACTCAACAAGGTGGAAAATGATATGGCAATGGATGATGCATTCTTTTGAAAGAATCAAAGAAGTGACATGACTCATGAAAGTGGATCAACTCAGAGACAAGATGATTTACCCAGTTTACTGAATGAAATGCAAACAAGTGACATGTTCAAAGGTGACAACAAACTGCCATTTTATTTGTAAAATGAATTGATTCCCTTCCTTTAATTTCCCCATCATGTTTGATGAGTGCCTCTTTTCGTTTTTACGAGTCTAAAGAGGGTAACAAACACTCGTTGTAGCTCATCTGAAGACAAGTCCATTCTCATACATTTTATGAACCTGAGAAATGAGGGGTTCCTTCCCAAAAAAAGGTCTCTCAATGTTTAGTTTAACAAGTCCAATGAAAGTTAACTCAGTATCGTTCACATTTAGAGAGTCTGAACAAATACATAAGAAGACTCCAAAAAATGTCCTTTTTCGTAAATAGTCGATTCGAATCGAAAAAGAGATAAACTACCCTTGAAAAGATGGCTCTTCAAATACTTTTACGAGCATGAAGAAGAAAAGTACTTGAAAATATTTTCATATTTAGGGAGTCCAAAAAGAGTTTAAAGGAGACTCCAATAGGTTTCTTTTACACGATGAATAGGTTTTACGAGCCAGAAAAGAATAAGAAAAAGACTCAGAACTTTGATGCTGGGTTTCAGGAGCATGACCAAAGTGTCAAAACAAATGCTCATGGACCTTTTCCATTTTTAGAAGTACGAAAAAGTCAAAAAGAAAACCAGCCCATATACAAACTGTTTATTTTTCATCCCCACAAAACTCTAAAAGGCTATTAGTGTTCCCAAAATATTTTTTAAATGATTTTTATAAACTATGTAAAGGGGTATTTTTTGATAAAATAATTTTAAAACATTAAAATAATACAAAAACCCTAAAAATATATTATAAAAGCTGAGTAAATAGTAAAAAACAAGTCATTTTACCATTTACCATGCCTTGGAGAGCATTTTGGGAGATTTGTAGTGCTAATTTCAATCGGAGATTGAGTAGTCATCCACCTTCTATTTTTCGCATCGTCAGGTCTAGGTAAAATCTTGAACCCTTCCTTTCCTTTTCATGGTTTCCAATTTTTGAATTCAGTGATGATTTTTTGAGTTCAATGGGAAAAACTAAAATACCAATGACAGGCTCCGTGCTTGGCCTTTATGGGAAAGGTGGTGCTCGATGAAAACCATGGTTTTTCATTTAAACTCAAACAGTGGCACCGCTCTGTCTTAACTGGGTAGAGGCGGTGCAAGCCATGAGCTCCAAAAACTACTTTCCCTAGCCATATAAATAGATTTTGATAATTTTTAATAATAAAATGTGTTTCTAATTAGTTCATTGATGGTTTTTGGCAGGTTCATTTGGTAAAAAATGGTAGTCCTAAAGGAGAGACAACATGATGATGATGATGTTAGTGCCACTAGAAATGAGGGTTGTGTGGATTCCCTACGAGGATGTGGCCTCCTGAAGTTATTCCGTACCCCTAGTATGGTTTCACATTCCCACCTACTGGAATATATTCTATAGATGTGGAATCCAGCAGAAGTATTTTGAGGTAGGACCTCATATTGTGACTATGGAGGTAGAAGAAATATACTTTTTGGCAGGGCTGTCCAGAAGAGGGGCTCCTATTTCTCTAACTGGTTCCCGAGGTAGGGACATCACTACACAAGATCTCAGAGATCGTCATTTTCTCCCAGGTACAAAAATGTCAGGTAAGAAGATTCCTATCAAGGCTATGATGGATCTTCCATTACAAATAGTTTTATTTACTATGCAAAGGGTGGCAGGGAGCCAAGGGCCCCACTAGGAATCCTGAGAACATATGTTGTATGCCCTAGAATCCATGTCACCTACTATCTATAACGGGGCTGAGGAACTATTACCTGTATTCAAGGATCAGCTGATGAAATGTCGACAAGGAGAGTTGAAATAGTTCAGGTACGAGACCATATTAGTGTGCTTTTTATTTGAGAGGGTACCCCTCAAGAGGCCCCAAGTGGTGTTCACAGAGCTGAGAGATAGGGATCCGCGTATGTCACAGTGGGTAGATATCATGGCCCACATAGGAGGTGGTGGAGATAAGGTGAAGTTTGAGGCTGCATTTTTTCGATGGCTGAGTGATCATATCATCATGATTGAGGATTATGCATATGAAGGGACTAACTTCATAGGAGATCCTGACCTACCACTACCACCTGGTGCACAGTGGGGTGACATTGGTAAGAAGAAAAACCTAATATGTTGATTATGTTTTTTATTTTTTTCATGTTTTATGATTTTTATGTATGATAAAAAGGCTTGAATTTTTACATGCAAATGTTGGTGATGCACATCCTGGAGGATCCTCCCTAATGGATAGGTGAGTGGGAGCTTTCTTTTTTCACAGAGGTGATGATGATCTCATGGAGCTATAGGAGAACCTGGATCGACTGACTCTGGATATCTCAGATGCTACGATTGATGACCTCCCTAGGAGGTTCCAGAGACATACCATGGGAGTATCGGGTCGATTCAATCGCTTGCTACACAGGGTAGCAAGGGGAATTATGTGATACCACGAGCACCATTAGAGTGTTCTGCATGATGTATCCTTGAAAGCTTAGCTAGCTTCAGAAATTCTGTATCATGTTTTATATCTGAAAGCCACAGCTCTTCAGATGAGGTCTTGTGATCATATTTTTTGTAAAAATACTTTTANATACATACATACATACATACATACATACATACATACATACATATATATATATATATATATATATATATATATATATATATACAGACTTGATTCCGGTGTTTATATTACATTTCAAATGGATGATTTTATTTACATGAGATTTACATGTTTCTACTGTTTATTTTACATGATGATTGACCATGTTTATTTTTAATGAGTTATGAATGGGCAATATGCCAGCCTAGGATGAAATTTGCCAATGAATCAGCAATCACATTATCAGACCTAGGGATATGCCTATAAGTAATGAAATCAAATGACCTTTCTAATAGACGCACCCTCCGAAAGAGGCAGAGAAGTGTAGGGTTCCTGATAGTGTAAATGTGAGTTAGATGAAAAACCACTAATTGAGAGTCCATAAACACTACCAAATCATGAATGTTCCAAGATGCATACTCGGTGAGTAAACCTATCACTGCTTGATACTCGACAATGTTGTTGGTATCTGGACCAATACAAACCACTCTTGAACTGACTAAATCCTGAGTTTGGGAATACAACACCCAAGCTATTGAAGCAAGGTTCAAGGTATGAAGACATGCACCATCAGTAAAACCGTTAAAATCCATCCAATCTGCATAACCAAAACATGGTATAAATAGTATGGGCATCAACTCAAAACCATATTGAAAATAACAAAACACACTGAAATCCAAATATACATATATACAAGGTACCATACATAAATTTCTTAGGCATAGTACCTTTCAGGTACAACCCATTGCGAGGTTTCCCGAAGGGTATCCCATCATAATATATGAGCTCATAAGCCCCTTTCTCTAAGACCTTACTAATAATAAAGGGACCATACCACATGGATTCAAAATTTCCCTTCCCTAGTTTATCATGTCTCTGATCGTAAGTTAGGACTAGGTCACCTTCATTAAAGGCACGAGGTTGAACATACTTTTCATATTGTGCCTTGACAAATTTCTTATGTGCCTCATTAGCCAAGGCATCATCTCTTCTAGTTTCGTCAATGTTAGTCAAGTACAAGAATATTTCTTCCTCGGCAGAAGTGTGTGGGAGAATTTATACTGTGAGTTTGAGTGAAGGAATTTGACACTCGATAGGAAGGAAAACTTCTAGGCCATAGACCAGCTGAAAAGGCATGAAACCAATTGTTGTTTTTACTGAAGTTCTCTAAGCCCAAAGTGCAGAAAAGAGAGTTAAGTGCTAGTTGGATTTTTGATCTCCGACCATCCTACACAACATAGTTTTTAAAACTTTGTTAATGGCCTCAACCTGACCATTAGCCCGTGGTTAATATGAAGTTGATTTTTCATGGAGAAAAACCAGCTTAGGACTCAGCTCAGCCATTATCTAATTCCAGAAATGAGATCCATGGTCAGTGACTATAGCTTGTGGGACTCCAAACCTAGCTATCACGTGATTAAATAAAAAGAGGGAAGCGGTCTTACCATACTCTGCATATGCAGGCATTTCCTTAGCCCATTTTTTGAAATAATCCATGGCTATGATGATGTAACCATGCCCCTTGGCTGAGGTAGGCTTACAATGCATAAAATAAACACTCCATTTGGAAAAAGGGCTAACTACAATGACGGGGTGTAAAGTAGCAGGGTGGGTGCACTTTTTAGGATAAAAGTGATGGAAGGGTGGGAATTTCTTAAACGCCTCATGACAATATTTGAAGATTGAGGACCAGAATTACCCATCGTGGAGGATTTTCTAGGCTATAGCCATCCCAAAAAGATGACCGCCACATGCTCCAGAGTGGCAATCATTCAAAACTGTTTCAGCCTGTTCATGTGTAAGGCATCATTGAAGGATGGAATCTATACCACGATGGTACAATGTATCATTTAAAATGAGATATTACTTTGCGTGGTGACGGATACGACGCCGATCGTCACGGGATATATTAGGCTGAAATCTCTGGGTCTAGAGGTAGATGATCAAATATCCATACCATGGGTCAATTGTGCTTATCAAGAATAAGAATTCATATGAAAATGAATCATTGGGCTCAACTTCTATCAAAGCACATGGAAGGTGACACATTAGCCCCGCTAAAACCAAGGATTTCTTCAAAGTGGCCTTGGCGAACTCAAGATCATATTCCTGTAGGATAACAATCTAACGGGAATATTTGATCCCTAGTACCTGACGAGTCATAATGTAGTACATAGGGTTTTGATCTACGAGTACAGTTGTGGTACAAAGTAGAATGTAATGATGAAATTTATGAACAACATTGACTGTGGCCAAAGATAACTTCTCCACACGTGAGTAATGGGTTTTGGAGTCAATGAGACTCTTACTCATGTAATATATCATGTGTTCTTAGCCATTGGGATTGTCCTGTGTGAGAACCATTCCTATGGTAGTAGCAGAGGTAGCAACATACAAGAGAACGTCCTTTGAATAATATAGGGGGTGTATCGTGGGTGAATGGGTCAGAGTGTGCTTCAGATTATCAAAGGATCATTGGGCCTAGTCATCCTAGAAGAACGAAGTGTCCTTCTTTAGGAGACGCATATAACCATGCATTTTCTCAAAGACTTTGCACACAAAACGATGAAGAAAGTTTTCCTTCCCTTTCAAACTTTGGAGTTCAGTAAGGTTTTTCGGGGCAAGTAAGGCCAAAATAGCAACAATTTTTAGAGTATCAATCTGGATGCCATCTTTGGAAACCATGAATCCAAGAAGGCATCCAGTCTCTACACAAAAGACACACTTATGTGGATTCAATCGTATGTTATAATGACGACACCTAAGAAAAATGTCTCTATGTTTCTGTAGATGGTCCTCTTGTTGCTTTGAATAAGAAGGGAGGTCGTTGAAGTACAGTTCCCCTATGTGCTTGATATCATGAAAGGCATAGGAAATGGCTTGTTGGAATGTAGCTCCAACATTCTTGAGGAAAAAAGGTAACTTCCTATAAGCGAAGGTTCCCCATGGAAAAATGAAAGATGTCTTATGTTGATCGGTGGGTAGAATCTCTATCTGATTATAGCTAGAAAAACCATCCATGAAAGAAAAGACGATGCTTCCTACACAGTTATTGATGATCTAATCGATATGTGGAGTCAGGGAATTGTCTTTAGGACAAGCCTTACTCAAATCACGAAAATCGACACATACTCTAATAGTTCCTTGCTTTTTGGTTACAGGGACAATGTTAGATACCCATTCTATCAGGGCCATGGGATAAATAAACCCCTCCTTCAGAAGTTTATCTACTTCAACTTTGATAGATGCATCCTTCCTAGGATGGACTTGCTGTAATTTTTTTCGGACGAGCTTTTCCATGTGATAGGTTTTAATCTCGTGTATGACAATTGACGGATCAATTCCAGGCATTTCCTGATAAGTCTAGGAAAACATATCATGGAATTCCTTGAAAAGAGATCTAAATTTTTCATTTTCTTCCATTGAATAGTTATGGCCTACATGAACATGCTCAATGGCTCTGAGTTTGACTAATATGTCAATCAGATTCGTCTTAGTGATGTTGCAAATATTTCCTTTGGAATCTGTGTCTTGCAACAACACAGGTGTTTGTAGATGGGTGACAATATTAGTACTGATAAGTGATTCAAGGTCAAAGCCTATCGAACTGGCATTGGGAATGAAAGAAGTTTGATGATGGTGATCTTCCCATATGGGTTCATTCACACTCATGATCTCCATGATGGACTCAGCTGAAGGAAAATTTTGTGTGAGATAGTCTAGAGTGGGAAGAGAGGGTTCTAGCCAGTAAGGCAAGTGGTAGGGATCCGAAGCTACCAAATGAAGATCATCTGGCTGGACATCGGAGGCAGATTGGACAACATCATGCAATGCTTCATAGGGGCTTGTTGGTTGGATTTTCTGACTTGGCCAACTTAAGGAGATTAAGCCCACACAAGTTGCTTAATGCAGCTTTCGGTGTGTTTGAAATGGTAAAATCTCGCAGGTTATGGTCTTGCTACCAACTAAATTTATCCTCTTAAGGAGAACTTAAAAATTCAGTAAAAAATTATCCTAATTCTATTACGACTCAAAATAAACCCTAGAGTTTATTTTCTTAAGTCTGAGTTATCCTAAAAATGCTTTCTTAAGGAAAGTCTCTAGTTTTAGGGTTTTGTTTTAAATATTTTAACTAAAAGACTATTTTAGTATTTTATCAAACTAATATAATTATATTTAACGACTGTTAAAATAAACTAAAAATATTAAAATAAACTAAGCTAAGACTTAAAATTAACTAGCTATCCTATCTCAGCTGAGAGCAACTTGGAAAACTAAATTAATTATCAATTAGTGATTCAAATAAACAAAGAGATAGGCAATAATAATTCAAATGAAAATATTTAAATCATTATCATAAAATCATTTTTTTGAATATGCACAACAACAGAAAATTAAAATAGGTAACTACTTTTGTTGTTGTTGTTGTTGTTCTATTAATTAATAACTAATATTCAATACTAAATATTTGAATATTAAGATGATATTTATTCATGAAAACATTGTGGAAAATACAAATGAAATCAAAAATAAATATAAAAGGTTTATATTACCAAATTTCAATTATCAATACAAATATTGATTAACCAAAATCAATAATATTCTCAATCAAACATCACTATTGTGCAAACATAGTATAATTTTGGATAATATATACAATCATAAGATAGTATAATTGCATAAAAATATATGGTGAGAAAACAATATATAGAAATATATATATATATATATATATTAGGTTTTCAAAAGAGTAACAAGCAATGATACCAGTTTGATAACTCTAGTCACAATCCTCCACAAAGATAAAAATTCTGTAAAGAAATTAAAACCAGACACTGTAATTATATTTCTAATAAATCTTTCTTTCAATACTCCATCCACCCCTCTATAATCAATCTTTCATAGTTTTATAAGAAAGACCAATAACTTCCTCCTATTTCTATGTAACTCTAATTAAAAATAAACTATTGAGCCTAAATCATCGAACATCTAGAATCTGGGACATTAATTATCATCCTCTTCGTTAGTGCACCTGACATCTGAACTGACAAATTGATAACTTCTTTCTCATCTACGAACGTTGACTTGTCCATATAGAATTTGTTGTTTGACATCTGGCATCAAGATCATTCAAAATTGAACGGACTTCATCATTTGCTGGAAAAATAAACGGAAAGAACACCATCAAAATCAAGGATCCATATGACACCTACAAAATCAATTAACCATGCATGAGTTTTATCATAAATATCAAAACTGAAATAACAATTTAAATTAAATGATATGCAATTCCTACAGAATCTATGATTCTATGGGCATGCCAATTACCTGTTCTATTATCTAAAAACTCATCAGTAATAACAATTTGAAGGTGCACTTCTGAGTTTGATAACTCGACGAGCTTCAGACAATTTATCCTTTAACTTTATACTTTCCATTTTATGTTGCTCTTCTTGTTTCAAAAACTTCCTGTTAGCAATAATCCAAGATTTTTTCAAAGTTTTTAACCTGTCCTTCTCCTTCAAATCCTGCCAACGTTTTATCCAAGTTAATAACTCATTCCTTAAGTTCTGCACTTCATCCTTCAATACAATGCAATTTGATTCAGTTTTTTTTAGTTTTCCTTTTAGTTGATCAATTTGCTGTTTTAATTTTATAGTTTTGATGGTACTCCTCAGCGTCTGCTCTGATGATGAATCGTTATCCAAGGCAGATCCTATTTTGATATCTGTATCATTTTCCAGAACCGGCGATTGATTTTCATTACAATCATTATTCAAAGATACAACAGGAATATTCATTTTTTCTTCCCACTCCTATGACGAAACTTCTACTGAACCATAATCCTCTTCCTCACTTAAAATTTCGATAAATGGAAAATATTGGACATGACCCGGTGCCTTTGAAGTGGAAAATTTCATGCTTCTAGTAATTGTACGTAAACCCATCCTTGTAATGGGGAATTCTGATAAATTCGATTCACCATCGAATTTTACCTTTCCTTTGTTTAACAATTTCAATTTTTTCCTTGCATTCAAAGATACAGTATGAACATCCTTGTATAAAGCTGAGACTACAGGGGTTTCAAAATTTAAAGGAAGGGTTTCTATTGTAGCTATATGCCCTAGACTATCCTCTATCGACATTCTCAATTTAGATGTTTCAACATCTTTTGAATTAGAAATAGCTTTAGTTTGAGGAATTTTTTTATGTTTTCTACGTGTTTTTGGACGCAGAGTAGGCCAATACTAGGTTAATCCAAAACTATTTGCATTCAAAAATTCATCCCAAGATCTACCAATGCGATTTAACTGGTACTAAAATAAAATATTAAGAAGACCATGATGAAATAGACTTTGTTCTATATCTCCAATAATGGTCTGGATAGTATGTGCCATTTTCCTAAGACTCTGAAGCATAGATAAAGGCAAATTGATTTTGTTACCTTTCAAGGCCATAAAAAACTGTAAATAATAGTAATGTATATGAGAGTAGAGGCCATCGCAGGTAACATACCTGATTAAAATCTCAAAATAGGCTTTCCATTGTGGTTTCATAAATTTAACAGAAACGCCTCTTCCAAGATCCGAACCCTCTGGTAATGGTAAGAGAAAAATTTAACACTTCTTCTTATTGACCTTTTGACCTTTGAACCAATGCTCACCAACTTGAGGAAGCTTAGTATCTTTAGCAATCATATCCTCATTCAAAACCAGCTGAAAATCCCCAATTTGAGCTATATCATCCTTCAGTGACAAAGCGAATTGTTTGGTTATTTCTACATGATGACCGCTAAAACCTTTGAAAAACAAAACCCAGCCTATCTTCTCAAACAATGCGGCTGCTTCTGGGTTTGATTCAACCAACTCAGGGATTGAATTCTCAAAGTGATTAAGAGGTGCGATTTCCACTCTGCAAAGATTTCGATTAGGGTTCGGGATGAAGGGATGCATGAATACAGATGGTATTGGAATCCATGTGAATGGCATAGTGTAAAATATCACATCATAGCCCAATTCATCTGAAATGAGAACTAAAACCCTAAATCTAATTTTAGTAACCATAGTTTCAAAATAATGGAAACTAGTTCTGAAATTCCATTTCTTCGAAAAACGAGACCACCAAGCTAACCAAATCATTATGCAATACTTTTCTGCAAACATTACCTGATTTCAGGATTTTTTTTCCCAACGAAATGAATTCAAGGTTAAAATCATAAAAATTAAGATTTGAAAATGATAACCCTATACGTGTTTGATTTTCAAAGATTTGTGAGAATCAATCTGAAATGACAAAATTAACACACTACCTTACATGTGTTTGATTATGAGATTTTGAATTGAATCCCAATGCTAGAATGGTGACCAAAAAATCGATAGAAATCACCATATGATAAATAATGATTTTGCATTGAAGTTCTTGTCAATTCGTGGTGTAAAAATTAATAGGTGTAAGGATGTATAATTTCGTGTCATAGTCATTCCCTTCCATCTCTTAACCTTTGCTATGATAAGTCTAATACGTGGAGGTTAGATGTAACATTAATCTAAGCAATAGGAAACCACATGCTTAAAAATGATTATGGTGTATCAATGATATCATCAATAATAACAAGAAGTAAATATTTCCAATATAAGTCCATCAATAATATTAACTTGGAATATAAACTTGATGATTATTAGAATTAACACAAGGAATTCATAAGCCATATAAATGTTGATTAGAAAACATCAAACCAAGCCAACCCTTTAGATCGGAATCAATTTCGATTGATCATTAAAAACATAATATAAAGGATTTGAAACATAAAAATAAAGGCAAGATCTCTGAATTATAAGTATATATAAGGAAAATTTTATTTAGTTACACATTATATAAGACATAAGTTATAGGAGTTTGTAATGATAAAAAAAAATGTTCAACAAACATATAAAGGTTTTGATATAATAAAAATTAGCCAAGCTTAACATATATGTTTGAACATTAATGTTTGATAAATAACACTATGCCAAATATTTGAAGCCAACTATTTAAAATAAATTTTAATAAATACAAGGGTTATGAATCACTTAAGCTAATTCTTTCTTACCAAATAATGTAAAGCAACAATCCATTTATATTAATGATATATGATCATGGAATAATGAGAATGAATATAACAGCTGCAAAAAATAAAAGAACTACCTTAATTCAAAGTGTTTCCTAAACTGCCATCTTGACTTCTAACTCTTCCTTTATTGAGAGTGCGTTTAGAATCGAAGATTCTGAAGGCACTCTTATATAATTTTTGTGATAAATCATAGAAGAGAACTGATCATTTTTATTCAGCAAAGCAGAAAAAAAATTGAGAGGGTTATTGCGTGGCAACAAATGGCGACGACCTAGATGAACCAGTTATCTCCGCTCATACAATTTTTAAACGATGGTATAAACAAAATCTTAAAATCTATTCAAAACAATAAAAAATTCCCAGTCTAAGTAAAAACCATTATCTGATTTATATTCGCAAATGTAATTCAGAAATGTCCCATCTCTATAAATAAAAGTTTAGTTAAAGATAAACTTAAAAATATCCTAATCAAAAGAAAATACTTATAGTAAAGATAATCTGCACCATCAGTATAATATATAGAAATCTACTTCACTGATAAATTTCTAGGATCTTTTACATGAATATAATAATTTTCCCTTTTTTTTTTAAATTGAAACAATTATTTTGAATGAAGACTACTATCTAGGCATGATAACCTGATTTGATAGTATCATTCATGAGAACTGCCTAGAATAAGCAAGCCAGCTCGTGATGAGACCTCTTGTCTCTTGATATTTTAACCAAGAGCCATCACCCTAATGATAAAAAATGAAGTTATACTAGACAACACTGATGATCATGATTAGGCCGACTCATGATGAGACCTCCTATTCTTCTATCAAAGTTGTGTTTCACTTTATTGAGCTTTGAAAGTTTATATTTTATAAAATAAGAGATCACTACCTAGCATGGTAACCAAATGGTAATGTTAGTCACTAATATCACCAAAAAATGAATCAGCTAGCTCATGATGAGACCCCCTATCTCTTGACCTTACGACCAAGATCCATTATCAGTTTCCTAATAATGTCATGCTGATGATATCTATGATCCTGATCGGATCGGCTTATTACTAAGACCTTTCGTCTCTCATTTTAAATTTTAGAATTTTATTGAATGGAACAGATCTAAATTTTTTCCAGATTGTAAATAAATTTAAAAGAAATGACTGATGATAGAGATCAATAAAGATTTTTCAAAGTACAAGTTTTGAAAAAGACATTAATCAGCCATCTTAACTATCAAAAGAAAATAGGAGAATGAGGGATAATCTGAATAATATTTACAAATATTTACAAGTATTTACAAATGATGATAAGTTCTTAATAAACTTAAGAAACTTTGATCATTCGGAACCAATTTTTAAAAGACTTAGTCTAATACCATGATTTTAAACTAATGAACAAAATGTGTTAAACCACAAGACTTATTTTTTTACAAATGTCCTCTCAACAACGTATGTACATTAGTGACTGATTATCTTGAAACATACACACAGAGATTCAACAAAAAGTGAAAATAAGTTTCAAGAATATTTACATGGCTCAAATGAAATTCGAATGTACATAAGAATCATGAATTTATCATAATTCTATTTGATAAAAGATTGTACAAAATATCAACAATTTTATAAAGTTTTATAATAATAATATATACAGGAAGTTCTTAACATTTAAATAAAATTATTTACAGATAGAAACTGATTTAAAAATAAAAGAATAAAAATTGTACAATAAACAAGCTCATATACAAAATTATATACAAATGTATGGTCTGAAAAAGTCAGCGAAAATATTTTTTTAAGATTAGTCCATTTACCGGAAATGTTTCGAACTAATCTTCTAGGGTTTGCAACCGAAAAGTGCTTGGACCTATCTTTTCAGCAATGACAAATGGGACTAACCAAAGTTTTTGAAACTTGGTATGATCTCCTTACTCCTCATGGAATTTGTCCCATTTTAACACCAAGTCCCCCACCTGGAATTCTCGGTTAGAACTTGAGGATTGGTCAAACCAGGACTTAACAATTTGTTGATGTTTTATAAAATGTTGTTTTGACCTGTCTCTTTCTTCCTCAAGTTTTAATAAAGTTTTAATCCTTTTCTCCATTGCTGGACAATCTTCATCTTGAACAGATTGGGCTAACTGTAATGAAGGTAAAAATAAATTTGGTGCTAAAATAGCCTCAGTTCCATAACCATGAAGAAAGGTGAGTTACCTATTGCAGCTTTAGGAGTTACTCTGTCTACCCAAAGGGCATTAAACAACTCTGTATGCCAATCGCGATGACGAGTTGAAATAGTTCTTTTGAGAATTTTCAACAAATTTTTATTTGTTGATTCAGCTAAACCATTTCCATGAGGATGATAATTAGCTAAATATCTGACCCTTATACCCTTCTCTAAGGCAAATTGAGTTAACTCAACTGATGAAAAATATGAGGCATTATCAAAGATAGGGGAATATGGAACACCAAATCTCATTATGATAAAAGATTCTAAAAACAAGATAACCTGATTGGTGTTTACAACCCTTAAAGGTGCAACCTCTGCCCATCAGGTAAAATAATTAGTTGTAGTTATAATGTATTTGTGTTGCATAGAAGAGGGAGGGTTTATTGGTCCTACTATATCAATACCCCATTGCTGAAATGGCCTTTCTACTGAAACAGGTTGTAAAGGAAAAGCAGGCTTCTTAACTCTACCTACTGCAAGTTGACATTCCTAGAATTTCCTTACAAAAGCATAATAATCTCGAAATAAAGTATGTCAATAATATCTAGCCCTAATAATATTATGTACCGTAGTTTCTCCACCAAAATGACCACCCGCTGGTACACAATGTATTTCTTTCAAAATCACTTATGTTTCATCTTTGTCTAGGCATTGAAGTAAAACACCGTCTGAATTTCTCCTAAAAAGAATATTATCAATTAGTAAATAAGGAGCAGATTTCAATCTAAGTGCTCTCCTTTTCCTTGGTTCAAGGTAATCAGGAGCAGCTCCTGTTTTCAAAAGTGTCCTTAAATCTATATACCAAGAATCTTGTGGTGGAGGATAAAAGTAAATTTCCCGAGTTAGTAAGACTTCATCAATGACAACTTCGGAGCTACTATTAGGCAGATGAGCTGCTTCAGCAGCAAGTTTACATAATCCTTGACCCTTGACTACCATTGAAGGTTTAATATCCAAGTCATACTCTTGAGGAGTTGTCATCCATGGTACTATTTTTTCACCCAAATCTTTCTGTACTAACAAATTTCTGACTCAAGGGTACAAAACTATCACTTTCATTCTAGATTTCAATAAATATGGACGAAAGTTTTTGACTGCTTTGAAAACAGCAAAAGCTTTCTTATCAACCTCATGGTAATTAAGTTCAGCACCTTTAAAATTTGAGCTCATAAAAGAAATTGGCACTTCACTATTTTGCTGATTTAGCTGAGTTAAAACTGCTGCATATGATATGTCAGAAGCAAAAGTATACAATATAAAATATTTGTTAAAATTTGGGCTCAAGAGACTAGGAGCTTTTGAAATGGCTTCTAAAATTCTTTGAAAAGATTCTTTTTCACTTTGTCCCCAATTAAAAATAGCATCCTTCTTAATCATTTTTTGTAAAGCACGGATGATTTCAGAAAAACTGGGGATAAATCTCCTAACAAAGATTATTTTACCAAGAAATGATTGCATTGCCTTTTTGCTAGAAGGGTAAGTTATTTTTGAGATAGCCTGGGTTCGTTCAGGATGAATCATGATCCCGTGTTTTGAAAGCACACAACCTAATAAAATACCTTCTAAAACAACAAATATTGTTTCCTTTGGATTTAAGGATACTCCAAATTTCCTACATCATTCAAATACTTTTCCAAGATGATTAATGTGATCATGTCAACATTTAGAAAATACAGTAACATCATCTAAATAGACAACTACTGAATGATTAATTAACCCTCTAAAAGAAATATCCATTGATGTTTGAAAAGTTGCCCCAACATTGATTAACCCAAAGGGCATCTTTCTGTAAGCATATGTTCCCCATGGAGTTCTAAAAACTGTTTTTAGTTGATCATCCAGGGACACCAATATTTGGTTGTATCTTGAGAAACCATCAAGAAATGACAGTATCTCAGACCCAGAAACTTTCTGAAGGATTTGTTCCATGGGAGGAACTGGGTAATTATCTTTTTCAGAAGAATTATTAAGATTTCTAAAATCAACACATAGTCAAATATCACCATTTTTCTTTCTAACTGGAACCAAGTTAGCTACCCACTAAGTATGCCAAATAGGAAAAATAATCCTGGCAGCTAACAGTTTATTTAGTTCCTTCTTAATTGTTGGTACTAGTGATGGATGATATTTCCTAAGTTTCTGTTGGAAAGGTTTTGATTCTTGTTTTATTGGAATAATGTGTTGCATGACTTGTGTATTGAAAGTTTTCAAATCTTCATATGTCCATGCAAAAACATCCTTAAATTCTTTGAATAATTTTACGAATGCTGATTTTTCTATAGGAGTACAATCTATTCCTAGATTTACAGTTTGAGGATTCAATTCTGTTCCTAAAATTATAATTTCATATTTCATTTGTGAGCTATTGGTTTTACAATTAGGAATAGACCTAAATTTATCTTGAAGATCAAAAAACTTTTCTAATCTCAAAACTAACTTAGGAATCGGTTTTACCTTCTCAAAAGATTTTTCAACTGAACAAAAATCATTTATTACCGAAAAATCCCGCATATTTTCGTCATGTGTAACTTTATCAATGACAGAATATTTAAAAGTATCATCATTTGTTAGGAAACTTAGCACCTGCACATCATTATCAAAAACACGCCAGTTAAAGATATTATTTGGTATAGAAGGCCTAAAAATCAATTCAACTGAAAAGAAATCAGGTGCGAAATTTTCTGATGGAATTAGTTTTGATGCTACATTTGCTAATAAATCTGCCGCTTGGTTCTGGAATCTTGGAACTGTCATTATATTAAATGCATAAAAATGTGAAATGAGATTCCAAACCTCTTGTTGATAATTATGGAAATGTTCAGAAATGCAATGAATAGAGTTACGGACTTGCCTAACAATGATTTCAGAATCTCCATACGCAACTAGCACTTTAATATCCAAATCAATCATTTTCTTCAGACCCTGAATTAAAGCTTCATATTCCACAGTATTGTTTGTACAATTAAATTCAATCCTACATGCTATACATGTTTTATTTCCTTTAGGTTCAATTAACAGACAACCAGCTCCTGCTCCTTATTTAGACTTTGACCCATCGAAATATACAGTCCAAGTAGAACTATTAACAATTACTTTACTTTCGATAATATTTACAATATTATGATTATCTACATCATTTATAATTTCCTTGAATGAAGAATCATGAGAGATAGTTGTAACATTAAGAATTTCTGATTGTTGTTTATTGTTAGAGAAAACATAATTTTCATATTTAAAATTACTGAACCCAAGGTCATACATATAATTCCCCATTATGGAATCTGAAAATAAAACTGGTTCATTGGGATCATGTAATTCTGTCACAGTATGTTTCATATATCTTTCTCTGTTTATCTTAATTTGATTTGAATTTCCATTCTTAGGTAACCATAAAGTTGACCAGTCTGTAGCAAAGAATCCATTCAATTGTTGAGACCAATATCTACTAAAAAACAACCCATATGCATCAGGAATGTCTGCAACCACAATATCTATAATTTGAAAAACTGAAGGGTTACAAGAAATCCTTACTAGAACATTTTTCATCTCTCCTACTACCCTCACATTTGTCCTATCCAATTGAGTAATTTGTGAATTTGATGGAACATACTTTCCATTTAACCTTTTGCACACAGACAAAGGCATTACATTGGAAGATGCTCCAGAATCAACCATGCAATTGTGAACGTTCCTATTAAAAATCTCAAAGGTAAGAAGGAATGGAGGAGTTGTTGATTTTGAATTTTTTCCTATTAATGAAGCCTTATCAGCTACTAACTTTCCTTTATCAGTTGGTGTTAAATCATTATTAGAATTATTTGCAGCTAGATTTTGCTTAGCATTAGGAATTATGGAACCCATGGAAGGATTTATAATAGGACTATTGGGAATTGGGTAAATTTGAAGAAGATCATACATACTAATATTTGCACGTGTCTTCTTTAGATCTTCAATTATATCATATTGTAAATCCAACTTTGGACCATTTTGAATAGGCTGAGCAGTCCTTACAGGCTGAGTTTGTTTGACAGATTGAGCTTGTTTATTTGGTTGTGAATTATTGTTATCGTTACTCAAGGTAGAACTTGATGATTCTCTAGGATTATTTGCAAATGTTCTACTACGAGTATTATAGGCATGTTGTCCTGAAGGAGGAATTTTACCTTCATAATCTTTTACAAGACTGTCCCAGAAATGACTGTTAACTTGTTGAGGTTCTTCCAATTCTTCTTCATTTTCAGATTCCTCTTCCTCTTCATTTTCAGTAGTTTCTTGATTTGAGGGAGTTTCGGATAAAGATAAGACTGTTTGAATAGTATTAAAAATTTCTTCATTTACTGCTATATCAGGCAGTGTACTCATTTTATTATTAGTGTTAGGATTCTGTCTAAATGGATTTCTAAAATATCCTCTAGAAGAGGAAGCTTCAGAATTAGTTTGTTTTAATCCTACAACTTCATTTGTTAATGCCTGAATAGCATTCTAGGGCTGTTCTACATCAAATGCCTTATACTTTTCCGAATTAGTTCTTTCAATCTTCCTACGAGCAAAAGTATCATCTTTTCCCCTTCTATCTGGTTCATAGAACATAGAATCCTTCTCAACTTTAATGGCTTCCTCAAAAGTTTCCATAAGAGTTGTTTTACCAGCTCTCTTAAAAAACATCCCAGGATATTTTGGTAAGGCTGAAGTATAATTTTCTATGATTATATCCTTGAGTGGTTGAGAAGCAACAGGAATTTTATTTTTTAATGTAAGAAATCTCTGATTAAAATCTTTAATTCTTTCTTTAGGTTCCATTTTAATCCGAGATAATTCAAGAGCTAAAAGAGTATGTGTTTTATCCTCTCCAAATTTATCTAAGAAAGCTTTATTGAATTCAGCTCAATTTGTGATTGATCCTTGTACTAACAAAAAGTACCAAGTAGATGCTTTCCCTTCAAAAGTTAAAGGGAACAACCGACAAACCATGTCTTCATGCTGAACGTTCAAGGTTTGAACAACTAACATGAATTTATCTACATGCACCTTTGCAGGCTCTTTGTTAACTGGATTAAAATTTGGAAGAAGTTTATCTGAATGTTTGAGTAGAGCATGTTGTATACCAGGCACAGCTACAACAACTGTTCTCAACCAAGGAAGTTGTGGATTGGGTGGAGGATTAGGTGGAGGATTACCTCCTCCTCCTACAGGTATGTTTCCAGCCATAAGACTTCCTTCAGAATTTGAATAACTCCTTGAATTAGTTGACCTTGGAATATCGGGTGGTGATTCTGGAGGAGAGGGTGGTTGATGAAAACCACCTATAGAAGTCAATCTTCTAGAAGTATTTGTTCTAGCAGTTTCTCTATGATGACTTCTAACTTGATAACTTGGAGTGCTATCGGATTCTACTGAATCTTGAGTAACTATATTCAATTGAGGATTACGTATTTTTTGTCTAGGGAGACCATAGTCTATTGGAGTTAAACCAAGTTGATGAGCATATGATATCATAAGAATATGACGTGATTCTTCTAAAGTTTGAGTACTCTGTTCAGGAGTGAATGGAGATGTAATGTGATCACACTCAAGGATGCTCCTTACAGTTTCTATGAATGGTGATCTACTAACTTCAAATTGTAACGGAGGTTGTTGACTGGTTGAAGTTTTATCATTAGTTTTACCTGCCATTAATCGTTAACAGGCCCTCCTTCTAGCGCCATTTGTTGGCCAGATTTTCTGACTTGGCCAACTTAAGGAGATTAAGCCCACACAAGTTGCTTAATGCAGCTTTCGATGTGTTTGAAATGGTAAAATCTCACAGGTTATGGTCCTGCTACCAACTGAATTTATCCTCTTAAGGAGAACTTAAAAATTCAGTAAAAATTTATCCTAATTCTATTACTGCTTAAAATAAACCCTAGAGTTTATTTTCTTAAGTCTAAGTTATCCTCAAAATGATTTCTTAAGGAAAGTCTCCATTTTTAGGGTTTTGTTTTAAATATTTTAACTAAAAGACTATTTTAGTATTTTATCAAACTAATCTAATTATATTTAACAACTGTTAAAATTAACTAAAAATATTAAAATAAACTAAGCTAAGACTTAAAATTAACTAGCTATCCTATCTCAGCTAAGAGCAACTTGGAAAACTAAATTAATTATCAATTAGTGATTCAAATAAACAAAGAGATAGGAAATAATAATTCAAATGAAAATATTTAAATCATGATCATAAAATCACTTTGTTGAATATGCACAACAACATAAAATTAAAATAGGTAACTACTTTTAATTTTGTGTGTGTGTGTTGTTCTATTAATTAATAACTAATATTCAATACTAAATATTTGAATATTAAGATGATATTTATTCATGAAAACATTGTAGAAAATACAAATGAAATAAAAAATAAATATGAAAGGTTTATATTACCAAATTTCAATTATCAATACAAATATCGATTAACCAAATTCAATAATATTCTCAATCAAATATCAATATTGTGCAAATAGAGTATATTTTCTGATAATAAATCCAATCATATCCCAATATAATTGCATAAAAATATAAGGTAATAAAAAAATATATAGAAATATATTTATATCAAGTTTTCAAAAGAGTAACAAGCAATGATACCAGTTTGATAACTCTAGTCACAATCCTCCACAAAGATAAAACTTCTGTAAAGAAATTAAAACCAGACATTGTAATTATATTTCTAATAAGTATTTCTTTCAATACTCCATCCACCCCTCTATAATCAATCTTTCATAGTTTTATAAGAAGGACCAATAACCACCTCCTATTTCTATGTAACTCTTATTAAAAATAAACTATTGAGCCTAAATCATCGAACATCTAGAATCTGGGACATTAATTATCATCCTCTTCACTAGTGCACCTGGCATATGAATTGTCAAATTGACAACTGATTTCTCATCTACGAATGTTGACTTGTCCATATAGCATTTTCTGTTTGACATCTGGCATCTAGATCATTCAAACTTGAACTAACTTCATCATTTGGTGGCAAAATAAATGAAAAAACACCATCAAAATCGAGGATCCATATGACACTTGCAAAATCAATTAACCATGCATGAGTTTTATCATAAATATCAAAACTGAAATAACAATTTAAATTAAATGATATGCAATGCCTATAGAATCTATGATTTTGTGGGAATGCCAATTACCTATTCTATTATCTAAAAACTCATCAGTAATAACAATTTTAAGGTGCACTTCTGAGTTTGATAACTTGACGAGCTTCAGACAATTTAGCCTTTAACTTTATACTTTCCATTTTATGTTGCTCTTCTTGTTTCAAAAACTTCCTGTTAGTAATAATCCAGGATTTTTTCAAAGTTTTTAACCTGTCCTTCTTCTCCTTCAAATATTGCCAACGTTTTATCCAAGTTATAACTCATTCCTCAAGTTCTGCACTTCATCCTTCAATACAATGCAATTTGATTCATCTTTTTTCAGTTTTCCTTTTAGTTGTTCAATTTGTTGTTTTAATTTTATAGTTTTCATGGTACTCCTCAGCATTTGCTCTGATGAAGAATCGTTATCCAAGGTAGATCCTATTTTGATTTCTGTATCATTTGGTAGAATTGGCAATTGATTTTCATTACAATCATTATTCAAACATACAACAGGATTATCCATTTTTTCTTCACACTCCTGTGATGATACTTCTACTGAACCATAATCCTCTTCCTCACTTAAAATTTTGATAAATGGAAAATCTTGGACATGAACCGGTGCTTTTGAAGTGGAATATTTCATGCTTCTAGTAATTCTGCGTAAACCCATCCCTATAATGGGGAATTCTGATAAATTCGATTCACCATCAAATTTTACCTTTCCTTTGTTTAACAATTTCAATTTTTCCCTTGCATTCCAAGATACAGTATGAAGATCCTCGTATAAATCCGAGACTACAGGGGTTTCAAAATTTAAAGAAAGGGTTTATATTGTAGTTGTATGCCCTGGACTATCCTCTATCGATATTCTCAATTTAGACGTTTCAACATCTTTTAACTTAGAAATAGCTTTAGTTTGAGGAAAACGTTTACATTTTCTACGAGTTTTTGGACACAAAGTAGGCCAATACTGGGTTAATCCAAAACTATTTGCATTCAAAAATTCATCCCAAGATCTACCAATGCGATTTAACTAGTACTGAAATAAAATCTTAAGAAGACCATGATGAAATAGACTTTGTTCTATATCTCTAATAATGGTATGTATAGTATGTGCCATTTTCCTAAGAATATGAAGCAGAAAGAAAGGAAAATTGATTTTGTTACCTTTCAAGGCCATCAACAACCGTAAATGATAGTAATGTATATGAGAGTAGCGACAATCACAGGTAACATACTTGATTAAAATCTCAAAACAGGCTTTCCATTGTGGTTTCAGAAATTTAACAGAAACACCTCTTCCAAGATCCGAACCCTCTGGTAATGGTAAGAGAAACATTTCACACTTCTTCTTATTGACCTTCTGACCTTTGAACCAACGCTCACCAACTTGAGGAAGCTAAGTAGCTTTAGCAATCATATCCTCATTCAAAACTAGCTGAAAATCCCCAATTTGAGCTATATCATCCTTTAGTGACAAAGCGAACTGTATGGTTATTTCTACATAATGACCGCTAAAACCTTTAAAAAATGAATCCCATCCTATCTTCTCAAACAATGTGGCTGCTTCTGGGTTTGATTCAACCAACTTAGGGCCTGAAATCTCAAAGCGATTAAGAGGTACCGTTTCCACTCTGCAAAGTTTTCGATTAGGGTTTGGGATGAAGGAATGCATGAATACAGATGGTATTGGAATCCATGTGAATGGCATAGTGTAAAATATCACATCATAGCCCAATTCATCTAAAACAAGAACTGAAACCCTAAATCTAATTTTAGTAACCATAGTTTCAAAATAATGGAAACTAGTTCCGAAATTTTGTTTCTTCAAAAAATGAGACCACCAAGCTAACCAAATCATTATGCAATGCTTTTCTGTAACCGTTACCTAATTTCAGGATTTGTTTTCCCAACGAAATGAATTCAAGGTTAAAATCATAAAAATTAAGATTTGAAAATGATAACCCTGTACATGTTTGATTTTCAAATATTTGTGATTACCTTACACTATCTGAAATGACCTTACATTACCTTACACTATCTGAAATGAAAAAATTAACACACTACCTTACATGTGTATGATTATGAGATTTCGAATTTAATCCCAATGCTAGAATGATGACCAAATTTGGGAAAAATCACCATATGATAAATAATGATTTTGCATTGAAGTTCTTGTCAATTTGTGGTGTGAAAATTCTGTTTCTTCAAAAAACGAGACCACCAAGCTAACCAAATCATTATGCAATGCTTTTCTGCAACCGTTACCTAATTTCAGGATTTGTTTTCCCAACGAAATGAATTCAAGGTTAAAATCATAAAAATTAAGATTTGAAAATGATAATCCTGTACATGTTTGATTTTCAAATAATTGTGATTACCTTACACTATCTGAAATGACCTTACATTACCTTACACTATCTGAAATGACAAAATTAACACACTACCTTACATTTGTATGATTATGAGATTTCGAATTTAATCCCAATGCTATAATGATGACCAAATTTGGGAAAAATCACCATATGATAAATAATGATTTTGCATTGAAGTTCTTGTCAATTTGTGGTGTGAAAATTAATAGGTGTAAGGATGTATAAGTTTGTGTCATAGTCATTCCCTTCTAGCTCTTAACCTCTGCTATGATAAGTCTAATACGTGGAGGTTAGATGTAACATCAATCTAAGAAATAGGAAACCACATGCTTAAAAATGATTATGGTGTATCAACGATATCATCAATAATAACAACAAGTAAATCTTTCCAATATAAGTCCGTCAATAATATTAACTTGGAATATCAACTTGATGATTATTAGAATTAACACAAGGAATTCATAAGCCATATAAATGTTGATTAGAAAACATCAAACCAAGCCAACCCTTTAGATCAGAATCAATTTCGATTTATCATTAAAAGCATAATATAAAGGATTTGAAACATAAAAATAAAGGAAAGATCTTTTATTATAAGTATATATAAGGAAAATTTTATTTATTTACACATTATATGAGACATAAGTTATAGGAGTTTGTAATGATAAAAAAAAATGTTCAACAAACATATAAAGGTTTTGATATAATAAAAATTAGCCAACCTTAACATATATTTTTGAACATTAATGTTTGATAAAAACACTATGTCAAATATTTGAAGCCAACTATTTAAAAGAAATTTTTATAAATACAAGGGTTATGAATCACTTAAGCTAATTCTTTCTTACCAAATAATGTAAAGCAACAATCCATTTATATTAATAATATATGATCATGGAATAATGAGAATGAATATAACAACTGCAAAAAATAAAAGAACTAGCTTAATTCAAAGTGTTTCCTAAACTACCATCTTGACTTCTAACTCTTCCTTTATTGAGAGTACCTTCAAAATCGAAGATTCTGAAGGCACTCTTATATAATTTTTGCGATAAATCATAGAAGAGAACTGATCATTTTTATTCAGCAAAGCATAAAAAAATTTGAGAGGGTTGTTGCCTGCCAACAGGGCCAAGGGAAAATGACTCGACAACTTATTTTCCCTTGGTACTATAACCAGTTTTGGAAATCATGTTCATGGTCACTACTTATGTGCTAGGAGGGGGGGAAGGAAACACTCCCATAAGGGTTGAATCTTTCAGCATACCTACCCCAATATATTGATAAGGTGGAGGGGACTAACCTAGAATATGGATGTTATTCGCAGTGGGAGTAGTAACATCCGGTGAAAAAAAGTCAAGTTGATCAATAGTTAGAGTTTTTCCAAAATGAGGAAACCGAAGGGTTTGAAATATTGTCACCAATTTCTCCCCAATAGGATATTGTAATCTAACGGGGTATCCACTACTTCCACCTGAATGGAAACAATTTCCCCCCCAAGCTCAACTGAAAGGGATGGTAACATACCATGAGGCTGGAAAGCTCGTCCATCAAAATATTTTAACGTTGTAGGATACTTTGTAAGTTCATGAGAACAAATGGCTCACAAGCTATAGACAGTGACTGAGGTTGAATCTCCTTCATCTAGGATGGTCCGATGGACCTTTCTCCCAAATACTCTAGAGGAAATCTAAAATGCGAGTTGGTGAGGTAATCTGGATTTCTAGTTCTCTACGTTGAAATGAATCAATTTGGTATTATTTGGGTTTAATGCCCCCAAATCTATTAGCTAGTTTTTATGCTGCGTTGGAAAAATTTGGAGTACCTAGAGGGTAGACATCACGTAAGGGGCCTGAGCTAAATATTCAACAACATTATAAAATTGTGTAGCTCAGGCATTGGGATTGAAAACAGCCTTCCTGACGGTAGCCTTAGGTGGTTGTAAAAGTAAATCAAGACTAGGTTTTTCGATCACGAGAGGGCCACTAGACGAAGATGGAGGAGAACTAGTAGAGGGAACTTTCTCGAAAGAAGTATTTTCCTCCTTCTTATCTACTAGATTATCATATGAATGGCTACAAGTATTCAAATTGATGTTATCTAAAGACATCATTCTAATTTCTTCCGTGGAACTAGAGGTCCCCTGATTAGAGATATGGTCTATCAGTCGTTGTTGAGACGGGAAACGATCGGTAAGCACCATGGGTGTGGGATTACTTTTCAGGAATTTTCTAATATCTTCACAACAAGGGCACTCTTTCATGAAGTGATAACCCCCACATAACAAGAAAGGGTACTTATCCTTTCTATTCCCTTTATCATTCTCCGTGGCCATGGTCTTGGTATTATCCTATTGGTTTCTAGGCTTTTTATTTTTAGGTTTTCCTTTTTTCTTATTGCTGAGTGTTTGTGTGCTTTGAATAGCAATTACCTCAATGGAAACTGTAGGAGTTGAAGGAGTAGTAGCAGAATCATTAGGTTGCTTGGAATTTTTGACTACTGACGAGGACTGGATTGAACCAACAACCCCATCAATAGGAGTCTCTGTAGGTGGCTTAGCAGGGTCCATTCTGGGACGAGGAGCTTGCAGGATAAGGTCATACAAATTTATGTATTGGGAATATACCGAATCTAGATATTGAGTGTGGCTGATAGCTTGTTCATTGGTAAAAATACCATCCATGTCCACATCTTGGGAAATGGGAGGAAACAAAGATTTCATGAACCAATCAGCTAACAATTGGTCTGGGATGGGAGCTTTAATAAGTCATCTCCGTTGTCTCCACTCATGGATGTGGTACGATATGTGTGTGGAGGTATTTTGAAAAATTGAGGTCAAAAGGTCCGTACCCATTTCATAACAGATGGGTAGCTGAAAGTGTGTAAGAAAAATGGTTTCCAATGAGCTGAAATCCACAAATGAATGTTGTGGAAGTTCAATTACCACTTTGCAGCCGTACTAGTCAAAGTTCACTGGAAGAGTCTCAAGTGAATATAGTCATCCATCAAGGAGTTTGAAGAACACCATAGATGAAAATTCATGTATGAAAAGTCATGGTCTTCCAGGTGGTGGTCCTCCAAAAGGTTGATCCCCAGGTGGTGGACCCCGAGAAGGTGGGCCTCCGGGTGGTGGTCCTCCAGGTGGTGGTCCTCCTTAAGGTGGACCTCCACTAGGTGGGCCTCCTCCCAATGGACCTCCACTTAGTGGACCTCCAAAGGGTGGGCCACCATAAGGCAACCCTCCGACACTTCCAGCAATAAGAATAAAAATTCCTCCCATTGCCGGCATGTAGGACCAATTAGGTTTCCCCCATGGTGTAAATGTGTTTCCAGGGTAATGGATTCTAGGATACATAGCTCCTATAGATGTAGGTTTATAATCTGTATTTTTTATAGGTAATTGATTTGTTGGGTAACCATGACACCAAGAATGTTGGTTGACTACAGGTTGTACTCCTAAGGGTTGGATTGAACTTGATGAAGGGTTTACAATATTTGTGTGGTTAGGAGGAACAACCACTACGGGTTTTCCTACAACAGAATTCTACCTAGTACTAGTAGAAACTCCACTAAAAGGTAATGCAGGTCACGTCAGAGGTTTCCCCCAGTGTTGGAATGTACTTCCCCCATTTGAGCTGATGATTTTCCCCCATCTACATAGGTTAAGGGAGGACTAGAAACAAACCTATAATTTAAAAATGTAGGGTTGGATGTTTGACCTAGATTACGAGGAGACATACCACGAGGTGGAACATCATCAATAGGAGCTAAAGTCTCAGCAAGTGGACTATATCTAGAAGGCCATGGATCTAAAAGATCAGGTAAAAGAGACAACATAGGTTCTTTATGAGGTACAGGGGTAGCCATAACCCTGTCCATTCTCTCTTGAAAATTATGAGCGTGATCACGCGACACTTGAATTCTCCTATATGCATCCTCATTCAGAGGAGGGTTTTAAAAAGAGGGTCTAATAAACCCAAACTTGAAAATGGATTGACCCATAGAATTTCTCCAAAAAGGAGCATCAGGGCCATACTTAGTTTCATAAATACCATCAATTCTACCTTCCATCAGAGAATGAAAGGAAGTGTCAGCTGCAGGAGACTATTGGACCAAGGGATTAATATAAGAAGTGAATTTCTCTCCACTTTCTGTAGCTGGGATACCTCGCACATGGGATTTAATTGCAGCTCCTTGATCTGTGGCTTCCATTGGGCCTTCCCCTATTGCAGGTGGAAATTCGGGTGGTAAGCCCTGGTTTCTTCTGGAGCGTCTCAACTGAAACTCAGCCAGATTGTAAAAAGCCACTAAAACTAACCTAGGGATTCAAATATAAGGAAATCACACAAAAATTCTCCTACACAAACTATAGGACACAAGAAAACTTAAGTGACAAGAGGGGATAAATAAGTTGGTTCCTCGCCAGGATTGTCAAGTTTTTGCAACTCGCGATATACCACAGAGTCCAACAGTAAAATGCGGAAAGGAGGATCAACCATCCCTCACCTGAATACCTAACTACATGGATGGCACATGCGTAGTAATCTCCTCGAGTGCTGTTCTGGGTGTATTGCACCAACAAGACGACCAAAAGGGATTTTCTGAGATGGTCTCAGGAATCCTAGAAGAGCCTCCCGATATACGCAAGGTACATGGGTGTTCAAATTCGTAGTAGTGATGTCTAATGCACAACCATCCATAAGGGGAATGCTGATATACAATCAAGTATGTGAAGTACTTTTCGATATACCTCAAGGGTACGTGAAAGTTCGTTCAATATACCAATGGTATGGGGAAGAACCGTGGGTGTCTCGGGTTACAATGTAGGCAATAAACGATAGCTCCTATGTTTAATGACATCGAGACACGTCTTTAACCTATCACTCAAGTTACTAAATTTTTTTAACCTATATCTACTATTGATTTTAATTTGAATGGTTAGGTGAATGCATGGAGTTATTACAGAAATGTAAAACCATGCAATAATGATGTGAAAATTCTTTCACTTTACCTTTCAAAACATGCCTATTTACGGGAAGGAGAGATTATTTCTTTTTCCAATTTTGTTTCAAAACCAAAAAACCTTCCCAAGAAGTCTAACTCAAAAAAATTTCGAGAATACAAAACAAGCAAGATGCTTCTAAACTAATCTTTTGAAAGCAAGCAGATAAGGAGAGATCTCTTTTCTAAAAACAAAGACAAAGAACACTAAAAAACATACTAAATATTTTTTCAATTTTTCTTGAATAATGGAAATATCTAACTTAAAACTTCTAATATTTTTCTTTTGATTGAGACAGGAATGTAAAAAGAAAGAAGAAAAATGAATATTTGAAAGCTTATTAGGCTGGTTGAAGATCCAATATTTCGTCTTCGAATGGAATTATAGTTGAATCTCAACAAAAAAATTTCTTTTTAAACAAGCAAATAGAAGAATTTCACTAATTTAATGAAAAAAATGAAAACAAGAAACCAATGAGGAAGTGTTTCTCTTCAATCTTATCAAACAGAAAGGATGAGATCTAACTCAGCTAAAAATTTCAAGCACCCCTTTCAAAAGATAAAGACCAAGCATACAATCGATGAATATGATGAGCCTAACCTAGGTTTTGATTTGAACAAAAAAGCATTTATCACATAAAATTTTTGGAATTCAAACACTCAGATCTATTTAAACAAGCCCAGACATTCATAACCGAAATAAAATCAAATTTTTTTTTTACAAAACTTTGCAAAAACAAGTCTGGAAAAAACCTACTTGATACCGCGTCCTGGGGTCACTGACAGAGAGGTTTTGAGAGAGAGCCGCTTCTTGATTGCTGAGTACAGGAGGTGGCACCACTCAGTTATCACTAGTTACAGGCGGTGGCACCACTCAGTTATCACTAGTTACAGGCGGTGGCACCTCTTACTACCCACTATGCATGCACGGTTCCTTGTAGATGTCCAAAAACAAAGAAGATGGTGAAAAAAGAAAATTTAATCACTGTGAAACTGACATATAAATCATGAATTAACAAGAATTTAAAGCACAGAAGGTAAGAGAAACTCGGATCTGAACATATTTGATGATAGAAAACCATGATCTCACTAGATTGACTAGTAGATATGATTGATAAAAATGGAGCTTAGATTTCAGACAAGAGTTGAAGACCAAGGAAGATCATATACGCTGAAATATCTTCCCCAACGAAGTCTCCATATTTGTAGCTAGAAAAAATGCACCTCCTGCGGACATAAGCTATTCCTCTAGTCTAAATGGTTCGGATCTAGAAAAAATAGTACACAACAGAATTGTAAGACTTTCCCTAGAACGAATGGAGATCTGGAATAAGTGTCTTTGATGGAAAAGTTTAGTTGTTTCTTGTAATGATAGCTCTTCACTGATGTACCTGCATGATCACATTAAACAAAAACACAAGATAAAAAAACACTAGAAAATGTTCCACTATTCTATATTAGTGACTAAGGAATCTAATAATAAAATACATGATAATGACACAACATACTTTATGGGAAAGGAACCAATTTTGCATTAAGATGAAGAATAAGTTTACAACCTTTTCCTTAGTTTCGATATGATCCTTCACAATGCCGATATCTTGTCCCCAAAATATCCTACTTGCTCTCTCTATACTCACCCTAGTGATTTAGGTCAAAATGTCAATTCAATAGCATAACTTTGCTCCTTCTCAACAATGGATATGAGCCTACTTTTATAGGCCTTGGGAGGATAGGGATGGTTTAGTAAATGGTGGGTGAGGTGGATAGGAGATCCCAAAATGATGGATCTTGAGCCTAGGTGGTCCTCAGATGTAGGGATAAGGGAGCCACGAAGCCTTCCTTTGAGAAGCTTCATGGAAACCTCTCTTTTTTCACTTTTTACCAAGGGCACTGCTTCTTCCCCACTATGATCATGTACAAGAGATAAAGGAGGTGCCACCACCTACTGTCAAAATATTAAAGGAATCCTAAAGAGGGTAACGATCTTTGACTAAAAGGTACAAGCGGTGCTGGATTTTGATATGCAGGATTGATATTTGGACCAGGATTTTCACTTCAATTTTTGGGATTCAGGGCAAATATTGTGTTTTGGGTCTCATCACATGTTGATGACGATATTTATGTATAACATGCACCATATTATTGATATATTGATACATTATCTTGATGTGCTTCGACTTGTCATGGAACAAAGGGTTCTTAGACAACTTCACACAAATATGGTTTTCGTAGAACACACAAGTCACCTCTAACTTGGGATCAAAAAATCCTTCAAGTAGCTTTCTAAGCCACACTTCCTCACAACTATTTGAATAATATGCAATGTAATCCTACTTAGTTGTACTCAATGTCATGCTTTTTTTCTTCATGTTAAACCATGAAATCATGTTAGACCCAAAACTAAAGAAGCACCCTGGAGTACTCTTCATATCTATGGCACTAATAGCCCAATATGAGTCAACATATCCCTACAAGATAATCCTCTAGTCTATCATGTATATGAGGATATAATCAATCTTACCCTTTAGGTATCTCAACACATGATTTTCAATAATCAGGTGAACACATCTAGGCTCTACCATGTAGTGGCTCAATGTGTTCACTGTAAAGCATATATTTAGTCTCGTGTTCATCAAGTACATCAATGAACCAGACATATGTTTGTATAATGTGGTATCAACAGTATTTTAAGTAGTATCACAAAACAAATTCAATTTTGATTTCATTGGTGTATCCATGGAATTGAAATCCATCATCCTAAATCTCTTCAGGATATCTACCACATATTTTCCTTGACTCAAGAAAATTTTATCCGGACTCTGCCACACCAATAATCCCAAGAATCATTCCAAGATTCTTGAACTTTGAGATATACTCCCTCTTATTTATGCAATACATACAATATCACTCTGAGAATAACCCTGAGATACTAATGTAAACAATCCTTTCCTAGATAAAGGCTAAGTGATAATGTCTCTCAATCTATCTCTGCAATCTGTGCTATAGTCACTTCCTCTAAAATTGGAGCTTATGTGCTCCCTCTAAAACTGAGCACCATGCTCCCTCTTCATTTGGACATCATATACTAAATTTATTGGTATCCTTCTCTTCTATTGATCTTCCATATATCCATGTATGTCATATTTCATCAAATAATTCTATTGAAATGATCATCTTTCTCTCAAGGTCACTAGATACCAAGATCCACCATATTTAACTTTGCAACAAGATTCTCTCTTGCACCCATCTATGAGCTTCTCGTCTTTTGTAATCAACAATATTTAACCTTGTAGAAAAGGTTGAAATATGCATCACTCTAAGTGATCCTCGATCTCATCATGTAACTGTGTGTCTTGGAATACTATGCACTAGGTTCCTTCTTCAATCTGTACAAAGGACTTCTTCAACTTGCACACATGTGTCTGCCTATCATGTGTCTCAAATCCCAGTGGTTTCTCCTCATACACTTCCTTCTTTCTGGGAGAAGTCACGAGCCACAACTCTTTTCCTTGTACTATTTATTATGATTGATTTTGTACATGAAGGTTGTTGCTAAATAATCACTTTTTCTTTGGAACAAGTCTCATATTCCTTCTCTTGTAGGTGATTGTACACAATATTTCCTACAGGTCAAATCCAGTTGCATGATTAGAAACATTTCACAAATTTCAAAGAATATTAATAATGACAAATTATTATGCATAAATATATAGGTCACACATTTATGAAACTATGTTAGCCAATGCTTCAACATAACACGCATTCATATCTTGTATACATACGATAACTTTCTAGATTCCTTCCATCTCCACCAGAACATAATTAAGAGTGCGTAGTTATCCCAACATGTCATCAAAGAGGTTTTATTCTAGATAAGAAATAATGAATCATTGAATGTTGTGCATCACCATAGGTTATTTACCCATTAAATTCATATTAGTAGTATCTTGTTCTTCAATGCATTCACTCTAACATGCATAGTACATTTTATGATTCTAAGAACATAAATATGTATACAACTGAATAATAAGATTTAAACAATTATATATATAGGAAATGATAATTCAAATACTTATATTTGTTCATTTGGTTGTATCCCTCTTGATATTTTCCTCCTTGCAGGAATTAATGTAGTCTCTAAGGGAATGCTCTACTCCATCATTCGATTATGAGGGCAAGTGTCCATATTTCTCATGATTGGCAATGTTGAGCAAGTATTCTCCACCATAGTTCACTCGGTACTATCTAAGTGCCCCTTCTTATCCAACAACAATCACGACTACATCCCTTCTTATCTAATTTTGAAATTGATAGGAAGTTCTTCTTTAAATCAGGTCCAAATAACATGTTGTTCATATTCATGGGATTTCCATAATCCAAGTTTATAGGAGGCTTCTCCTACTTTGATAATTCATCTTATGAGGTGAATCCTTCAAACCTGTGATACAATACACATTCTTCTTCTCTTGAACAATATTCTCTTTCTTTTGAACAGGTTCATTGTCTTCTGTGGTATGAGCATTATACCTCTTCTTCTTTCCTTTCTTAACATGGCTATGGACTTTGGGTAAATCTCTTGCAAGTTGTCGCTTTACATCACAAGTGTAACAGCTGTATTTTGAGTAGTCCTTTTGAGGTCTATTATTCTTTTGGAATATTCTAGGATTCTTGTGATATAATTATTATTTCTTTGTATGAGTTGATAGGGCTTGATTTTTACCTTCACCCATCTTATTTTCTACATTTTGATTTCCAATAGCTTTGAGTTGTACTTTGATCTAAAAGACCCTTGTAAAGTGGGATTGGATGGTCTCTAAAATTTGCATCTTCACATTCTTGAGTTGAGTTCTCAAGGTCATCTTCCTATTCATGTTCTTTCCTTCACACAAATTGTTCAATGTATCAAAGATCTCACTGGGAGTATTCAAGGAAGAAACATGTGGGATTAAGTGATTCTTCATGGATTCATCAGTTATCCTCTTGGCCTTAACCATATTATTCTTATGTATAACCTTATCTTCATCTCCCTCTGGATCTATAACTTCTTCTTTGACATATTTTTCCATGTCATTTTCTTCGAATGTGAGAAGCACTCTATACTTCCATGACCAGAATTTCTTAGCTCCTCCAATATTATCCTCAAGATTGCTATTGTTTTTCATCTTGATAAAATGAGAAACTTAAATGGAAATACAAATAATAGTTCTTACCAATAAGAGTGCTCCAACTAGGTTTTTTCTTCAATGCCTTCTGGAAAATTGGTTCCTAGTTGAACTAGGATTTCATAGAGAAACCCTAATTTTTCAACTTTGGTATCTTGCAAATATGATTGGATAGAGATATGTTCCTCCTAAAGGCGAGTTGAGAAATGGTCTTATTTTTTCAGAATTGTGGATAGAACTACAAAAAAGCTAATGACCTAGTTTTTCCTTAGTAACAGTGATAGGGACAATATTGAAAATCCACATAAGTGAAATATTCCTCCATAGGAATATGCACCCTCCTAGGGAGAGTTGGAGAATGCTTGTTTTGAAACCAATTGGTGGACAAAAAGTCTTAAAGTGTGGAGCACTAGTTCTTGACCCTAATAGTTTTTAGGCCAAAAATGCAACTCCATAAAATTGGATTTTTCCTCCACAAAAATATGTTCCATTCTAGGGAAAGTCCAATGATTCAAAGTTTCAGCTTGATATATGGATGGAAATGTTAGAAACATGGATCCCCAATCTATGACAGTTTCAACCATCGCAACTATTACGACTGTACATGAATTATTTCAGTATATCTCTAATACAGTAATAGAATTTTAATGTTTCCAGTATGATTATGTTATATATTCAAAAAAATTGAATTATTTCACAATAATCATAAGCAACGGGATCACTGAAAGAAATACAAGAACAACAATTGAGTAGAAACAAATATTTTTGCTCTAGGAAACCATAAGTGATAAAACCCAACAACTTCTTTAGTAGAGATTCCATTACCAAGTACAATGCAAAACCAAGATAAGATGAACCCCAAAAGACAATTTAAGAAACTTCTTATTTTCTCCAATGAAATTCTTCTTCTCTCTCTTGCGTATTTGCTTGATAAAACTTGTATGTCCAAATGAGAGGTGTGCCCTCTCTATTTATACACATCATGTGAGTTACCTTTGACCCTAACTAGGCTGAATTCTTAGTCTTACTAGGCTGACTTTTTTAGGGAGATTCAAAATAACATTTATATAATATTTCATTTGGGTACTATTGACCCGACTTACAACAGAAGGTATAGATTGATTCTTTCAATAATTTTTCATGAACAAGTACATCAATACCATCCCTCGAAGGAGGTATAAAAATAATACAATAAAATTACAATAAGGATATCTTTCGAAGTTACACAAACTTCAAAAAATTCATCATTACATACTCTAACACTCCCCTTAATGATGACTAGAAAAAAGAAAACAATTGGAGGAAGGTGGCATCACACTAACATCCCCCTTGATGAAAACTTCCAAAATGCCCCATAATATTCAAATAAGCACGCAATTTTCCTTGTGTATTTGATGAATATAACAAATGCTTCTCACCGAATCATGAAATTGCGCCTAAACCAAGTTGTATGTTGAATTGTTTCAAAGCACCACAAAAGTGTATGTCCAATACAAAAAAAAATGTGGCAAGTAGACAATCATCACAACCTATAACCCAAATGATAGTTGAAAAAACTATGCAATAGATTGCATCAAAAATGCAAGAACCCCATATCTATACATCAAAATGTTTCCAATGAATTGTCTTCAAATAACCCTACTGAAGATTGCATTGTGAATACAAGAACTGGATGGCTTATCCGTTGAGACATGTTCCAAGCAGATAATATTCACAACCATGTTGAAAGATGCAAGAATAATAGACCTCATCACAGAAATAAGAACCATATTTATATCCATCAATATTTTTCTAGCAAATAGTATTCATAACCAAATAACTGTATTGAATATTACATTACCTATACAAGATCCCAAGGGTCTATCCATCGAGATGTTTGGCCCATAGATAATCATCATGAATTTAGAGTAGAATATGGATGTTCATTTCATTACATTATTGTTGGAATACACTGATAAAATGGATTTTATTACGTTATATTCCTTCTTAATACCAACCATCTAAGATAACAAAGGTCTTAACTTTATTTTTTCAGGGATAAGCTGAAAATAGGAACAACGATTAACAACCTTTGATAAACAAACCATATGATTAATATAGGAAGTAATAAAAAAAACAAACTATGCCACAACTCTTCACACATATCCATATAGATAAAGTGAATTGAATAGAGAGCTAATATTCATAAAGGCATTTCCAATATTAAAACATATAATGAACATGATAAGTCCATAATTACAAAGGAAAATATTCATGACATGACATATGAAAGATACATGAGCATATGAAACTTCTTTAACACAACATGGGTCAACAACATGATATAATGAGTGAGAATAATATGATACCAAGACAAAATATTGAGAAAAATACGAGACCATGTTAGAAGTATAATCATTATTAGAAGAGTGAGACCATGTTATAATATTGAGAAAAAAATGAATCAAATAAAACAATGATATCACTTATAGATACAAAAATATAGCCATGAAGCAACTAAGTCCTAAGAATAGGTTCATTTATCGATCTCACGATTACCATACTAGATATCCATGCCCCTAAAAATGTCAAAACATTCCACATACATAAGGTTAGATACAAGCAAAACATGAACAAGAAAACCTCGGTAAACATGATGAATAAACTAAGAACATAAACCCTAATGCAAAGAGAACAAAAATATCTTGACAAGACTTTCAACATAAGAGATGAATCAATCAAATATTTCTCACCAATTCCAAAACCTTTCTATAACTAACCGATGGATCTGCAACTCTACTACACAAAACAATGAAAAAAATCGTCGAAACAACAAAACTTTCACCGAAAACTGGGCATATGCGGGCTAGCTCACTGTAGTGTGCTTATGTTCCTTAGTTCATATGCTCCCTGGTTGTGTCTAGGGTGTGCATGTGTCTATTAAGAGCCAAAAAAAGGAGAAAAAATGCCAAAATAGGTTTCAAAGATATATAGATGGAAACCTTGCAATAACCAGAATAAAAAAATAGACAAAACACCATATCTGCAAGCCAAAATTTAGATCATTGATGCTAGATTAGTTTACAATATATTTCATTTGAGATTTACAAAAAATATCAAGAAAAACTTGATTTTTTTAAAATTAATGGTGCGGGTTAGGGTTTTAGAAAAAATTCTCAAACTTGCAACAAAATGACTAGATCTAAAAAAAATACCACTTGGGTATGATAGATCGAGTGCTAAATCTATAAAATATGGAGAACCCAACTATCAAACATGAAGAATCGTTGATTGTAAAAAAAATAAAAAAACTTAATCTAATATCCCTCGGGGATATGAAAGGGTCTCAGGAACATAAAATTATCTCTCAGGCTATTTAGATCATTTTAGCACAACATATTAGTCAAATAAATATTTAATTTCATTTTTCATGATTTAATTACGAGAAAACCCCTCTATTTACCAATAAATTAAAATAATTTCAATAACTATTCCAACAATTGATCAAAGGGCTAGGAAATATTCCTAATACATTTTAGCAACATTACCTATCCCTTCCAAGCTAAATCAGAAATAAATTCCATCTTTAGAGTCCATTTTCACTTAATCATGATTAACTAGTAATTAATTTTCTGGTTACGACACTTAACGCGCAATTGATGATACTTAACATAATTTCAATTGTTTATCATATAATAATTTTTTATCAATCCCAATGGCTAATTAACACCTAATAACATGTAATTAAGGACTAATTACCATTTTCCAATTAATTAAACATAATAATTACAAAAATGATTCCACAAGAACTACTTAACTAGTTGTTAAATATAAAGATCTAGTTTTGCAAAAAAGAGACATGCAACCATTCCAATGAACCAAAAAGTGAAACTACAGACATTATACACGTATTTAATCATCCATGCACAAAAAAATGCTTGCAGGTCATATCATTTCACATAAATGATGATTATTCCAGCTAAATTCCAATTCAACTAGTTAACATTTATTGCAAGGAATTTAATCAAATCGACTGAACCAAAACTAAAGAATTCATAATTAAACGATCACACCTTAAACGTATCTACCTATATCAAAAATAATTTTTTTATAACATAACATATGGCTGTACATTCCATAAATTACGAAACAAAGGTTTAAATCAACAAACTCGTTACCGATTTTTACCGAATTGAAGCTAGTTTCTATTTCTAGTTTCCGAATGAAAAACAATAAGAAATTAATGACTACTATAGATCATGGAAGAATAGAAGAATTAACCTAAATTCAAATGGTTTTATCTTTCTGCTCATAAATAGTCCTCTTATTAATTCACTAACTAGCTAGATCTACTACTCTGAATTGACTAAAAATATAAGAAACGAGTAAGATAAATGTATAGCCTATTCACAGAATAATTCATAATCCATTGAAACTATAAATACCATATAGTTTTAGTATTATCATAAGTACATATCATGTATAAATATCATGAAACACTTCTCATGTAAAGTCATAAATCCATCGAAAACCAATTATTTTGAAGGAACAAGCGATTGGACATTAAACTCAAATTTCATTAGGCAAATCCAAGGATTATCTAGGAATTATTCAACACAATTATTCATACATTTCAAGTGTAGTCATCATATCTGATATTCAATATTTCACTCACGCATTTTCAAAAACACTTCTCATGGCAAGTCGGGAGACTAGATAAAACAACTCAACCAGTAAGCTAATATTCGAATAAAATCTAGAAACCCTATAGGGGGTGTTTTTTATCATTCTAATGCTACTGTAAATTTGAGATACATATAATATAAATAACAGGGGAAAACATATCATATACGTAGAATAGGTACCAAATAAAGATTTACTCCAACAACTTGCTCACAAATTACAAAAAGTAGCTATCTAATTTTTCTCCAAAACTAGTAGCACAATTTAACTAAAATTTATGAGATTTATTCCACATTTAGCTCATACATTTTGTCAAAATTATCATGTGAAATCATATAAAAATCAGATAAAAACCCAAATAATGAAATAGACATGAAATATAGGACTTATCTTGAAAAATACGCAATCGAAATCCATCGTGCCACATTTCACCCAATTGTAGACACAATGCAAGCCAAAGTCTCACTTTGCAATGGTCACCCCTGAGCTAAAACCATAATTCAACAAGAAAGAGTGCACTCAAACACAATCCTACGACATAAGTCCAACCACAAATCCATTGGAAAGTGGATTCCACATCACCTCCAATACAAGATTTCCAATGACAATTCCAGGACAAAGTTTTCATGAAACTAGTCCAACCACAACCGAATGGTAAGTCCTCCTCGACTTCCACTCCAAGGGAATTTCAATGGATCCAATACAAAAACTTTAGGTATATAATAGTCCAACCTCAAATCCAATGGAAAGTGGATCCACATCACCTCCAATCCAGGATATCCACGAGAAATTCTAGGACACTTACCAATGGATCCAGAGTAACTCAACTTGGGCACAGTCTCATCAAAGGCGCATTGACTAGAAAAATATCATACTAGGAGTATCAAAATATAATTCATAGGTACCAAGGAGAGAGCCAAGAGCATGAATAATTCAAGAGAGAGTAGTCAACTCAAGCAAAATCAAATTCCTCAAGAGAAATTCAAATTGGGAGAGAGAGACACAAGGTATGAATTACATTCCAAAATTATAAAATAGGAGTTACACAACACGAGGGTACACCAAGAGACACACTAACAACTCAATAAGGTGCACTAGGTGAGAGAGAGACTCTAACACTAATAAAAAATTAATCCTAGAATAAATGAAACCAAGGAATAACATAACATAAGAGGGTGCATAAGTCAAGAGGGTCCACCAAAATAGACACAAACAATTAGGATCACACTTTCCCACCTCCCCTTACTCGTAACATCATGGTTCCTCATACTCTTTTATGTGGCATTGTTCAATATCAACTATTTTATTTTATTAATTAATAATAACAATGTACAAACCATAGTCCTAACACATTGTGCCATAATGTCACAATATCGTAAGAATAATAACATGTCTAAGGGATAAACCATATGGTATTACAATTACCAAAGGAGCTATAGCATAACAACTAGATTTGATACCATGTTATAATATTGATAATATGCGTAACATACAACAATATATTTACACTAACATGTAAATAAATAGCAAGGATCTAGTAATCTATCCTTGTATCCATACAAGCAACAATAATCATGTAAAAAATAAAATACAAGAGAGCAAGAGAACAATACACCAAATACATGTGGTAAAACCCCAAATGGGGAAACATCCACAGAAGGATCTTGGTCTTCCTTATTCTAGAGAAATCCACATCTTACAATACAAGAAATCTATGCATATGCATCACTCTCCACTTTCACATTATGTCACAATCATGTGTGTACAAATGAAATACACAACATGTTATTTGTTATTTCATAATATATCACAACATGCCCAAAAGGGTCTCCCTCACCTCTATTATATATTAATTTGTCACAGTGGTCTAGGGACTGAAAACACGGTCTCACAAAGAATTCAGACAATTAAGCATAAAATTGGCAAAATGGTGTTGTAATGGAAGTAGCAACTCTGTATAATCAATGAATAATGAATAATACAATATAATGATCATGCAAGATGCATGAATTCCAATACAATTTGAATTCCCAAGGAGGTCATTCGAATTGAATGAATGGGTGTAGCTTAACTGACTGTAAGCCATAGTAAACACACTAGTTAACCAATCGATCAAGTGCTGATTGACTCAACTGAGTCCTAACTGAAGTCAGAGTGCAATGGATGACTGAGTCTAATTGAAAGTAGCTTAAACACATGTCACTGCATTCCAATCAACAAGTGGTAGCACATCATTAACTCCAATGAACCTCGATGAGGTTAACTGAAGTCAAATTGGCCATCAGAGGTGGTTGGAGGTGCCCCCGTTGACTCCAGTTCATTAAATATTAATAAAATAATAAATATAATGAATGGAGGTGCCTTCACCACTCAACTTAACTGAGTGTAACCATCATTTAGCAATTAGGTGCATTTATGACACCCAGATCACCCCCAGAGTGCTCCAGTTAGCCTCCCCGAATGAAGGAGAAGGCTTAGTTGGCCTCCTTGACTGAAGGTAGGTGTGGATGTGCTCATGCCGATGTCATACAGTGCTCCTATGATTCCAATTAAGTCAATAAAACTTAGAATAGTGTTTTAACAAGGTCAAATTGACCAAATTAAGTGTGGATGGTGGGTAAATGTCTCCAACACCCCCCCCTTTAAGCTATACTCAAAGGAGTAGAAACATAAAGTGCATGAAATGATAGGGACCCTACAACTAAGGCCATAGGTCACCCTGTACAATAATGAAACTTAAAAATTGTTCAAAAATAAATCTAAGTGAGGAAAAGAGGGAAAACCCAGTGGGAACGCCCCCCCCCCCACTCAAGATGAACACTGAAAATAGTATGATCACCCTGACGAACTCACCCCCAATAGTGAATGGAGGTAAGTGAATTTTTTTTTTTTAAATCTCTTGGTGAATATGTTTGCAATCTGCTCATTAGTCGGGCAGTATTGTAGAATGATGGTCCTGTCATACACTAACTCTCTGATCTAGTGCATGTGTATATATGCATTCTTGGTCCTCTTCCTAGTAACTGGATCTGTGGATATCTTAATACCACTTTGGTTGTCACAAAATAGGACAATGGACAAAGTACTACCAAGATCAAACTTTGAAAGAATGCCTTGCAACCAAACAACTTGGATGCAAGCATTCATCGCTCCTCGGTACTCAGCCTCTATGAAGACAATGCTATGGCGGCTTGCTTTTTACTAGACTAGAAAATGGGGCCACCACCAAACATGAATACATATTTGGAAGTAGAACTTTAATCAATAGAATCACCCACCCAATCGGAACCTGTGTAACCAACCAGCTCTAGCTCGGAGTCTGCAACATAGTGAATGTTGTAGGTCCTGGTTCCCTGAATATACTAGAGGATCCTCTTCGCTTTCTTCCAATGAAGATCATGAGGATGCTGCATGTATCTTGACACAGCATTCACAACATAACAGATATCAGGCCAAGAATGAGTCCAGTAGAGCAAGCTACCTATCAGCTGTCAATAAATAGTGCAGTCCATGGGAGGTGTGCTTTTTCCTTCTTCAAGGCTGATCCTTGAAAGGAAAGGGAATGGAGCAGCCTTAAATTCAGCCATTTTAAACTTGAATAACAGGTCTGATATGTATTTGGAGTGATTGACCATTATCCCATCAAAATTTTGCTCAATTTCGAGCCCAGGAAATCGCTTTAAGAGACCCAAATCACTCATTTCAAATGCATTGTGGAGAGCAGTTTTGATTACTGAAATAGAAGTAACTGTTGTACCTGTAATCTGTAAGTCATCAAAATATAAAAAAATAATAATCAAATGACCATCAGAATTTTGTATTTACAAATTTGTATCTGATTTACACTTTTGGAAGTTTTGCGAGAGAAGGAAGGCATCCATCTTGGAATACCACTCTCTTGGGGTCTGTTTTAACCCGTATAGTGACTTCTTTAGCTTGCAAACCAAATATGGATCAGAAATTTATCCCTTAGGCTGCTTCATGTATATATCCTCATGAATATCTCCATGTATAAAGGAATAATTAACATCCATATGATGCACTTCCCTGTGCTTAGATGTATAAATTGCCAAAACTAGGCGGATGGAGTCCATTTTTGCAACTGGTGCAAAAGTCTCATGGTAGTCCACACCTTGGACCTAGGAGAAACATTTTGCTACCAGAATTGACTTATATTTTTAGGTGCTTCCATCAGCAGCAACCTTATTCTGAAACACCCACTTCCATTGAACCAATTTCCTCCCTAGAGGAAGAGAAACTAGCTCCCAAGTAGTGTTTTTCTGAAGAGAATTCATCTCTTCATCCATGGAAAATCGCCATCTTGTATCCTTACAAGAATGGTAGTAATAATTAGGGTATGAAATTATCATCAAATAAAAATATTTGGATAGAAAATAATCAGGACAAGAGAGTGCAATACCTTCTCTTTGGAAATCGGACCGGGTTCTCCTTGGATCATCCAGATTTCCAATGTTATCTCCTGTGGAGGAGAGTGTCTGTCGAGCCCAAGTTGGGAGATGATTTTGTACTTCAAGTTCTGATTAAAAATCTAATGTTTTCTATACATTGATATTATAAATCATAATATCCAAATTAGGGTCATCACCCCCAATTACATATCCAAATATTTAGTAGAATAGGAAGGAAATTCAACAGTTTTCTCCTTCACTAGTTCTACCTCCTCAAGAGGCTCATCGAACTTGACACTTATTTCAATGATGATCTATTTTTTTTTTATATCCAGCATATTGAAACCTTTATATTCATCAGGATATCCAATAAACAGACATTCTATGCTCTGCGTTTGCAAAGCCCTCCTTTTATCAAGCGGAATTTGGGCCCATGCAGTGGACCCAAACACCCTCAGATTCAACACATCTGGCTTATGTTTGAAATATACTTCAAAATGGGTCTTCCATTTCTTGGATGAGTGTGGAAATATTTTCTGAATATATGCTGTAGAATGCATGGCTTCCACCCACCAATTTGCAGCCAACTTCTTTGATTCCAACATACAGGTGGTCATCTCCTTGAGAGACCGATTCTTCCTCTTCGCTACACCGTTCTGCTGGGGAGTGTAGGGGACTGAATAATAGAGCTGAATACCACTTTTGGAACATATATGTAGTAAATCATTATTGACATAATCCCCACCATTATCAGATCTCAAAATCTTGATCTTTTTTCCAGATGCATTCTCAATCAAGGCCTTCAATTCAATGAATTTTTCCAAGACTTCCAACTTCTTTTTGATAAAGAAGACCCATGTATATCTAGAAAAGTCATCTATGAAATTTATAACATACCTTGATCCATTCATGGATTTTATAGACATGGGACCATTGATTCAGAATGTATCAGTCCCAAGATGCATGATGCTCGGCTTGCCTTCCCCTGATCAAACTTATGCTCAGGGTGCTTTCCAACAAAACAACCCTTGCAAATTCCAGTGGTAGCTTTGATGAATGAGAGACCTTCAACCATAGGCTACAAGTATTTTAATTTCAGGTGGTCGAACCTCTCATTCCATAGTATACTAAATTCATTTCCATGAGTCAGCAATGCGGTGGGCCTTGCATCCACCACAAAATGGGAGAACTCGTAGGCTTTTGCATGATGGTTTGCAAGGCCTTTTGCTACAAGTTTTTCGAACGCAAGTTATGTGATCTCTACATCATTCGGGATGATGGAGACTCTCTTGGGCACTCCTGTATGTGTCATTTGATAAACTCTTAGGAGGTTTGATGCAAGATATGGTACATACATAACATTGGAAAAATAACCATGCTCAAGATCTATAGTACCTTGTCCTTTGGATATGATTGTGGAGTCATCTCCCATGTGGATGGGGATGGATTTGATGGTATCCAAAGATGAGAAGGAGTCTCTTTCATCCATCATGTGGTTCGAAGCTCCAGAATCTATCAAGAGTGCTTTGGACTTCGAAGTGCTTTCCATGAGGGCATGACCTCTTTCATGTTGGGGTTCCCAATCTTGCTGATCTCTCCTCCGAAATATTTGTGGAAGATTGATGTGATTTTTATCAAGAAGAGAAGCAGCTTCATCAAGTTTCTTTTTCATGCAGGCATGTTCATGGTGGAAGCCCTTCCCACAGTATGAACACTTGACTTTTTCCTTTCCATGATGCCCTTTTCCTTTGTTCTTCTTTGAACCGGAAGGCTCTTCATGCTGCTGGTTTTCAACTTTAGGCTTAGGAGCTTCAAATTTGGTTTTTGGGTTCTTCTGCTGCTTTTCTTTACCCTTTAGATCTTTTGGACCCGAGACATGGAGGGCTTGATCATGGGAGGATCTGATGATCCCCATCTGGAAAAGCTTATCATGTTCACTTGTTAGGGACTCAATGAAGGCATTTAATGAATGTATCTTCCATCCAGGGGTTGTGAGCTTCCCGCATGGAATGTAGAGATAAAAACCAAATAATCAACTCCAATTTTGGAGAGTATGGAGAGAATGAGCTGATAATCCTCTTTCTCCACCTTAAATTGCTTCAACGGTAAGACAATGTGCTTGAAATTTGTGAAAAAATCATTTAAAGTCTCAAAATTGGAAGGTTGGAGATACATCAAATCGTTTTCAAGCTGGTATACTCTTAAATAATCCTACTTTCCATACAGGGTTTCTAATTTGTCCCAAATTTCCTTTGGAGTCTTCAATCCCGAGAGCTGGAAAAGAAGATCCTGGGAAACAAAAAGGCACAAGAATCTGAATGCTTCATCTTTCTTGTTCAAGAATCTAGCTTTGTCTGTCATAAAATAAGGCTCTTCTTCAGTGTCCATAGTGACCCTATAGATTCCTCTGTCACGTATATGGATCTCCATGTCTCCTTTCCATGTATGGAAATTGAACGAAGTCAAGAGTTGTATGGAAGAAGCCATTTCAAACTGCTAGAGCAAATGCTTTCACCTGTTAAAACCTGCAAATCACAACAAAAGGGGCACTGTAAGGTCGAACAGGATGCACATTTTAGGCTTTCATCACACCCAGCATAGTTGATCAAGCAAGCTTGACCAACAATTCCTTAACTTGGGGAATTAAGTGGTAATCCTTGGCTTTTGGTGTAGTGCTGGATTTTTGAGCTTTTGCTCAATTTTTCATGCAAGATATGTCAAAAACCTTGTTTTTTGAGAGATCTAAGATTCGTCCCGCCGTGAGCTCTAATACCATGTAAGGTTTGTCATTACACCAAAACCTGTAGATGTTGATGAACATTTGAAACCCAACACAACGCCCCGTCACCAGGAGTGGCGGTTAGTCCACTTGTTTTATATTCCCAAAGGTGCAGTAGTTATACCATGTGAAGGTTGTATCGATACTCCAAGACCCCACCTCCAGTGTAGCTCGAGGGAATTTAACCTGAGACCTCTACTCTGATGCCATATTAATTTGTCACAGTGGTCTAGGGACTGAAAACATAGTCTCACAAAGAATTTAGACAATTAAGCATAAAATTGGCAAAATGGTGTTGAAATGGAAGTAGAAGCTCTGTATAATCAATGAATAAAGAATAATACAATACAATGATCATGCAAGATGCATGAATTCCAAGACAATTTGAATTCCCAAGGAGGTCATTCGAATTGAATGAATAGGTGTAGCTTAACTGAATGTAAGCCACAATAAACACACTAGTTAACCAACTGATCAAGTGTCGATTGACTCAATTGAGCCCTAAATGAAGTTGGAGTGCAATGGATGACTGAGTCTAACTAAAAGTAGCTTAGACACATGTCACTGCATGCCAATCAACAAGTGGTAGCACATCATTAACTCCAATGAACCCCGATGAGGTTAACTGAAGTCAAACTGGCCATCAGAGGTGGTTGGAGGCACCCCTGTTGACTCCATTTCATTAAATATTAATAAAATAATCAATATAATAAATGGAGGCACCTTCACCACTCAGCTTAACTGATTGTAACCATCATTTAGCAATTAGGTGCATTTATGACACTTAGATCACCCCAGGAGTGCTCTAGTTAACCTCCCCGAATGAAGGAGAAGGCTTAGTTGGCCTCCTTGACTGAAGGTAGGCGTGGGTGTGCTCATGCTGATGTCATATAGTGCTCCTCTGATGCCAATTAAGTCAATAAAACCTAGGATATTGGCTTAACAAGTTTAAATTGACCAAATTAGGTGTGCATGGTGGGTAAATGTCTCCAACATGATATACCAAGAGACATGGAATATTTACATCCCATAATACATGTGGGATAAATATCTTTCCACCTCTCTTATATAAAGAATGGTTATAAGGGATTTAATTACATGATGCATCCGGGATAACTCTATTTTATAATATTAGAGTTATTTATCCATTTTAATGATATTTCACCAGCAATACCACACAAGTCATCATTATATATTCCAACATAAGAAATGATCTTCCTTTATAGAAAGAGATTTGGGTTCAAACCCAAACACATGTCATAATATTTTATATGTTAAATAGTTCATATATGTTTGAATTGTTTTATTTGTTATTGGGAAAAAATAAAGTTCCTAGGAAAATTATAGTCTAGGTGGTTATGGCCATTAAATCTCTTGAGTATTTGAACCTTGATTTGATACCAAATCTAAAAGCTCATTTGATAGTATATTTTAACCCTACTTGAACTTCAAATTTACTAAGAAAAAATTCAAAAAGAACTAATATATCAAGTTTGTATGCATCAATCAATAAATAACTCTCAGATAATTAGCAAAAATTTAAATTGTATTCCAATGATAAGAGCCTCTACTTACCTAATCGAATATCAAATCAACCAATTCTCATGTAGATCTTGTCCTCCTCACTCACAGGATCCTATATTCACAAAATAGTTAGGGGGAATGAATCTTTACCCATCCAACCCCCAACAAAAGTTCAGTCCCCCAAGCCCTCAAGTAATCCTATGTTAGACTACAAAAGACCCTAACTCTTTACTCTATCAACCTCTATTCCAATCTCTCCTCCTCCATATACTCCCTCTTAACATGTGCACAAACAACAGTAACAAACAACTAAGCTATAGATACAAACTTAAGCAAAAATACTTGAGCCCCTCTCTCTTTCTCTTTACCCCCTTTTACCTTAATTTTCAAATTTCACTCATTTTCTTAAATTTTGCATGGATGACACACTTCTCACCCATGCACCTAAATTAAATTACAAATGAAAATTTTCCTTTTTATGTTTATTTATTAGTTGGCATTTTTAACACTACCACATGTTATTATATTTGTACTAATGCCTAAGGTTTGGGTGTTACAACATGCCCTTGCATGGACATAGCCTCAAAGGAATTAGAAAATACCAAGGCATAAATGAACTAAGGGTCCATCAAAAAACCTTTTTTCTTCCAAAACTCAACAAGTTGGTGTGCAATTTCATTAGAAATCACCATCCCCCAATACAAAACTTCATTTTTGAACTCAATATGATAATCCATGTAAGACACATATCTTTCAAACAAGGACATAGATTTTTTCCTGATAATTATAGTGAAAATCCATTTTATATTGCAATATTGGTTGTTCAATCAACAATATTTGACCTTCATTCCTATGGTGGAGCCTCCCTAGTGATATATATGATGAATATTTTTTTTATCCCATACGCTATGAAAGAGTCAACTTCCAACATTTTAAATTATAATATAGCTTTTGGATTTAGATGAGGTATCTACAAGTCTCAAAGATATTGTCGAAGAGGAAAACATTAGTACCCCTCGTGGGTTTGATATAGGAAGATATGATTCCTTGGGGGACAATCATGATGAAGAATATGCATGTTATGATTATCATCATTGTACAAATGTTGAGGATTGGGAGGTATAAGTATTGGACTATATTCCCAATAATATAACCATGAAGGAAGACCAACATATAGCCTTCAATTAAATAATATCTTTCTATCAATAAATGTATGAAACATTGCTCGTCCCCTTCCTATAATGGATAAAACCATTTGTAAACTAAATCTTAATGTGGGATTTAACACTATTTAAGAGTGTATGGATTTAAATACTCTAAAAGGGGAGATAATAAAAACATATACAAGTATGTATCTGGACATGGGGATTATCAGTACTAGGCACTTCAAGAAAAAATGGTTGTCAATGATGCACAAGTGGATCAATATATTTCCACACTCAATTTTAGTAAAAAACCTACAAAATAAGTTGGCCCCTCTAGGGAGTCTAAAAGAACAACTTAATTAGCTATCATATCACTTCCTCGCAATTGATAACGAATGGAATGGGCCATATAAAGAAATACCTAATAAGGAATCTTCAAAGGTGAAATATTTTTACCATAAACATCCCCTTTCAGTTCCTCACATACATAAATTGCTCTTCACTGGTAACAATATATGGAAACACTTTCCTAAAGTAGATATGGACAAGTTTAATGGTTCTATCCCTTGTATTTTGGTCAAGTATATGGAACATTATTTTTACTTCCATGGCATTACCAATGACATTATGAAACTTAGAGTGGGGGTGTTGTACTTGGATATTGAAGTATGGAAGTGGTGGGAATCGCATAAAAAATAATGTGGTGTCTACATTGCATGAAGTCAAATTGTTAAATCCATTTATGCTCATTTCAAGTGAGATAATCATTATTAGGAGAGGTGTACCAAGTTATACAAAACAATCTCATTATTATAATTTATTATATCCTTTGATAAATTAGTAATCCATATAGAGGTCTCAATTGATTATTTTCACAAATAATGTTTCATTAATGTCCTCATGGATTATATTAGAGCATAAATTAGTATGAAAAAAATTGATACTTAGTTTAATCCCTATCAATGATATTAATAAGTAGATACATTAATAAATGCAAAAGACAAAATACCCTCTTCCATTCCCTTCATTCATCCTTCATTCATCCTTCACAAGCGTCTCTCCCAAACACCTTTCCTACTTAGCCCCTCAAATCCAAATGATTATCTCCAACAAAAATGGTAGAGAATCAATGGTTCAAACTCTACTATAATTGTGGTTGTAAGTATTTCCTATGTCATAAATGTAAATAATAAAAAACATTTCAAATTTATGTCACCTATTCCACCCAATTAGAAAAAATAACTACAAAATATACCCTTGAGTTAAAGGTAGTTGACAACAACCCTAGCATATAGGCAAATACAAATCCTAAAGTTCATCAAGTCATATCCCTAGTATTTCTTCATGATTTATAAGGAATTTCAACCCCTCAAACCCTAAAACTTCTCAAGTACATCAACCACATAAAAGTGATTGTTTAATTTGATAGCCACGACACCCAAAATTTATTCATTGGTCCTTGGTTGAAGAAACCCATTGTTATGTACACCTAGTGTAAAAAATTTAAATTATGATATCTAATGGAGGTATTATGAAATGTGAAGGAATATGTGAAAAATTGAAACTCCAATTAGAGGACTATCAACTCAAAGCTCAAATTTTCATGATAGAAATGGTTGTTTGTGATATAATTTTGGTAGCATAATGGCTATTCACCATCGAGCCAGTCACCATGGATTTAAAATAATTATACATTATATTTACTAAAGAGGATTATACACAAAACATCAAAGGAATTCTATTAGGATCCTACGAAATCATAAACTCTCAATGTATGGATAAGTTAGTAAAGAAGGGCCTCTCTTATATTATCTCCCAATTTAATGGCATACAAGTTATGGAAAGTATTAAAAAATAAATCCACCCTAACTTGCAATGGATTTTGAACCAACATCATCAATTGTTTGAGATAACAACCGTTTTAACCCCTTCAAATGGAAACCATGATCATGGTATACCATTTATCCAAGGTAGTCAACACCCAGACGTGCATCCTTATAGACACTATTTTGAACAAAATAATGAAATTAAAATATTATTCATACACTATTGGAGGTAGGTGTCATCCATACCAATATTATCCCTTATTCATCACTAGTGATCATGGTCCTAAAAAAAGAAGGCACATAATACATTTTTCTATATGTGTGCTTTCAATAACCTAACAATAAAGAACAAATTCCTAATTATAGTGATCAAAGACCTCTTGGATGAGCTTCATGGTGCCATATTCTTCACCAAAGTCAACAATTTGAAAAAAAACATAATTAGAATGATGTAAGTTAACCCCCCCAAGAATGCTTTCCACACACATGAAGTACATTATGTGTTTATGGTGATTCCCTTTGGACTTTGAAATTCCATGTCCAACTTCGAAATCATAATAAAAATCTTAGTGTTTATAATCTAATTTAAGTGATTATGATATTTTTCTAGAAGAATAAAAAGTACAACAAGATGCATAAGATAGAACAGATACACTAGACACAAATATTTTCACTTGGGAAACCATAAAGGAGAAAACCCTGCAAACTTCCTCATGATAGTTCAGTCACAAATACTGTATCATAAGATGAATAAACCCAATAATAAGAAGTAGTATGTATCTATATATCTCTCCTCCTTTTCTCCCTCTCTCTCTCTCTCTACTCATGCGAACTTGAGTGAGTATAAATGAGGGAGTTTTCCTCCCTATTTATACCTTTCAAGTGTCTGACCTAATACATTATTGGGGCTGACCTATTACCCTAACAGGGACTACTTTTCCTAGAGAGACTCCAAAAATACATTACATGATGTTACACTAGGGACTATTTCCCCGACTTACAATGGATCTTGTACCTCAAGGTCTATACAAAATAATGACATCCCGAAGGGAGGAAAACACATCTTTTATGGGGGTACAACAACATACAATGATAATATACATCATAATATCTTCTGAAGTTACAAATACATCAACACTCCCTCTTAACTAGGAAGGTATTTTCTCTCTCTCTTTAATAGTCATCAACACATCTAGTCAATTCTTCATCATAGAGTCATCATAGCTGCTGCCATAGTCATCGTATTATCATTCATCGAATGGTACTATCTATGATCGAAAGTTTCTACAAAGCCAACCCTTTTCATGCTAGGTGTAGGACTAGTCCTCATATAGGTACTCATCACATATTTGAGCAAGCCAACATGTAGGTATAGTCCAAGACCTTGTTTATATTGCCACTTATATAACCCATGTTTCCTACCTTCTTCTCCTCGTATCCAGATCATCTCTTTTGTCATGTACACAACAAAACAAAACACACAGAGCTCATTGAGATTACCCAAGATGAAAAATGCTTGCATTCTATCAATATAGGAACATGTTCGGAGGTCACCAAGACAATGATGCATCTACGAATATGTGAGAACTGCCCAAGATCACACCAAGTGCATTACATCTCTCTTTAGTCAACCTATGTTCTACCTGCAAAGTAGAAATTCCTAGGTGCACATCAAGTTCCTTATGACCTCATCATCTCCATCATGGGAACACACACATACAAGGATTGATTATGTCTGCACAACCTGCATCTAGGACCCTTTTATGTTAAGACAACCTTTGGGACTTATTACGTCTGAATAACTCTGTACCATGCCAGGGCTCGTATTTACTTTCAGACAACCCACAACACTTATTAATCTGAATAACCTATGTACCACGCCAGGTATTGTATTTACATTCACACAACCCACAAGACATTACGTGTGAATAACATGCGTACCACGTCAGGGCTAGGATTTACATTTGGACAACCTGTCTCAGAACTGATTACGTCTGAGTAACTTGCGTACCATGTCAGGGATCTTATTTACACTCAGATACCCTGTCTCATTTCCCATATGAGATATCATGCATATGCTTCTTCTGGTCTCTTTCTATTTCAATCATAGAATCACATCAGGACTATTTACATCCAAGGATAACCTATGAACTTCACCGAGACTTATTACATCCAAGAAAAACGTACATGATTGATTACGTCTAATCGAAGTACAACCTTAGCCAGGAATTTTACACTTAGAAAACCTGTCTCACCAGCTATGCTAGAACTAATAACTCGCTCTTTCGAGGGATTTCGTTCTGGATCAAACTAAGTATTTCTCTTAAGTATTGAAGACTTCACTTTAGCTAAAGTATTTTTCAACACATTAGCTATATTCTCGTTCATTGCAATGTACTAGAGAATCAATGATCCTATCTGTACCATATCTATGATATAGTGCAATTTTATCTCTATGTTCTTCGACTTATCATGGAACACTGCATTCTCCAACAACTTCACACAACTTTGTTTGTCGCTGAATATACAAGTCAAATCTAACTAGACATCAATCAAATCAAACAATATATTTTGCAGCCATACTACCTCATAGCTATCCAAGCAAGAAGAAACATACTCTTCCTTGGCTGTAATCAATGCCACATAGGACTGCTTCTTGCTAAACCAGGAGATCATGCCAGATCCCAAACTGAAGCAGTAACCTGAAGTGATCTTCCTATCAGTGGCACTACCTGCCAAATTCGAATTTACATAACCGTGTAGGATAATATTCCGATTCACATCATACTTGAGACCATAATCCACTTTACCCTTTAAGTACATCAATATATGATTTTTGACAACTAGGTGAACATGTCTCAGAACCGTCAATAACCGACTCTACGTGTTCACCACAAAAATATGTTTGGTCTCGTATTTTTTAGGTACATCAATGAGCCAATCATCTGACGATACTTTGTGGCATTAATCAAATCTGATGAAGCATCACATAGAAGATTCAGGTTTGATTCCATAGTTTTGGTTATCACCTTACAGTCCAGCATTCCAAATCTCTTCAAAATATCCACTGTATACTTTCCTTGACTAAGGAAAATTCCATCTGCACACTTCCACACCTTCATGACTAATAAGTAGTGCATCATCCCTAGGTATTTCATATCAAAATCAGTAGCAAGTATCCTCTTTGAAACTATAATGAGTTCTTCCTCTCCATTTAGGAACAGGTCATCAACATATACCAGGAGCATCACCGATCTTCTGCCCTCAACCTTGGAGTAAATGTTGGAATCTTCTTTACAATTAGTAAATTCCAAGCTCATCGGGAAGCCATCCATCCTATCATGCCATGTCCTGGGTGCCTATTTCAATCCATGCAATTCCTTCTTAAATTCTCACACATGAGTCTGCATTTCATGTATCTGGAATCCTAGTGGTTGTTCTACATATACTTACTCCTCGACTACACCATTAAAGAATGTCGTATTGACATCCATCTCATGTATCTTACATCTCATAACTGTAGCCAATGAAAGTATAGATATAATGGAAGTGTACCTCTCCACTGGTGCAAATGTCTCCTCATAGTCTATGCCTTATTTCTATGAGAAGCCTTGTGTTATGAATATTTCCTTGTATTTCTTGATGCTTCCATCTACAACATGCTTGATCTTGTAGATCCACTTCGAATTCATGACATAATTTATTTCTTATCTCAAAACTATTGCCCAGACATCATTCTTCATAATTGGTTGATACTCCTTGATCATGACATCCTTCCATTCTTTCTTTTGTGCATCCTCTTCATAGGTGGAAGGTTCCTTGTCAATGATGTCACACAACAACACCACATAGTTGTTGTAAGGATTTGGTATTTTTCTCTCTCTATGCATCCCTTATAGAGATCCATACCTTTCTTCTTCTTGTATTAGCTCTCGTTCCCATGGGGTTTTCCACTTGTGAGAGACATTCTCGTCTCTAAATGATCTTGTGGTTCTTCCATGTCATGATCTTCATGGTATTATGGAATTTATTCTACAATGTTTGTAGCTTGGTTTCTCTTTCCTTCAGGTTCCTCGACCTCTTCAATAGGTAGCCTCCTGGATCTAGAGAATGTTGAGTCTTCATCAAAGGTTACACATATGTTAATCTCAATATTCTTAAATCCTAGGAATTATATTCAGTAGGCCTTTGATGTATCATTGTATCCTAAGAATATACCCTTCCTCCCAGAAGGATTGAGCTTGGTCCTCTTCTCCTTTGGGATATGTATGTACACTAGGTATCCAAATATTCTAAGATGGTTGACTTCTGGTTTCTCTCCTAATCAATCCTCTTTAGAAGTCTTGTTGTCAAGTACTCGATGAGGAGTACGGTTTTGTACATACATAGTTGTCCTTGCTACTTCTTCCCAAAGTGCATTGGAAGATCTTGGTTAGGAAGCATCACTTTTGTTGCTTCCATTATGGTACAATTCTTTCATTCTGCAACACCATTCTACTGAGGATTGTATGGAGTTCTTAACTCCCTCTTAATCCTAAACACTCTACAGAGTTCCTTGAATTCTTCTGAGGTGAACTCTCTGGCATTATCTAACCACAGAGTCTTGATCTTCCTTTCAGTTTGGTTCTCGACCAAGGCCTTGTATTCCTTGAACTTACTAAATACTTCATTTTTTTCCCTTTCAACAAATATATCCAAGTTTTACGTGAGAATTCATCTATAAAGGAAATATAGTACACATACTCGCTTAATGAGATAGAATACATGGGTCTACATACATATGAGTGTACTATCTCCAGTATTCCTTTAGCCTTATTTCACTATTTGGAAATCTCTTATTTGCATTCTTCCCTTGTGCACATCCTTTTCAAATTCCTCCTAGATTTCTGGAAGTCCTGAGACTGCTTTGCTTGCAATAGGTATTGCTTTGCAGTTCACATGTGCAAGCCTTTGGTGCCACAGTTCACTTATTTCTATTGACTCATGAACTGATGCTTGTTTAGGTTGTCCCTTTAGCTTGTACAAGCCATGTTATCTAATGAAATGGATAGTAGTGGCCAAAACACTCTAGATGTGCATGTGCCTTGACACATCTTCATGCTTCCACCCTTGTCTATTTTTTATAAGATGCTTAGGTTGCATTCGTTACTATTTCCATTTCAACCCACACACCATTCGTGGGTATGCATATATACAACTTGCGATTACATGATCATGTTTTGAATTTGCGGTTTCCCTTTATAGAAGCTGCAAGTGACTCATGACTTGCCAGTATCAATAGTCGCAAGTGCCCTAATCCAAAAATTAAAAAAAATAAAATAATTCTTAGTTAAGGATAGTTGAGCTCATAATAATAACTATCCCAACTTCCTCAACCATCTCTATTCATGAAACTTCTCTCATTCATCAAGTGTGAATAAAGGGCAAGGGTTGGGACTAAGGGATATCATAAAGAGAGTAAGGTTATGCTAGTGGAATTAACTTGGAGATATTGGAGAAGCAGAAATCAGTTCCTTGGATAACATAGGAGGGCTTGTATCATATACTGGTTGTAATATTTTCATCAATGCTTATCGATAAAGAGAGACTTTCTTCCAATTGGTGCACTAGTTTCCTTATGTGTTATGATTCATGAATGATATTGTTGTCTTATTTCAATCATTATAATTTCATTAATCTCTGATATAACATCTAAGACATTGTAGGAAGTGTATATCTCTTTTGCAAGTGTGAATATCCCTAGAAGTTGTTGGAGCATTTGGATTGAAGAAGAAAGCTAGGACCAGCCTTCATAAATAAGGAACACTTACTTGCTTCCCTATTTCTCCATCAAATCCTCAAATAGTTGAATGTCTGCAAGTTTATTTAGTATGTTGGTAACCCTAGACCATAGGTTATAATGTTGCATTTTGCTAAACAACAAAATTGACGAATCCATTGGGTTTAGGTTATAATGTTGCATTTCCCTGAACAACAGAACTAACGACTCCATTGGGGAGTCCAACCTCTTTTGGGTCCATTCCTTAGGTGTTCCCTTTCCAGTTTTTCTCTTTTGATGTTGTGAGTGTTTTGATTGTCTTTTGCCTTTGGTTTTCAGTGCTTTATGTTTAGAATCCTTTGGTAATTTATTTTATTTTTTGAAAAATTTGACTGCATTCGCGGGCTGCTAATATATATAATTGCCAATGGTTTGTGGTATTCACAGGTTTCTTCGGTAACAGTCACGAATGGTGCATGGGTTGTCTTAGTGACACTCACGAGTTCCTATAGGTATAAGTCAGACTGTTATGGTTTTGCTTGTACTTTTATTTATGATTCCTCGGGTTCATTTTAGGGTTCTTATTTAGCATTGTACTGTTCCTTTGGGTGTATTCATTTCACTTTTGATTAGTTATCAAATGTATTTTGAGTAATTTAGGTCTGATTTCTTCTTTGGTGAATGTGTCAGGTCCTTCCTACCTGGATTCTTGGTTTGAATACTTGTGTATTTTTGGGTTATTGGTGTCTATCAGTCCTTTAAGGACACTAATATACCTTGGATTGTTGTTCTAGTAGTCTAGGTGAGTCATTTTTACTATTTTTGGATCTATTGGTCTTACTAAGTCAATAGTTATGTCCAAGAATAGGGTTTGAGTCATCTCATCTTGATTGGTTGAATATTGTTACTGTAGGATCTGACTATTAGCATTTACATTTATATAAGATTAGATAAATTATCTTTCTTAAAGTGCATTCATTTGCATACAATATTTTAATTTTTTGAAAAATAAAGACAAAAGGTAGTCTTAGTTTGCATAGCTAGTTCTAGACTTATTTGCATTAGTTGTTTTTCTTGTATTTTTCAGAAAAATAAAAATAAAGTATTGAGCTTCTTAAAATCATTGAAAACAATTCATTAGTTTCATTTACAAAGACAAAGGAAAAAGTTACATAGTTGGTTGCATTTACTTTGAAACTTTTTTATACATCATTTTCTTTCACTTTATTGAGTCCAAACACCATTCAGTCCCACTCCACTACCCTTTGAGTAATAAATCCCATAAAAAGAACGTCTAACTTAAAATATATTAGTAACTTTTCTTTTTATAGGTTCAAACATCAACTAGCTTAGGCTAGGTATTTGGACTAGGAGATTTCAACAGTCCAAAAGCACTCTGATTTTAGACGTAGTGGCCTTTCTTTAAGTAAATCCACTTCTACAAAGGATAATCCGGAAATATCCTCTCACATAAGAGTCAAGCATGAGTCCATGAGAGAACTTGGTTAAGGAGATAACCCTCCACTTCCTTGTTTAATTGTATAGAAGGATTGTTGTGCGTACAAGGATTCTAACAATACCACTTCGTGGGCCCCATGAGGTGCCAGTATTGTTGGTATTTCAGTCTTAACTACCCTTCCCATGCACATTGATCAAGCCAACAACTGTTCTACTGGAATCTCATTGTACATTTGGTAGCCTTAGTCTCTAGGCACTAGGATCTTACATAGGTGGCATTGGAAGGCTATTTCTAGTACACCTAGGACAGACATGGAAGGTAACCTCGGATGACAATCTGGGAGGGCGGTTGGATGATTCAATCGCTTGCACCCAGAAAAATCTTCATGAGACGCCAAGTAACCATCCTTCTATCTTCACTGGTTGTACATGGGCCCTAATCATTGTTACACATAAATCTCATCATCATCATGTGATGAGGTCCCAAACATCAACACTTTTCCTCAAATCCCAAAAATTGAAGTTGGACATTGGCCCAGAACTTTGATTTTCATATTTTAGTCTAGCACTACCTTTTCCCTTAATGCAAGAGGCATTACCCTCTTCAGTAACGCTCATTTCCTCTTGACAATAAGCGGTGCCACCTCTTCTTGCCTTTAATGAAAGAGAGGTTCCACCCTGGTAATTCTCTGTCAGCATGGAAGAAAAGTGGTGCCTGAGGTAAAAAGTGAAAAAGAGTAGATTCCACGAAGATTCTTGAACGAAGACTTTGTGGCACCCTCATCCCTACTCCCAAGGACCAATTGGATAAGAGATCCATCCTTTTTGAATCTCCCTTCCACCTCACCCACTAATTACTGAACCATCCCTATCCTCCCAAGGCCTATAAAACCTGGATCATACCCCATGGTTGAGAAAGACAAAAGTTATGATGTTGAAAATAGATTCTGGCCTAATCTAAGGTGAGCATAGAAGGAGCAAGTTGGAGCTTTTGAGGACAAGGAGTGGCATGTGAAGGAGTATCATAACACTAAGGCGATGGTTGTAAGCTTTCTTCTTCATCTTTAATGCAAAGTTGGTCCCTTTTCCATAAACTGTGTTATGTTTTAATCGTGTTATTTGTTACTGGATTCCTTAGTCACTAGTATATAACCGTGGATTATATTCTAGTGCCTTTGATATTTCTTGTCTAGTTGATGTGCTTGTGTAGGTACATTCATGGAGACATATCACCACAGGAGACACTCATGTCATACTTCAGAACAACCAAAGGAATCATTCCAGATGTCTACACCTGCTATGGGAAGTATTCCATCCTTTGTCTCTCATTTGTTCTAGATCTGAACCATTCATACTAAAGGAACAACTCTTGTCCGCAAGAGGTGCAATATTCCTATCAAAAAATCTGGCAAATCCGCTGGGGAAGAACATTTCAGACCATATAATATTCATTGGTTTGCAAATTCTTGTCTGAAAACCAAGCTCCAACCTATTGGGGATCAGATCCACTAGGTATTCTAGTGATATCTTGGCTCATTTTGACCATATCTGCTCAGATCCGAGATACCATTCCTTTATGTACTTAATTCCATGTTTTATGTTATGATTTGATGCCAACTTTTCAACACCTAACTCTCTCTTTTTCTCCATTTTCTTTGTCTTGACATCTATCGAAGTCACCGCTCCTACACAAAAGAAAAAAGGAGGTGCCACCTCCCCTATGCAATGCACAATAAGTGCTGCCACCACTCTCTTAGAGTGGAAAAGAGGAGGTGTTGGGCTAGTAACCCTTTGTCATCAATACTCATCAAGTAGTGCTAGGTAGGGTTTCCAAACCCTTGTGATTTGAATATTTAGTTGATGTTGCTTTCTGATCTGTGTGCTTCTGGAATTCATTTATGAGATCTAGATTGTTCAAGTTTAGATTTTGAGAGTGGTATATGCTTGCTTTGTCTCAGTTCAAAGCTCTAGGTTGTACCCATTAGTTTAGCTGCTTGTGTGCTTGGGTCTTATTTTTTCAAAAGGAGTGCTTGGAAATGAACGTTGTTATATATCTTTTCTTCATTTGATCAAACTGAAAAGAAAGTTTTGCTTCGTGATTTTTTCTTTTTTTCTTTGTGATTTTTGTAAAATATTACCTTTGGCCTTTGGTTCAAATTTTTTCTTTTTGAGATTTGAGCATTATTGTTTTGAAATACGAACTTTGGGAACCCTGACTGACTTCATAAGCTTTCAGAAATCCTTTTTCTTCTTTCCATATTCTACGTTCTTTTCTCGTCAAAAGTATATCTTAGGTATAAGATTAGATCTTTTGTTTTTGTGAAGAATCTTGAAAATTGTTTAGTGTGCCATTGTAGAGCTAGTATCTTTCTTTTAGGGAAAGAGATATCGTTTCTTCCTTGTGTTTAAATATCAATTTAGAAGTGTGTTGCTTGTTTGTATTTTCAAAAAAAAAAGTTCAATGTATTTGTGTGGGAAAATTTTGTTTTTGAAACAGAATTGAAACACCCTCTCCTTCCTATAAGTAGGGCATACTTTGAATGGTAAAGTGAAATATTTACACACTCATACTGCATGGTTTTACCTTTATGTACACACTCCATGCATTCACCTAATCATTTAACATAAAATTAATGGTAGATATAGGTTAAAATTTTCTAGTAACTAGAGTGATAGGGTAGAGACATGTTCTGGTGTCTTTAAACATAGGAGCTATCATTTATTGCCTACAATGCAACTAGGGAACTGCACAGTTCTTCCATGCACCATCGGTATATCGAATGACCTTTCATGTACCATTGAGGTTTACCAAAAGGTACTTCATGTACTCGATTGTATATCAGAAGGCCCATTTTGAAAGTGTTGTGCATTAGACAACACTAACATGGATATGAGCTCCCACATACTTTGTGTACATCGGGAGACCCTTCTAGGATTCCCTAGACCACATGAGAACAACCCTTTTGGATGTCTTGTCAGTGCAATACACTGAGAACAACACTTAGGGAGACTACTATGCATGTACTGTCCAAGTAATCAAGTATTTAGGCAAGGGACAGTCCCAATCCTCCTTGTCATGCTTTATTGTTGGACCTTGCGGTATATAGTGAGTTGTAAAGACTTGATAATCCTAGTGAGGAAGTGACTTTTATCAGCCCCTCCTATCACCTAAGTCTGCTTGTGGCCTTTAGCTTGTGTAGGATAATTTTGTGTGTTTTTCTAGCTTTCAAAACCCTAGGTTAGGCTTTTAGTGACCAACAATCTGGATGAGTCTTTGAGATGATCCAGAAGAGTGCAAGGATTTCCACCTGGACTTCCTTCTAGAGGAGAAAGAAAAATGGAATCCACTAACCAAGAAGTCGTAGTTGATTCTCATGTGCAAGAGAACCCAACTGTGGAAGTGTTGGCCAGGAAATCCATCCTATAGGGTATTGTGGCCAACTACTGAAAAAAAGCCCACACACTCAACTTACTGCAATCTTCTATGTGTTTGGTATAGCTGTTTTTCACAGGTTAAAGGCCCTGCTGCCTGTGAAATATGCTCTCAAGGTAGAGAGCCTCTTAGGATGTATATGGTAAGTTCTATTTAATCAAATATTCACTCAAATAAGCAATATCTAATTAAAATGACTAACTAATGCTAACAAATACCTTAAACTAAAACAACAAATAATAGTAGCTCCTAATCCTGATCTATAATGACCTAAGATGCAATATAACTATCCCAAACTGGGAGCTAGAATTAATAATCTGATAACAAGTTTTATTTAAAAATTTGACCTATGCTCCTGCAATGTTAGGAAAGCCTACTCTTAGCAGAGATAGATCTAAATAAACTTACAATAAAATAACATTTTATCATAAATTAATTTGAAAATGAAACAAAACTCATTATCAAAATAAATTGAACTCAATATTGAAGCATAAAAAATACATCCAAGTACTAACGCTGAAATGAATAAAGTTCAACTCACATGGTCAGTATTTTGTATAAAATCATATCATCATCAATTGAAAAAAAGAAACATGAAGAAGTTCACTTACTTTTCTACATGACACCTAACCATCCATGCATTCAACACTAAGTACTTTGTTCAGAATCCATTAACAAAAGTGCTTTCACATATAATATAAAGATACATATGTATGAAAAGGAAATTTAACACAGGAAAAACAACATTAAGACAGCATGATATAACTAATAGAATTAGCTACTGTCTTCAGTATGTCTTTAAAATATAGAAATCCTTAGAAATCGTTCTAAAGGAACACAAATATACAGAATAATATCAAGTGCTGTATTATATTTGTTCGTCACAAGTTCCATGATTCCAACCTTTTGCTTAAGTTTAGAAGTTGCTTATAAAGGAAAATAAAAGACTACAACTGACTAACTAGAAATCCTATTTCTTAGGAAAAATCCCAATCATATCCAAATAAGGTGTAACCATGACCATATTCATAGGCACGTTGTTACAAAATAATCCGGAGAGAAAGATACGCCAATAGTTTAACTGACTGGAGAAAATCCAGCGTTATACTCTCCCAATCATTGTAGCACCATAATGGATAATCCATGCCAACAGAAGCTTAGAAATAGGAACGAAGTAATTACTGAGTATCAAATCAGTTGTAAGTCTTGAACATTCTTCATTGAGCAGCCACGTACAATCAAAAGACACGAAGGTAGACCAACATCCAGTTTTATCCCAACAGTTTCTTTGCCACCTGTAAATATTAACAAAAAGTTGTTTAGCATAATTTAATGATGATCAATTAAGCATGAGGGAGATATGTGCAGAATTTTAATTCTGTAGATATCTCAATTTAATCATTTAGACCATGAGATTCAATAATATGGATGAGGGGTGGGAAGGTATGGTAGAAATAAGTGAAATGTGGAAAAATGGATCTGGAAGTTATGCGAGGGGGAATTAGGGTTTCAGCTGCAGGTGATGGCGATGGCGTAGGCTATCAGCTAGAGGGTCTGGCTGGTCTAGGCCTCTAGCCATGGCTAGGGGGCTAACCTGGATCTAGTGCTACCCTCACTCCTAGACAGTTTCTACCTTTGTTTTGCGCCGTGGTTTTTTGTTGGAAGATGCTGGATTAGGCTGTTAACAACCTGTGACGGTGGATGGTTGTTGGGGTTTTTTAAACTTTGAAGTATATTGAGGGTTTTATTGAATGTTACGGTTTTCCATCCCTGGCAATAATGGAGGATTTGGACGTGGTAGATTATTCCAGTGACAGGTTGGAGAGCTCTGACATCTGGGAGGTTCCAGGTGGAGGGATGATGGAGCAGATGGTGGACATCCCTAGACTGGGCCAGGAAGTTTTGGGATTGGCTAGTTTTGTGCCTTTGGGGTTGGAAGTCATTACCTCCCCATCTGAATTTATCGTCTTTTTGCCGGAGCTTTTAACAGCTGATTCTCAGGTGGAGCCATTTTCTCAGTGGCCTGAGGCCTTGTTGGGGTCATCGAGCTGGAGGGAAGCGGGAGCCTTCTTCTCCCGGAGTTTAGGTTTTCCGGAATCAGTTTCTCAGGGAGGGTTTGAGGCTGTGAAGGGTTGTGTTCAGGTGACACCAGACAGGGAGTCCGGTCAGGTTTTGCAGGGAAAGGTTTCAAGTGGAGAAACCTCAGAGGATGAGTGGAGATTGCCGCTGGATGTAGCTGAATAGCGAAGGTTTGGGTCTCCGAGAAGGGACCTCTCTGGTGGCTGTTTAGGGGACTCGGGTGATCTAGATGGGAGGCATGTTGTGGCTAGTGGTTTACCTAAGAGGTGACGAAATAACTGGATAAAAACGAAGAAGGTCCAGAACTATGCGGTCGGAGAAGATTTAGCCTGGGACAGCGTGTTGAAGATGGCGAAGTGTACTTTGGTCGCGAGGGTTATGGGTAGAAACTTTGCAAAAAAATCTATTCAGGATTGGGCTGCAGCATCATGGAACACACAGCTTGGCTACGTGCCTGTGGTTGAGATGATAAATAGAGGCTGGTTTGTGGTCAATTTGGAGAAGGAGGAGGACTTTAGATGGATACAGGACAAATGTTGGCATATCGATCATTCTCCCGTCCTTTTGAAACCTTGGAGCCCTCTGTTTGATGCCAGCAAAGAAAGGGTGGATGTCATACCTATCTGGGTGAAATTGCTAGCGCTTCCTTTACACTTCTGGGATTTGTATCATTTCAGGCGGATAGGTGATATTCTTGGGACATTCCTGGAGGAGGATCTTTCCTTCTTAGAAACCAAGGAGAAGAAGGTAGCCAGGATTTTGGTCAATATCAATCTCAGGGAGGGTCTGGCAGAATCTATCAACTTGGAATGGGGGCCAGAAACCATTACACAAATACTGGATTACGAGCAGGTCCCGTTCCGCTGTAGACGATGTCATGTATATGGGCACCCGGCTTTGGTCTGCACTTTGCCGGGACGTTCCCTGAACGGCAGTAGAAGGAAAGGTCTGGGGGCTGCGCGTAAGGGACCTTCGGAGAAGGTTAATATTTCCTCTGGTTCGACCCAAACTTCTATGGATGATTTGGGCAATGATCCGTCTCTTGAAGATTTGATTTTTCTTGAACCTATGGAGGGCGCTGGGTCTAGAGAAACGCCAGCACAGGCCACCATTCCGAAAAATGGTTTTGCTCCAGGGGATCATTCTAGTCTAGGTACACCCTCTTTCCCCCTTCTGTCAAATGTTAATTTGTTCTTGAATAATGTTTCCTTCCTTGGTTTCGATTGGATAGAAGGCCTGAGGAAGCTTTCCCTTTCGGGTCAAACTAGAGCCCCTTTGCCTCTTCCTGTGCACTTTGTCTCTGCTGATGCAGTCCCGGGGTTGGGTACTCTTTCTGCTACTACTCCTATTGCCTATGCTCCAGCCCTCCTTCCTGCTATGGATGAACCCTCCTCTATTGTATTGGAACCAGACCCTGTTTTTCTTCCTGAGGAGTCCTGCCCCTCCCCTCCAGACTCTACGGACTCAGGATATTTTTTAAGATCTTGTCATAAGCATTCTATTGGGTTGGGTAAAATTTCCTCTCCTGTGAGCAGAGGTCGGGGCAGAAAGTCAAATCTTTTTAAGGCTCAGTCCAGAGCCAAGGAGGATCTATTGGGAGGAAAACAACTGTCGATTGAAAAGGCCCTTAGAGAGGAGAAGGCCAAGAAGAAAGGTCGATTATGAAGATCATGTCTTTCAATTATCGGGGGTTGGCTAGGCCTGGAAAGAAATCAGCCTTCATCAGGGTGCTTACTCTTGAACACCTGGATGTGATTTTTCTACAAGAGACTTTAGGCGTAGGAGAGGTGGTCCAGGAGAGGCTGGAAAATTGGATACCTGGGTGGTATTTTGTGACGGTGGATGCAAGAGGTCATTCTAGGGGCTTGGCGGTGGCTTGGAAAAATAGTTGTGTTAAGCTAATTAATTCCTGGGGTACAGAGGCTGTGCTGGGTATTGAGGTTTTTTCTAAAGAATTGGGGAGTGCCCTCACTGTGGTTAATGTCTACAGAACTTATCTTAACAGAGCTCCTTTTTGGGACTCTCTTTTTCAAAATTCTATGGTGAATGGTGACACGGTTGTGCTGGGTGGAGATTTAAATTTCTCACTGGGGAATAATGAGGTTTGGGGGCCACATGCCCAGGTGGAGTCCTTGGCGGGTTATTTTGTTCAGAAATTGATGGAGAAGGGTTTGCTGGACATTGAGCCAGTTAAATTAAAACCGACTTGGAGAAACAAACAGAGTGGGGATGCTAGGGTGGTGAAATGAATTGATCATTTTTTGGCAGCAGAACAGCTGGTGGACAGTTTTTTCTTAGTTAGACAATGGGTTGGCAGTGGGGGTCTTTCTGACCATTTTCCAATTTTCTTTGAAATAAAAAAGGGGCCCATCAATCCTCCGAGTCCTTTAAAATTTAATAAGTTATGGATTCAGGATGAGACTTTCAAAAATCTCTTCCTCACACACTGGAATCCTATCGAAAGGGATAATGAGAGATCGACCGCCGTTCAGTTTGCGGACATCAAAAGACTCAAAGTGATAATCAAGGAATGGACAGTAGCTAAGAGAAGCAGAGACGATGCTGAGTTGAAGAATGTAGAAGTAGAACTTCTGTTGATCTATGAAGGAGAAGGAGGTGGGTTCTCATCACAAGAGTCAAAGGAGGCATTGTCAAGGTTGGAGGGTAGACGTAATACTCTTCTATTAGAAAAAGAGGAAGCATGGAGACTTAAAAGTAGGGCCATCTGGTTGGAATGTGGGGATGATAATACAAAGTTTTTTCATGCTTACGCCAGAGGAAGGAAGGTGGAAAACACTATTTGGAGCCTGCAGGATGAGGAGGGTACTTATCATGTATCTTTTGAAGATAAGGCCAGATGTGGGGTTAACAACTTTCAGCATTTGTTCAAAGCACCTCCACAGGAATCAATAGAAGAGGTAATTAGATTGGCATAGATGTTTCTTCATTTTGTGGATGAGGACGGCAATAGGGATCTTATGAAGGAAGTCTCAGAAGAAGAACTCAAGGAGGTTATGGGCAGTTTTCAGAAAGATAAAAGCCCAAGACTAGATGGATGGATGATTGATTTTTTTATGGATCTCTTTGATATCCTGGGGAGGGACCTATTGCAGGTGGTCGAAGATTCAAGGTCGGCTGGTTGGATCCCTGCTAGTTTCAACACTACTTTTATTGCTCTCATCCCAAAGTCAGATAATGCAACCTCCCTCAATGTCTTCAGGCCAATCTCCTTATGCAACTGTGTCTATAAGATTATTTCAAAAGTAATTGCTCTAATACTGAAAGTTATCCTTTCAGCTCAAGTCTCAGCCGAGCAATTTGGATTTCTAGAAGGGCGTCAGATCCATGAGGCTATTGGGGTAGCACAGGAAGGCCTTCATAGTTTAAAGACCATAAGACTGAAGGGGGCTATACTCAAAATTGATCTTTCTAAGGTGTATGACAGAGATAGTTGGCTTTATTTGAGGTTTCTCCTAACCCATCTTGGTTTTGGCATCAATTTTATAAGATGGATTATGTCTTGTATAACAACTGTTTCTTTTTCTGTGTTGATCAATGGAGCGGCCTCTCCGTTTTTCCATGCTGAGAGAGGCCTTAGACAAGGGTTCCCTTTGTCTCCGCTCCTCTTCCTTCTGGTTGCTGAAGGTCTAAGCAGGGATATAAGAGCAGCCAGAGCTGAAGGTCGTTTGTCTAGGTTACAATTAGCTCCACTTTTTTATATTACCCATCTACTCTTTGTGGATGACGTACTGATCTTCTGCTCTGGCGCTAGAGGAGAATCTCGATTTTTGCAGGAGATCTTGGAACTTTTCTCAAAATCTACAGGTATGGAGATTAATATTGGAAAATCTTCTTTGACTACTCATTTGTTAAGTTCGAAAGAGGAGGCCAAAATTACGAGGTTCTTTCCTTTTTCCATAGTTGGACTGGATGAAGGGATCAAATACCTTCGTTTCTCACTGAAAGCAAATTTGTATCGGAAGAAGGATTGGTTCTGGTTGGTTGGGAAGGTTGAAAAACGACTAATGGTTTGGAGTCACAAGTGGCTTTCTCGAGCAGGAAGATTAGTTTTAGCTAAAGCTGTTTTGGAGGCAATTCCGGTGTATTGGATGTCCCTTTCCTGGATCCCGAAAGGGATTCTTGAAAGGATTAGGAGGACCTGTTTCATATTTCTATGTAGTGGAAAAAAGGAAGACTAGACAACTCCTTGGGTGAAATGGAAAAGGATTGCAGCCCCAAAAGGATTAGGAGGATGGGGCCTTAAGGACACATTTTTATTCTCTAAAGCTTTGGCTGCTAAGGGAGGCTGGAGGCTAGTGAAGTCCAGCAGTCTGTGGACTCAGGTAATAAAACAGAAATATCTCCCTAGTGAGAGTCTCTTAGACTGGATCAGAAATCCTAGGAAAACACACTCAGGAGGTTCGGTGATCTAAAAAGCGATTGTAAAATATTTTTATTTAATCGAAAATAATCTTGCTTGGGATGTTGGGAATGGGGAATGTGTTCTGATTGGTAGGGACCCATGGCTGGGTAGCACACATCAGCACCTTCTCCCACTCGATGTTATTGAGGCTCTTGGCCATATAGGGATCACTACTCTTAACCAATTAGCTGATCCAAGGCCAGCTGAACCATGGACTCAACACTAGAGAAGGGCCAACTCCTTAAGGTTGGGGGAGAGGGAGACTGGATCCATGGAGATATACATAAGGGAGCTGTTCCAGGCACATATTATACTTTTAGAACAAGAAGATTCTCTGGTGTGGGAGGTTGACCCGGGGGGTGTTTATACTCCTAAGGCTGGGTATTTATTTCTAAGTGCAGGGGTGGAACAAAGAGAAGAAGCTTGGTGGTGGAGGCCTTTGTGGAGGCTCAAGTGTCCAGCAAAAACTAAACTTTTTATGTGGTGTGTACTAAATAACAAGGCACCTACTTGGGAGGTGCCTCAGAAGCGTTCTTTTCAAGGGTCGGGCTGGTGTGTTATGTGCAAAAGGGAGCTAGAATCAACTTTTCACTTGTTTCTTTCATGTTGCTTCTCAACTGAAGTTTGGAGGGAAGTTTCCTTCTTGGTTGGTTCCAATTTCCAGTGGGAAGGGGACACAATCGGGGCTTCCTGGGACTCTTGGTGGCGAAAGACACCACAAAAACAACTAAAAATTTTACCTCTGTTGGTCATTTGGGTGATATGGCTTGCACGCAACAAGGCAATCTTTAAGGATACTCCAAGTACCCCGGCTATCATAGGGGCACTGGCTGTGGGGTTCTTCAACTCTTTTCTTGTTCACATAAGGGCTACAAGAGAACGTAGGTTGTTAGAAGTGGAGTTAGACAGAACTTCTCCGTGGGAATACTTTGATGGGGCAGCACAAAACAAGTTGTGTGGAGGAGGTGCAGTACTTTACTTATCTGAATCCCATTTCTTCGTTTTTTCCATGGGATTAGGGGGGGGCACAAATAACTTTGCTGAGTTAATGAGTCTCAAACTCCTTCTGATGTTTGCTTTAGAAAAAGGGTGCACTGAACTAAACTTCCTGGGTGATTCAATGAATGTTATAAATTGGATCAATCAGACTCAAGAATGCAGGCATTTGAGATTAGCACATATTATTTACTCTATCCGGCAGCTTCTACTTCGATTTGACTCCTTTTCATGTAGGCATGTATACAGGGAAAACAACAAGGAAGCGAACAAAGCTTCCAAGGAAGAGCTCCGGCTGGCAGAGGGTTTATGGATGGTGAAAGAAACCTTTAATGGTAGATTGCAGGCCTTTTACCATAGGTCATTCATAGACCTCTATTGATTTTTGACAGGGCATTTTGATCGTAAAGCAACGGCTGTTATAATATGCTAACTCTTTTTTTATGCCACTCTTTGCAATCGAACGGAACAATGGTATCGGTCATAATTATATTGGAAATGCAACTTTGTATGCTATTACTGTCTTATATTACAGAAGGATGTGCTGTAAATCAGTTTATGTATATCAGACTCCTTGTTTTTTTGATGGTATATGATCGGTACTATGATAACGATCATATTTTTTTAATAGCATCTTTGTATGCTCTTATTGTCTTATATTACTGAAGGCTATGCTGTAACTCTTAAGGAAACAGATTATATCAGACTCCTCTTTTTTTGGTATAAGATCAGAACTATGACAACGATCATACTATTTTGAAATAGCATCTGCGTATGCTATCCTAGAATCTTTTCAATAGAAGAACCTGCAGTCTCTCTTATGGAACCAGCTTTTTGGTTGATCGGAATTCACATTTAAGTGAATATTCAGAATGTAATTTTGATCTCGAAAGATGAATGAAATTACACCTTTTTTCCTTGGAAAAAAAATAAAATCATTTAGATCATGAATTGAACCGAAACTGATGAACCCAAAACATCACTAACCTGTAAGGATCTATCCAAAATATTTTGTAGGCATAATTTAAGATACAAAAGACAAAATTTAGAATTCACTAGAAAAAAAAAATTAGGTTTTTAAGGCTGACTCAATTGAGAATCAAATGGGTACACTTCTTCTAGCTTCATTCAATTCAGCCCTTAACCTGACAACCATGGTCCTGTTAATCCTATTCTGTCTTTTCAATCTTTGATTCTTTAACACAATCCTTTTAATCATTTCTTTGCATTTCAACTTTTTTCCTCTTAACATATCCCATTTCTCCACCCAGGTGATCAATTCGGCTTTTAAAGTTCTAATTTCTTCCAGGGAAATTGTTTGAGTAACTTGTGCTTCTTTTAAATCTATTTGCAGGGAAGAAATCAATTGGGCATGAGGATTTGGATCAGTTTGGTCCTTTGACTCTCTTTTCAAGTTTACTCACGCTTCTTCAGTTAAGTGAGGCTTTTTGTCAATTTCTTGGTTACCCTCACATTTCTCTTGCTGACCGTCAACCACCTTGTCTATAGAGATAGAAATGTAGTTAAGATCTAACACAAATGGGCCTATGGGAGCTAGATGTTGTTGAACATCTGAAGAATCACTCACCTCAATAATTGAGATATCCTCAACACTCAAATTCCTCCTAGCAAGCAGAGCGGCTATGATATCGCGTGTGGTTCTTCGTATGGCCAGATTGCTCATAGCACTGCTAGCCTGATTTTCAGCCTTTGTTTACTCCATATCAACCTGTGCATGAGAAGAACTCTTGTCTTGATAGGTTATAGGAGTTGAGGGTTTCCTTTATTGACCTTGAGAATTATTTGCAGGAGTTTCAACACTAGTTTCCACCTCAATTTTTACATCATCAAGACTTAGGGTTTGATCAGGCTGAAACCCTTCATTCCCCAAATCATCCTGAGAACTAGAGTCCTTGATTTCAAGCTCATATTCTTCATTGTTTACCCGCCTACGTCGAACCCTATGCCTCTATTTGGGCCATTCCTCGTTAACCCCAAACCTATTTCTCACAAGGAAAGAATCCCAGGTCTGACCTAGTTCTTCCAACCGAATGGACACAAGAATTTTAATTAACCCATGGTGGAATAAACTCCTATTTTTGTCCCCAACATTAGACTGATAAGTGGATGCCATTTTATGCAAACTATTCAAAAAGAAAAAGGGCATATTGACAAGGTACCCCTTAAATATCAACAGTAGCCGAAGGTGATAAAATTGCGTCTGAGACAGCCTACCCTCATAAGTTACATCCCTGATGATTAGCTCCAGAATATCCCTCCATTTCTTCATTAATAACTGGGAGGGAAAGCCAGATTTGAACTTGGTTTGTCGATGAGCAGGGGTAAGAAACCCTTTCCACTGGTCACTCTTAATATGCTTTCCTTTATACCACTTCTTACCAGTTTGTGGCAAGCAAATTGCTCGAGAAATGAATTTCTCAGACAGCTTGACTTCAACGTATCCCACTTGTGCACGAACCCCATAAAACGACTCTGCGAATGCTATAGAAATTTCCATATTAAAACTAGAAAATTTCTGAAGGAAATCGAACCATCCAAACCTCTATATAATCTCTCTACACTCAGGAGCAGCATACAGATATTCGTCACCAATAAGTTTGAATCTAGACACTGGAGCCATGGAAGCATATACACAGACCTCTAGGGTTTTCGAAACACATATTACGAGATGCAATCGATTTATCAACAGTATAGGCATTACCATCAATAATCTGAAATACCCTATTTTATCAAAACCCTAAAAACCTTCCTGTAATTTCATCATAACGTGAATTGGCAGAGACAAGAGGTTTCAAGAACAACTTACCAAAACATAATGAGCCGTAGGAGAGTCACACAGGTGAGTTATTGCAAGTGATGTTTGCATGATTCAGGATTGACAGATAGCAACTGTCAAACGACACGACTACTAGAACCTTAGTTCTACCATTACTTCATCATTCAATGTGATTTCATAACGTGTTAATAATGGAGGTTAACTCATCATTTTTTAACACATGACTAAATAATTTCCAAACCTTAATCCTTCATTTCTCGAATACCATCATAATAATGTGATCACCTTAGCATATAATCAATATCTTAGGGTAAAGGTCAAAACTGATCAGAGAATAATTTGATAATGTGACCAAACAAATGTCAACAACTAGAAAGTGACTTTAGACCTTCATCACAAATTCTAATATCAACCTATTTCAGAAATATGAATTTGAAATAAGCAATGAGCATATAGTATAGTAGGGTTCATGAAGATCATATTAAATTGACCATAAAACTTATGACAACTAAGATAAAGTAAATAATTCAGAAGTGATGAAGCTTTACCAAATTTTTCCATACGAATCAAACAATAACAGTTATCACATCATGCAGTAGATAGTTTGAATTAATAATTAATAAATTCATTTGATTTTAATCAAACATGAGTGATGAGTGGAAAAAATAGGAGCTACTAATCTTCTGTAATTATAGTCCTCCTGATGATTGACAGAAATGAAGAATTAAGATCATAAGAGTCGGATTTTTGCTGTTACTAATGTTCAACCCATCCGAATCAATTAGTCAAGCAAGTTTCTATCAGGATTTCCTTAAGAATCAAATATTCTTAGGGAACTCCTAAGATATCAATGATGAGTTTTTTGATCCAGACAAAAAGAATCAATATTGCTTGAAAATTATCAATCTTCAAATTATTTGTGTTAAAAAAAATGCTCTGAAGGGTGTTTCCTGTCAACAATTGGCGACATGCTGGGACCGAACCAGTTATCTCTGTAAGAAAACACCATGCAAACTTTAGATAATCACAAATGATGCCATCAAATATCAAATATTTTCCTAAGTGATTCAAATTCAAAACAGTCTGAACATGTGACTAAACCTCAACATATTTCTATAACAATCCTATGACTGTCATCTGAATGTTTTGATCCTAATCAGACTCAGGAAAAAGCAAGATGACTTAATTCCAATGTAGATCCACAAGGTCAAAAACAGGATAACCAATACCCATATAGATATGGCTTCTCAAGAATATCAGTTGGTTTTCCCCCACATTAAAGAAACACATCAGACAATACTCCTTTTTCCCTTTTTTTTCTTTTTTTCTTCTTTTTCTTGTTCTTGTTAGTATATATACAAATCATATTCACAGAGACAAACATGAAAAGAATTAATCAGAAACACTATCTTAGCTTGGTGACAAAATAGATAGCCTTATTCACCAACCCTACCAGAAACTGATTAGGCCAGCTCGTGATGAGACTTCCTGTCTCTCAGTTACTAAACTGGGATTAGCTGTCATTGGCTTGGTAACCAAATTTTGACAATGTCATTCCAATAGAATTTGTGATCATAAGCAGACCGTCTCGTGATGAGACCTCCTGTTTTCTGATAATACTTCTCATGTTCACATAATTTCAAGAGTATTGTTCTAGTCAAATGACTAGGTGTATTCCCAAAAATGGGGGGAAGAAAACCACAAACTACTCAAGAGTGCTTAGAGATAACTAGATATCTTCAACAAGTTTTCAAGCTTAGCAGACATCTATTGAAATCAGTAAATAAATTACTCAGAGTACTTGATCTGTAAGAAGACACTCAAAGACAACAATCAAGGATTGTTGATAGAAAAATTGTGGAGGCTTAAATTGCCACAAAAATGGAAACAAATCACTTATTAGAGATTCGATACTCCCTATCATCATCAATGACTATAGTCTGGTATACATTTCAATCATCAGGTTCTAAGTCCGTGCAGAATGCTTCATGTTGAATCTTGTGATCGAATAAAAGAAACGCGTTTTTAATATATATATATATATATTCACAGAGGAAGAACACAAACTTATGTACAGTAAATGATCTAAAGAATTGGATTATTTTCATAATCTATCACCTAGAATTGCGAATAAGCATTATGATGATAATAATGAAAATAATTAGTAAGTATAAGATCGAAAATTCCAATCAGAAATCAACATAAACTGCAATCTTATGTACATAAATATACATAGATGGAAATATACAATGGAAAGATTCGATAATGTGCAATTATTGAAAGTACTTTTTAAGGGCATGCAAATTTACCAGAAAGGTATTGAGTTGTCCTTGTAAAGTCTTTAAATGGAAGGTATTTGGACCAAGATTTTCTGCTATAACATACAGGCCTAACCAAAGACGTTGAAATTTGGTATGTTCCCCTTTATCCTCATGTGCTTTGTCCCATCTCAAAACCAGATCATCTACTTGCAATTCTCGATTCGAGGACGAGCCACGATCGAACCATGCCTTAATAATTTGCTGGTGTTTCACAAAGTGTTTCCTATTTCTTCTTCCAACTTCAACAGTAGATTAATTCTTTCTTCAATGGCTGAACATTCAGTCTCTTGTACAGCTTGTGCCAACTGTAAGGAAGGTAAAAATAGGTTTGGAGGAAGAATAGCATTTACTCCATATACCAAAAAGAAGGGAGAATTACCAATAGATGATTTTGGAGTGACCCTAACAGCCCACAAAGCCTGATGCAGGACAGTATGCCAGTTCCTGTGATTTTCAGCAAATTATTATTTGTGGATTCAACAAGGTCATTGCCTTGTGGATAGTAGTTTGCTGAATATCTAATCCTAATTCCATTTTCTAGAGCAAATTCAATCAATTCTCCAGAATAAAAATAAGATGCATTATCAAATACAAGAGTTTCAGGCACTCCAAATCTAGTGATTATGTTAGTTTCAAGGAAATGTAATACCTGATTAGTATTAACCACTCACAGGGGTTCAGCTTCAGACCATCGAGTAAAATAACTGGTAGAAGTTATGATATACTTATGCTGAAGGGAGGAGGATGGATTTATTGGTCCAACAATATCAATTCCCCATTGTTGAAAAGGCCTGTCCACCATCACAGGTTGCAAAGGAAAAGTTGGTTTTTTAACTCTGCCAGCTGCGGTCTGACAATCCTGGCACCTTCTAACGAAAGCATGAGCATCTTTAAACAAAGTTGGCCAAAAATAGCCTTCCCTCAGAATTTTATGAGCAGTAGTATCACCACCAAAGTGGCCACCAAGGGGCCCATCATGCAGTTGTATTAAAACTAAATCAGATTCTTCCTTCTCAAGACAATGAAGTAAAACTCCATCTGCATTCTTCCTGAAAAACACATTATTTACCAATTGATAGGGTGCTTATTTTAATCTAACTGCTCTTTTCTTTTTTGGATCTAAATGATCTAGGGCAGTGCCAGTTTCAAGATAGATGCGAATATCAGTATTCCATGAGCTAACAGGATCTGGGATAAAACAAATTTCTTTCTGTAATAAAACATCATCTAAAGGCATATCATTCTGGTTAGCAGGGAGATGTGCCGATTCAATAGCCAGCTTACACAATCCCAAACCCCATATGACCTAAGAGGGTTTAATCTCTAGATCATATTCCTGAAGAGCAGCCATCCAATGTGCTCTTTTTTGTCCAAGGTCCTTTTGTACCAACAAATTTCTTACAACACTAAATGGAACAATTACCTTCGTTTTTGACTTAAGGAGATAAGGGCAGAAATGTTTTACTGCTTTGAACATGGAAAAAGCCTGTTTATCCACTTTGTGATAATTTAGTTCCGCGCCCTTTAAATTTGAGCTCATGAAGGATATAGGTACTTCATCCTCCTGCTGATTCTTCTGAGTAAGAATAGCTGCATAAGATATGTCAAATGCAAAAGTATAGAGAATAAAGTCTTTCCTAAAGTTAGGACTCAAAAGTGCGGGTGCCTCAGCTATGGCTTCTCTAATCCTGATAAATGATTGCTTTTCTCTATCCCCCCATGAAAAACTATTGTCTTTTCTAATCATATTCTGGAGTGGACGGACGATTTCAGAAAAACTTGGAAGAAATCTCTTTACGAAATTTATCTTTCCCAAGAAGGATTGCACGGATTTCTTGGTTCCAGGAAAAGGAATATTAGAGATGGATTCTATTCTCTCTAGATTGATCATGATCCCTTATTTTGACACCACAAACCCTAGAAAAATCCCCTCAATTACTGCAAATATTGAATTTTTGGGGTTCAGGGAAATACCAAATTTCCTACAGCGTTCAAGCATTTTTCGTAAGTGTGAGATGTGATCAAACCTATTTTTTGAAAATACAGTAACGTCATCCAAATAGACAATAATAGAGTGGTTTATTAGACCTCTGAAAGCAATGTCCATTGCTCTTTGGAATGTAGCCCCAGCATTTATCAAAACGAAAGGCATCTTCCTGTAGGCATAGGTTCCCCAGGATGTCCTAAAAGTGGTTTTCAACTGATCTGCAGGGGAAACAAGAACTTGGTTGTACCTAGAGAAACCATCTAATAAAGACAACATCTGAGCACCTGACACCTTTTGAAGGATTTGCTCCATGGGCAGAATAGGGTAGTTGTCCTTTTCTGATGATCTGTTTAAGTTTCAGAAATATACACATAGACGAATATCTCCATTCTTTTTCCTAACGGGAACAAGGTTAGCCACCCATTGTGTATGGCATACAGGGAATATGATCCAGGCAGTAAGTAGTTTATTCAATTCTTTCCTTACTGCTGGTTCTAGGGCAGGGTGCATTTTCCTTAATTTTTGTTGGAATGGTTTTGACTGAGGCTTCATGGGGATCACATGTTGTATGATCTGGGTGTCAAAAGTTTTCAGATCATCATAAGACCATGCAAACACGTTTTTGAATTCACTAAACAGCTTCAGGAAGGCCAATTTTTCATTTGAAGTACAATCTAATCCTAAGTTGATACTTTGAATATTTGATTATGTGCCCAAATTAATGGTTTCATAATGCATGTTAGACCTGTTTATCTTGCAATTAGGCACTCCTTTGAATTTATCATGCAAATCATAAAACTTTTAGAGCCTAAGAACTGACACAGGGATTGAATTTACCTCTTCAAAGGACTTCTTAATGGGATGAGGCGGGTGAATTACCGAAAAATTATGTAGATCCTCATCATGTGTAATTTCATCGATCGCTAATTCTTTAAAATCATCTTCCCATGTTAAGAAAGAAATAATCTATGAATCATCATTAAATACCTGCCAATTAGTGATATTATCTGGAATGGACTGTCTAAATAATAATTCAATAGAAAAAATATTAGGGGAAAAATTTTCAGCAGGAATAAGTCGTGAAGATACATTTGCTAACAAATCAGCTTCCTAATTCTGAAAACAAGGAATGGATTCAATATTAAAATCATCAAGTGCTGAAATCAAATTCCATACCTCCCTTTGGTAACTTTGCAAGTGATTAGATAAACAGTGAATGGAATTACGGACTTGTTTAACAATTATTTCAGAATCGCCAAATGCAATCAGAACCTTAACTTTTAAGTCTAATGCCTTCTTGATTCCTTGTATAAGGGCTTCATATTCAGCTATGTTGTTTGTGAAAATAAATTCCAGTCTACAAGACAGCATGAATTTGTTTCCTACAGGGTCTAGGAGCATGCATCCTACTCCTGCCCCTTCATTGGATCAGGATCCGTCAAAATATAGATGCCAAGGCTTATCAACAAGACTATTTACATCATTTACAGTATTCACATTATTTACTAGACTAGGGGCAGCTTCCTGAAAATCATAATGCATAATTTCTGATTTATTTAGAGAAATGGTAAATATAGATTTAAGTGCAGGAAAACTCCCTAAATCAGAATCATACCTATAGTTTCCTAAAATAGAATCACTGAATAGAACTGGTTCAGTAGGAGCATTTATTTCAGTCACCGTGTGTTTCACGTACCTTTCTCTGTCAATTCTAATCTGAATTGGACGCCCATTTTTAGGCAACCACAAATGTGACCAATCAGTTGAAAAATATCCTTTTAAGGCTTGATACTAGTCACAACTTAAAAATAGCCCATAGACATATGGTATGTCTGCTACCACTATGTCAATAACCTGGAAGATCTGTGGATTGGTAGCCATCCTAATCATTACTCCTTTTAATTCTCCTATAATTTTTACCTTGTATCAATCTAATTGGCTGATTTGGATTTCACAAGGAGTGGGCTTGGCATTCAGCTTCTTACAAACCGAGTAAGGCATGACATTTGATGAAGCCCCAGAATCTATCATACAGTTATGAACATTCTGGTTAAAAATTTCAAACGTTAGCAAAAAAGGTGGAGTTGTAGATTTGGAATTCTTAACTATGACTGAATCTTTATCAGCAGCTATTTTGACATTACTGTTATAACCTACTGTTGTTTTACTAGTTGTAGGATCAAGGTTATTAACTAAAGGTATAGAGGGTTGATTCTTTGTTTTAGTGGTTGATGGATTTGATAAATTAGAGAGTATCGAACCACCGGGCATGGGATAAATTTTCTATAGATCAAACATGCTAATATTATCCCTCTGTTTCTTAAGATCTTCTATGATGTCATATTATAGGTCTATACCTTGAGTGACAGGCTGCTGATTTGAAGTTTGAGGACTGTTCTTAGGTGTTGATGATGGTTGCGTATCTACAGGCCCTTTACTTCTAGTGTTATGGGTATGCTGGTTTACAAATACAGAATGATCACTAAACTCTCCTTCTTTGACTGAACTATCTCAGAAATGACAATTAAGCAGAAGAGGATCTTTAGAGGTTTCCTCTTCAGTTTCAGGCTGATTAGATTCATGATCATCATCTGATTCTTGATCAGTTGAGGAATCAGGTAAGGCATAAACAACCCTTATAGTATTGAAAACTTCCTCATTAGTTGATATGTCAGGGGGATTATTTTGCCTAGCGTTTGAGGATATAAATGTCCAATATGGGGTTTTGAAATTTCCTTTGTTTGAAGTACCGTCCCCGTTGTTTCTTTTCAATATCACCACTTCGTTTGTAAGAGACTTAATTGCTTGTTGTAATTTCTCTACATCAAAAGCAGGGGCATCTTTTTTATCTGTGTTAGTTCTAGAAGTAGTTTCATTGCGTTTACGAAGGGAACCATAAGCTTTTCCATTATTTTCTAGCTCAAATGTCAATGAATATTTCTCAACCTTTATTGCTTCATCAAAGGTTTCAACTAAAGTGATTTTACCGGCTTGTTTTACAAACATACCAAGGTATTTAGGTAAGGCTGAAGCATAATTCTTGATTATAATGTCTTCTATAGGTTGGGAGGCCACTGGTATCTTATTCAAAAGAGGAAGAAAACGCTGATTGAAATCCTTTATCCTTTCTTTTCTCTCCATATTAATCCTAGCCAATTCTAATTCTAACATAGCAGGAGTTTTATCTTCACCAAACTTGTTCAGGAATGCTTGACTAAAATCACTCCAGCTTGTTATAGATCCTTGTGTCAGGGAAAAATACCAAACTGCAGCCTTTCCTTTGAAATTTAAAGGGAATAGTTGACATACCACATCCTCATGCTGAACATTCATAGTCTGAATAGCCAAAATGAACTTGTCAATGTGATTTTCAGCTAAGCCCTTATCATATGGGTCAAACTTAGGTAGCAATTTATCAGGGTGTTTGGGTAGGTTATGCTATAGTCCAGGCAAAAAAACAGCACCACGTCGTAACCATGATCTATCAAAATTAGGGTTACCTTTATTACGGTCACCCATGTCTGGATCGGGTTCTGAGTCTGATGAAGACTCGTCGTTATGGTCACGAGGACTATCTAGTGGTGATCCAGGAGGTGAAGGAGGTAGATCAGATCCACCTGCAGATAACAATCATCTAGAAGTGTTATGACCAGCTACTCCTCTTAATAGATTATTAAGGTGATAATCAAGAGTCCCTACTAATGATTCAAGAGGTTCTTCTCCAATCAAATTAGCAGCTGACTCAGTCACTGCCAATGTTTGGAAATTAGTTCTGCTTGGTAATTTGAAGTTAATCAGGGAAATACCTGTTTGGTGAGAATATGCTCTGGTTAATATTCTATGTGATTCCTCTAAAGCTTGACTTATGTATTTAGGGGAAACTGGCGAGACATTAGGGTCCCTTTCAATGATAGTCCTAACTGTATCTAGGAACGGAGTATTTACAGTTTCAGGTTGTGATGTAGAGACCGGGGTAGACAATGTTCCAAAACTTATGAGGGAGGAAGTTGGTTGATCACTGGTAGGAGCACTATGGGATCGATTAGCCATTAAGCTTTCAGCTCAGGCCCTCCTTCTAGCGCCATTTATTGGCCAGGAAATGCGTCCTATAGGTTATTGTGGCCAACTACTGAAAAACAGCCCCACACACTCGACTTATTGCAATCTTGTATGTGTTTGGTATAACTATTTTTCACAGGTTAAAGGCCCTGCTTCCTGTGAAATATGCTCTCAAGGTAGAGATTCTCTTAGGATGTATATGGTAAGTTCTATTTAATCAAATCTTCACTCAAATCAAAAAGATCTAATTAAAATGACTAACTAATGCTAACAAATACCTTAAACTAAAACAACAAATAATAGTAGCTCCTAATCCTGATCTATAATGACCTAAGATGTAATATAACTATCCCAAATTGGGAGCTGTAATTAATAATCTGATAACAAGTTTTATTTAAAAATTTGACCTATGCTCCTGCAATGTTAGGAAAGGCTACTCTTAACAGAGATAGATCTAAATAAACTTACAATAAAATAACATTTTATAATAAATTAATTTGAAAATGAAACAAAACTCATAATCAAAATAAATTGAACTCAATATTGAAGCATAAAAAATACATCCAAGTACTAACGCTGAAATGAATAAATTTCAACTCACACGGTCAATATTTTGTATAAAATCATATCATCATCAACTAAAAAAAAAGAAACATGAAGAAGTTCACTTACTTTTCTACATGACACCTAACCATCCATGCATTCAACACTAAGTACTTTGTTCAAAATCCATTAACAAAAGTTCTTTCACATATAATATAAAGATATATATATATGAAAAGGAAATTTAACACAGGAAAAACAACATTAAGACAACATGATATAACTGATAGACTTAGCTATGGTCTTCAGTATGTCTATAAAATATAGTAATCCATAGAAGTCGTTCTAAAGGAACACAAATATACAGAATAATATTAAGTGTTGTATTATATTTGTTCATCACAAGTTCCAGGATTCCAACCTTTTGCTTAAGTTCAGAAGTTGCTTATAAAGAAAAATAAAAGACTACAACCGACTAACTAGAAATCCTATTTCTTAGGAAAAATCCCAATCGTATCCAAATAAGGTGTAACCATGACCAGATTCATAGGCACGTTGTTAAAAAATCATCCAGAGAGAAAGATACACCAAGAGTTTAACTTACTGGAGAAAATCCAGCGTTATACTCTCCCAATCATAGTAGCACCATAATGGATAATCCATGCCAACAGAAGCTTAAAAATAGGAATGAAGCAATTACTAAGTATCAAATCAGTTGTAAGTCCTAAACATTATTCATTGAGTAGCCACGTACAATCAAAAGACACGAAGGTAGACCAGCATCCAGTTTTATCCCAAAAGTTTCTTTGCCACCTGTAAATATTAACAAAAAGTTTTTTAGCAAAATTTAATGATGATCAATTAAGCATGAGCGAGATATGTGCAGAATTTTAATTCTGTATATATCTCAATTTAATCATTTAGACCATGAATTGAACCAAAAATGATGAACCCAAAATATCACTAACCTGTAAGGATCTATCCAAAATCCTTTGTAGGCATAATGTAAGATACAAAAGAAAAAATTTAGAAGTCATTGGAAAAACAAAATATTAGGTTTTTAAGGCCGACTCAACTGAGCATCGAATGGGTACACTTCTTCTAGCTTCATTCAATTTATCCCCAAACCTAACAGTCCTGGTCCTATTAATCCTATTCTGTCTTTTCAATCTTTGATTCTTTAACAAAATCCTTTTAATCATTTCTTTGCATTTCAACTTTTTTCCTCTTAACATATCCCATTTCTCCACCCAGGTGATCAATTCAACTTTTAAAGCTCTAATTTCTTCCAGGGCAATTGTTTGAATAACTTGTGCTTCTTTTAAATCTATTTGCAGGGAAGAAATCAATTGGGAATGAGGATTTGGATCAGTTTGGTCCTTCAACTCTCTTTTCAAGTTTACTCGGGCTTCTTCAGTTAAGTGAGGCTTTCTTTCAATTTCTTAGTTACCCTCACATTTCTCTTGCTGAATGTCAACCACCTTGTCTATAGAGATAGAAACGTATTTAAGATCTAACATAGATGGGACTATGGGAGCTGGATGTGGTCGAACATCTGAAGAATCACTCACCTCAATAACTGAGATATCCTCAACACTCAAATTCCTCCTGGAAAGAAGAGCGGCTGTCATACTGTGTGTGGTTCTTTGTATGGACGGATTGCTCATAGCATTGCTAGCCTGATTTTTAGCCTTTGTTTGCTTCATATCAACTTGTGCATGAGAAGAACTCTTGTCTTGATAGGTTATAGGAGTTTAGGGTTTCCTTTCTCGACCTTGAGAATTATTTGCAGGAGTTTCAACACTAGTTTCCACCTCAATTTTTACATCATCAAGACTTAGGGTTTGATCAGGATGAAACCCCTCATTCCCCAAATCATCGTAAGAACCAGAGTCCTCGATTTCAATATCATCTTCTTCATTGTTTACCCACCTACATTGAACCCTAGGCATCTGTTTGGGCCATTCCTCGTTAACCCAAAACCAATTTCTCACAAGGAAAGAATCCTAGGTCTGACCTAGTTCTTCCAACCGATTGGACACAAGAATTTTAATTAACCCATGGTGGAATAAACTCCTATTTTTGTCCCCAACATTAGACTGATAAGTGGATGCCATTTTATGCAAACTGTTCAAAAATAAAAAGGGCATATTGACAGGGTGCCCCTTAAATATCAACAGTAGCCGAAGGTGATAAAATTGCATCTGAGATAGCCTACCCTCGTAAGTTACATACCTGATGGTGAGCTCTAGAAGAGCCCTCCATTTCTTCATTAATAACCGGGAGGGAAAGCCGAATTTGAACTTGGTTTTTAGATGAGCAGGGGTAAGAAACCCTTTCCACTGGTCACTCTTAATATGCTTTCCTTTATACCACTTCTCACCAGTTTGTGGCAAGCAAATTGCTCGAGAAATGAATTTCTTAGACAGCCTGACTTCAACGTCTCCCACTTGTGCACGAAACCCATCAAACGACTCTGTGAATGCTTTAGAAACTACCATATTAAAACTAGAAAATTTCCGAAGGAACTCCAACCATCCAAACCTTGATATGATCTCTCTACACTCGGGAGCAACATACAGATATTCGTCACCAATAAGTTTGAACCTAGACATTGGATCCATGGCTGCAGATACACAGACCTCTGGGGTTTTTGAAACATAGATTATGAGATGCAATCTATTTATCAACAGTATAGGCATTACCAACAATACTCCGAAATACCCTATTTTATCAAAACCCTGAAAACCTTCATGTAATTTCATCATAAGGTGAATTGGCAGAGACAAGAGGTTTCGAGAACAACTTACCAAAACATAATGAGCCGTAGGAGAGTCACACAGGTGAGTTATTGCAAGTGATGTTTGCATGATTCAGGATTGACAGATAGCAACCATCAAACGACACGACTACCAGAACCTTAGTTCTACCATTACTTCATCATTCAATGTGATTTCATAACGTGTTAATAATGGAGGTTAACTCATCGTTTTTTAACACATGACTAAATAATTTCCAAACCTTAATCCTTCATTTCTCGAATACCATCATAATAATGTGATCACCTTAGCATATAATCAATATCTTAGGGTAAAGGTCAAAACTGATTAGAGAATAATTTGATAATGTGACCAAACAAATGTCATAAACTAGAAAGTGACTTTAGACCTTCATCACAAATTCGGATATCAACCTATTTCATAAATATGAATTTGAAATAAGTGATGAGCATATAGTATAGTAGGGTTCATGAAGATCATATTAAATTCACCTTAAAACTTATGACAACTAAGATAAGGTAAATAATTCAGAAGTGATGAAGCTTTACCAAATTTTTCCATATGAATCAGACAATAACAGTTATCACATCATGCAGTAGATAGTTTGAATTAATAATTAATAAATTCATTTGATTTTAATCAAACATGAGTGATGAGTGGAAAAAATAGGAGCTACTAATCTTCTGTAATTATAGTCCTCCTGATGATTGACAGAAATGAAGAATTAAGATCATAAGAGTCGAAATTTTGCTGTTACTGATGTTCAACCCATCCGAATCAGTTAGTCAAGCAAGTTTCTATCAGGAGTGCCTTAAGAATCAAAGATTCTTAGGGCACTCCTAAGATATCAATGATGAGTGTTTTGATCCAGACAAAAAGAATCAATAATGCCTGAAAATTATAAATCTTCAAATTATTTGTGTTAAAAAAAATGCTCCGAAGGGTGTTGCCTGTCAACAGGAAGTAGGGTAATAATTCACTACATACGACTACCCCTTGGTCGAACAACCTCCTACGACCGATACCACCTTCCACTTTCCAATGGAAGGTCATGTCGGTTTTTCAAATTAGGTTGATCACCCATCTGATGATTCCGATGGGACAGAATATGGCCCTAATGCTTTTTTTTGGAGAACTTCTATGGGTCAAGAAATTTCCATATTTGCGGTTACTAGACCATTTTTTTTAACCCTTCGCCGAATCAAGAGATGTATACAAAGAGGATGGACCATTTACAAAAATTTTAGGAATTCCTTACGAACATCATTGCTTCACCTCTTCCTCATAAATAACCCATGTCGGTTCTTTCAACCCATATTTCAGAATTAGTCCCTTCTAGATATTGTTCACTCTCAACGTCTCAAGCTGCTACTCATAGTTTGTCATCACCAGCTCAAGGATTGTTAAATCCTAATCTAGGACAACCCTCCAACCTTGTCACTACAGTTCAAAATCTCCGTTCTTCTTTTGGTCCTCCTGTATCTTCTACCACTAGGGGGCAGCCTCCAACTCAAGTTGCATCGGTATTCAGTGAAGTCACATCGAGTACAATACAGACCGCTACTATAGGATAGTCAGTAGTTATAGTTCCTTCCATGAAAACCAAAGTGGTTACTCCCCCTTCTAGTACAGGACAACCCTCAAGGGTATGCCCTATCATTAGTCAACCTTCTTGGAGATATACTCACCTAGGAAAACTACCTTCCATAAGTAATGTAAAATTTCAACCTACGTCTACAGGAATGGTATGTCCTGGTATGCATTACATCGTAAGCATGTTTACCCCTTGGTGGCAACCAAATTGGTTGTATGTACCTATCCCTGGAGGGATATCTGTTTATACTATTGGAGGATATGGTGGTGCACCTTATGGGGGGTCACCTCTTGGGGGACCACCACCTTCTAGTGGACCACCTTTTGGGGGGCCACGACCGAGAGGGACACCTTCCGGGGGCCCACCTGGTGGAGGACCACCACCACCACCTGGAGGAAATATTTCTCCTAGAGGCCTACCTCCATCAAGCGGATCTTTAAGAGTATCATTTGCAAACTGGATTGCCCAAAAACCCATACATCAATCAACCTATGGTCTTACTATTATGAAAATTCCTCATAAATACTACCAGTACATGCAACCTAATCAACAAATTCCTTTTTCGAAACTTTGGACATTCTCGATCTTTCTAAGTTGATTAATGATCCCATTCAGCATAAAACTTTGTGGCCTGCTATTCCAATAAAGTTACCATTAGATATCCCAAAATTTTATGGGAAGTAGGGAGAAGACCGTAAAAACCATGTTATGGCTTTCCATCTATGGTGTTCTTCCAACTCCTTGATGGATGATTCGGTCCGTATAAGGATTTTACAGTGAACTTTGACAGGTACTGCTGCAAAATGGTACATTGAACTTCCACAACATTTGTTTGTAGACTTTAGCTCATTGGAGATGGTTTTTCTGGCTCATTTTCAACTGCCCATTCATTATGAAATGGGTACAAATCTTTGAACTTCCCTTCGTCAAAATAACTCCACACATATTTCAGATCATATCCATGAATGGAGGAGACGATGAATAATTATCAAGGCCCCTATTCTTGACATGTTATTAGTAGATTGGTTCATGAAATCCTTGTTGCCTCCCATTTCCCAAAATGTGTCTATGGGAGGCGTTGTTACTGAATAGCAGGCTATCAGTCGTGCTCAGTATTTGGACTTGGTCTATTCCCAGTATGGAACTATGTATGACCTAATCCCTCAAGCTCCTCAGCCCAGCACTGACCCTACCAAGACACCTACATAAACTCATGTTGATGGTTTTGTAGGTTTAATCCATCCCTCATCAATAGCTAATCCTTCCAAGCAACAAAATGATTCTGCTACTACTCCTTCTCCCATGGTTTCCACCGAGGTAAATTCCATTCAATCCATGCCGACACCTGACAATAAGAATAAAGGAAAAGGAAAGAATAAAAAATATGGAAACCAGCAGGAGAATCCCAATGCTACTACCCCATAGAATGACAATAAGGGGAAAATGAAGGCTAAGTATCCCTGCTTATTCTATGGCGGTGACCACTTCACAAATGAGTATCTTCACCGTGAATAGGTTAGTAAATTTTTAAAGAATAACCCTACACTTGCAGTTCTTACTGACCCCTTTCCTTCCCAACAACAATTGATAGATCACATTCCTCTCAGTGAATTCTAATTCTACTGAAGAAATTAGAATGATGTCCTCAAAAACTATTAATTTAAGTACTCATAGTTGTTGATGTAATTGTAAATTCGGTATGTATTCACTTGTATTTCTTATGTATTGTACTCCGATGTTTATTCTGGGAAGTGTTTGTAATCTAATTGAGTCATGTCATGCCCCGATGTTCTGATCGAGAGTTTCTATAATATGAACAAGTCATGTCAAGTCAATGTGGGTAACCCTCCTATTGTTCAAGGGATAAAGTCCCCACAGTTCCGAGGCCCTAGGGTTGTTAGACTCACCTAGTGAAGTTGGACCTAGTGAGTCATTGTCAATTCAGGAATTAGTATAAATAGAGAGTGAGTCTCTCTATTTAACACACACTCACTCACACTCAGTTGTAGTGCATAGCTGAGGGAGAATAAGTTGCTAGGGCTATAAAGAAAGAGGTTACTGCTGTCGGGAGATCATCTTACTGTTTTGGGTTTTACTTTTGGTGCTGATTCTATCTCTGAGGAAGTTGTGGGGTTTTCTCCATTTATGGTTTCCCTGAGGAAAAACATTGTGTTCATTGTCTCTTGTGTTTGATTGATGTGCTTGTTATTCTCTTAGTTAAAGATCCTAATATAATGCTCGCTTAATGTTAAAAAGATAACATGGTATCAGAGCTAACCTGAGAACAAGACACTGTGCAGCTGCGGGAAATACAGATCCTACTTTGTGGATCTCTCTCCACATATTTTTAGGAAAATAAGTTTGGATTAACTCTCCTCCCTAGCACGCATCTTTTTGTCGAAGCATAATCCAATTATGAGATTTTTCAATTTTGTACCCGACACTGCTACCGAAAATTAGTGCTTTCTACAGAAGTGGAATTTTTGATTGAGCCAAGGCCTGGATTGATCTCCTCCCCAAAATTGAAGTTTAGAGATCAAGATCAAAGCATTTGGTTACACAGAACTCCAGAAAATACAAACCCTAATCTGCTCCTGAACCAGCACTATAGAAATTCAGCTCCAAATCCAGATCTGACATCTTGACCTGGTAAGATCTAAATATTTTGTATTTCCATTTGAGGTTCTCAGTTAAGATGTCTCATCATACCAAGCTTGATAAAAATATTGAGCGAGATGATAACTTCTGAGCCTGGAAGTATAGGATCTCCCTAGTCCTGGAAGAAAATGAGTTGGACTCATACATCCATGAGGAGGTTCCATTTCCAGGGGAAGATGAGGCTAAAGCCTTATATAAGAAGAAGTTGGTTAAGGCAAAGAGGATTATTGCTGATTCAATTAAGGATCACCTCATACCACAGGTGTCCTCCCTCAAGACACCTAAAGCTATGTTTGATTCCCTAACCAAACTGTTTGAAGGGAAGAACATAAACCGAAAGAAGACTCTGAGGAACCAGTCGAAGAATGTAAAGATCCATAATGAGGAGACCATCCAATCATACTTCACAAGGGTCTCCAAGATCAAAGAAGAATTTGAAGCAGTAGATGAAGAAGTGGAGAATGTAGAAATTGTGATGAAAACCTTGAATGGTCTCCCTAGGTCATGGGATTCTTTCATCCAAGGAATATGTGCTAGGAAGAAGCTAATCAAGTTCAGTACACTGTGGGAAGAATGTTCACAAGAAGAAGCTCAAATAGAAGCTTGAGAAGAAAAGATGGGAAGTGAATATCAAGCTCTCATAGTACACTCCAAGAAAGGAATAAGGGAAAATCATCATCACCAAGGTAAGCATTCTCATCAAAAAAATAATTTTGTAAGAAGGGATCCATCCTGTCATAACCCCAAATTTTACGAAAAATTTAAAATTTTTAAATTTCATATTAATAACATAATGCAGATAACTAATCATTCAATTAGATATATGTTAATAGCTTATTATATGAATTCATCTGTTAGTTGGCGGAAAAACAAAATAGTTTTTTTTACTTTTCTGACTTGTTTCTTTTTGCGACCATAAGGTGGGCCTGTTATGGAAAACTGGGCTTACTTAGCTTACGAGCTAATGCAGAAGTTTCCCTCTATTAAAGATATACAGGTAAAATATTCCGGTGCTGCTAACGACTCTCTCAAGTATTCAATAAATATTTTCTTCATACATTTTAGTTCAGTAGAGGAGTATATATGCTAGACAACTTTCTCAAGCATAAAGAGGTAAAGCATTATCTGTTTTCTTTTTAAGTTTTACTGATAATGAAAAAAACTCTATTAGTCAGGATAACAGCTGTTTTTCTTTGTAATAGCATAAAGAGATATTCTCATGGAGTCTTAAGCTATTTGGTTTACCTAATAATTGTAATTATCAATTGCGATAATTAATTCTTTATTAACACAGTAAAATGGTAGAGTAACAACGTCAAGAAAATCAATTTTTAATTGCTCCAATTATTAATCACAATATGGTTGGAATTGCAATTGCAATTGAAGAATGATAAAGAAGTTTAAGTACCAGGTAGTATTTTTCTTAATTCATGGATTCGCAAGTTTATTACTTGATACAAGTCACTTGTAAAGTCTCCCTTTAGTCTTTAAGATCTATAGAGTTGAGGAATACTATTTCTAACCCATGGTTAAAAGTTCAAGAGTAAACCTATAGATCATTTCCATTTCTTTGATACTTAAATACCACTCTAATATATTTAGGACTATAATATCAACAAATAAGGTTAACTTACTCAACCTACCTATTTATAAAGGCATATAATATCTTATATCATCTTGAGCTTCAAAAAAAAGATTTACAAAAGGCTAAATGTCACAAACAAAGGTCAGGTCATATGACTAATAATAGGATTATTATTTTACCAACAAGGGACCTTTATAAGGTCAAGGATAAAACCATCAACATGTTCAAAGGACCATTCCATATAATTGTTTACAACTCTAAATTCTTTAACATATTATTCCCTTTTAATTTCAATTGTAAACTAGGTAAAAGAATAATTGGGAAAACATAGTTTTATGAACCCGCTAGTCCACAGCCAACTATTAAATTCCTTTTGCTTTTCATATACTATACAAAATTCTCGTAAATAGATGTATTAAACCAAATGATAAACTACTAATATCATGTTATTTAAACATTGCTCTAATGTTTATGGGGTTGATTGAATAATGCAGGTATTGACTATAGTAATACAAACCTTGAGGGCATCACGCGCTATGATTTGGGATATGAATAAGATCATTGGTGATTCGATGTCGGGGAACTATAGAGTTTATCACCACTGCACGATCATTATTAAAAGAGTTACGTGGCCTTCTCCCAACCATGCACTGTTGTTTAAAATGGTTGACTCAAACCCTAGTTTCCATTTCTCCCCTGCCTTCGGGCCTTCGGCTGCTCTGCGAAGCCTCCTGGTTCATTTCACTGCTCACACTGTTTGTTAGTCAAACCTTAAGCTAGTTCAGTCCTCCATGGCTCGTTTACCGCGCTGTGAGGAGGATACTGTGTTGAAAGTCTTGATATGATAAGTTTGGGCAGCGTCGCTTCCCTTAGGGTTTTCTCCATTGGCCTTTCTTACTCGAGCTCTTAACTGTACAGACCGTTGCCTTTTCTTAGTGTTGTATTTTATCCTCCACCCTGACTATTTACCCATCACTCCAGCGAGCTCCTTTTTCTGCGGTGATAATGAAGGACTTACCCTTCTTCCTGCTGGTAGTCGTTTTGCTGTTCTGCAGTGACCGTGTTTCTATTACATTATAAGGTAGGTTACAGGCCCTTTTTAAACAGTTTTCTTTTCACAGTGAATGTTTGTCCATCATAAATTAACCAATTTTTAATATCACGTTATTCTTATTGCAGGGTTTGACCTCTCCTTTAGCGTGGGTGGCGCAAACTTCAACCACTGGCTCCTCCCGGTAAGCCTGGTTTCCTCCATGGCTTTATCCTCCTTCTGGTCCAGTCATGGCTTTGTCTTTTAGGGGTGTAACCCTCGCAGTTACTTTGATTCAGTTATCAAATCTGAACACTGTCAAGGAGTTTCGACTCTTTGTTTAAATTGGGATTTTGGCTGAAGCCAAAACTATGGGTTTTGGGTCTTTGTTTATTTACTGTGTACGTATGTATTCAAATACTACTATTGTACACGATATAAGCTTGCTTTTGTGAAATGAAAAGGTAGTCGTGAGTTACAAAGGAGACTGAACTCCATCTTTGGTGAATCTCAGTACATGAATGTTATTTTTGACAGGGTTTACCCTGATATTGGAGCTATATGTTGTCCTTACAGTTTTTCTTGAATTATGTTTTGATGCTGTACAGTTTTGAAAAAGATTTACTAAGCATACTCGGCTTCTTAAGCTTATCTATGGTTGAACATCAGATTCTTATAAATTTAATAAATATCTAATTTACTCTTTGTAATGGTTACAGGTTTTATATAATCTTTCTGTTATTTAATAACTGATTAAACATTACTGTGGTTTCTTTAACTTCTATTTCTATACAATAAATAATAATACAATAATTATTATTTGTTATATTATTTAAATTACCCTACCTGGAATGTTATTTACTTTCACTGCTATCTCTGTTCGATTTTTTTGTAGGTATAACTGGAAATAAAATAGATGTTCTCTGTGTATAACAATAATCTGTTGATTAAGAATTCTCAAAACTTACTGTTAATTATATTATGCTTCTATGAAGAAGATAATTTCCAGTTATAGATATAGTTAAGCTCCAAAGTCGAGTATACTGCCATTCTGGAAATTATTTTTCTATTCAGATAAGCATTTTATTTATTTTTACTATTTAATATTATCAGGGATTCTGTACTGAGTTAAAATTTTACTTTCTAATTAATAAGAATTTGTAAATGTTAATGTAGAATTCTATACCCTTAATAATATAGGGTTTCTATGTATTTATTTTACAAATAAACAAATGCCTTCAATACACTTATAGTTCAGACAATATAATTTAGTTCTTAACTGTTCTTAGAATAATAAGAACCCCATTCTATATTAATAGTAATAATATTCCTATCACAAGTATAATAAAGGTATATTATTACTCATATAATAGTTATATTATCTGTCTATGATTTCTAAAGCATTTATGTTAATATTATTCGTTTATCTTTAACAAAAAGAAAGATAACACTTCATTATTTAGATTCTTGAGTAATTTATGTTATACTATCTTTGTTCTTTGTGAGTAGATTGTTTATTAGTTATAATGTTGGTTTATAAAACAAGAATTAATTAACTCTAGCTAGGGTCTATCTTATAAGCACAAATACTAGCAATTACATTCTTCTATCTGTTACTTACAATAATAGGATTACTGAGAATGAAATACAGTACGAGGGAACAGTTTTATCTACGAGCATAAACAGTGTCAGTAAAACAATAATCTCTTCTAATGAAAGTAAAGAAAACAATCTGCTATTTTACCATCTCATCATACTATCTTTTATAATTTTTATCCCTGCGCTGGAGTACTATCTGGTAAAACCCAGATGTGGAAAAACACAGTGGATCATTATTTTTTTATCAATAGATTCTAATACTGATAAACTAAAAACACTCTCATCACTAAACCATTTAAATAACTACTAACATCACTTCCAACCATTTACAATTACTAAAACAAAACAGTTAGGTGATAGAACCTACTTAAGCTTGGGACAACAACAGCAATGGGAGGCCGTTCCTCCCTACCAACTCCTGGAGAGTGCTCAAACAACAACTCCTCAAGACCCCCTAGCTTGCTCTGGTTTCCCTCGCTGGAACTAGGTGTAGAAAGTCAAATACCAGTCTTCAAAACTTAGTATTACTCCAGAACTTAACAGTAAGTTCTCCCCAGCTAACAAGCTGTAATAATCAAGTTACTGCAGCATTCCTCTCAGAAAAACTTCCTTACTATTTTTCCCTCTTTCCTCAATGAAATTCCTGAATAACATTCACCGGAATGAATTCTCTCTGGAAAATATCTGAGCAGCCTGAGCTCTCTTCATTGAGTACTTTTAAAAGATTGCCTAGGTCTTTTTGGGTTAGTTGTCATTTAATGAGCCACCTACTCTGATCCCACTTTCTTGGGGGATCATGACCCCAATTTTAGGGAAGTTTCCACCTGCAACTTAGGAAGTGTTTGAGGATGCTTCCACTTGTCTTTTTCCCTCCACCTAGTTCCATCCACCAGTTTGACCAGTAACCTCTTTTAACAGCTCTCCCATGCTGTTGTCTCCCTAATTTATTTATTAATAATAAAATATCCTGAATTACATTCCATTTCTGTTGACTCTATTGAGTCATCAGTTCCTACTTAGCATTAATTTTAACATAATGTCTCAGGAATATAATAAAAACAATTAACATATTTTTACAAAATTGGGTTATGTGACATACACACCCCTTTAATATGTAACATCGTCCTCGATGTTACTTATTCTTCATCCTTTGCAACCTCCTGGAACAGATTCGGGTATGCCTCCCGCATCTTAATTTCCAATTCCCAAGTAGCCTCTTCAGGACTAAGGTGCTTCCATTGCACCTTCACCTGTCCAATGGCATGGTTCCGCAGAGTAATTTCCCTCCTCCCGAGGATACAGTTCGGTTCCACCAGAACTTCTCCTTATAGTTCCACCTGTACAACATTCCAATCAATTACATGAGTAGCATCATGAACATACTTTTTTAGAACAGAAATATGGAAAAAATTATGCACTTTCAAATTAGGTGGTAATGCTAACTGATATGCAACTTGACCAATTCTGGATAAAATTTCAAATGGACCACAGTAACGTGGTGCTAGTTTTGCACAACTCCCTAGTCTTAGGGAGCTCTTCTTTGGTCTTACCTTTATAAACACGTGCTCACCCACCTGGAACTCTTTAGGAGTTCTTTTCAAATCTGCTTGGCTCTTTTGCCAATCATGTGCCACCTTTAAGTTTTCCTGCACTTGTTTCACAATTTGTTCCATTTCTTTTAATAATTCAAGTCCTAACACCAATCTATCTACTGGATTATTCCAGGAGATAGGAGTGTTGAATTTACGCCCATACAAGATTTCAAATGGACTAAACTTAGCTGATGAGTGGTAGTTATTATTGTATGCAAAATCTGCTAAATGCAAGTAGTCCTCCCACTTACCTGGCTGATCCTTAACATACATTCTTAACAGATCTTCCAGCACCTGATTTACTCTTTCAATCTGTCCATCTGTTTGCGGGTGGAAAGAGGTGCTGAAATTGAGTGTTGTGTTTAATCCTTTAAACAAGGACCTCCAAAAATTCCCTGTGAATTTAGGATCCCTGTCTGAAATAATAACTTTAGGTACTCCATGTAACCTAAAAATATGCTTTAAAAATATATCAGCTATATTGGCAGCCTTGTAAGTAGTCTTGACAGGAATGAAATGTGCTGCTTTACTTAACTTGTCAACCACCACCATAATTGAATCATTCTGGTTCTGATTTCTGGGCAATCCAGTAATAAAATCTAAGCTGATTACTTCCCATTTCCAACTAGGAATAGGCAAAGGTTATAGTAAACCAGCTGGATGTTGGTGTTCAGTTTTTACTTGTTGACAATCCAAACATCTAGCTATGTATTCAGCTACTTCAGATTTCATACTAGGCCAGAAATATTCTTTTCTTAACATGGTGATAGTCTTTTGGTAGCCTGGATGTCCTGAGTAAGGGGTTTTATGAACTTCATCCAGAATCAACAATTTAACTTTAGGCACATTAGGCACATACAGTTTGTCCTTAAACAATAAAAATCCATCTTTATTTAGACTATAACCTTTTATTAAACTTCCTGTAGGTTCTTCTTTAGCTGTAACTTGTAATTTTTGATAAATTTCATCCTGTTTTATCCCTTCTGTCAGCTGTTCATTTAAATCAGTAGCATAAGTGCTGATTGCTGCTGTAAAATTCAGCTTTGCATTTCTGCTTAAAGCATCAGCCACCTTATTTTCTTTTCCTTTTATGTGTTGGATTTCAAAATCGTATTCACTTAAGAATGCTAACCACCTTGCTTGTCTTGCATTTAAGTTGGGCTGATCTAAAAGGTATTTCAGACCTTTATTATCAGTCATTAAAATAAAATTTCAGCCTATTAAGTGGTGTCGCCACATTTTTAAGGCATGTATAAAAGCAGCAAGTTCTAAATCATAAGTCGCATAATTCTTTTCGTGGATTTTTAATTTTCTGGACTCATAGGCGATGACATGCCCGTCTTGAGTCAACACACCGCCTAAACCATCATTACAAGCATCGGTGCATACCACGAAATCCTTATTAAGATATGTTATTCTTAGAATAGGCACAGTTGTTAATAAGGTTTTTAGTTTTTTAAAACTTTCTTCACATTTTAAGTTCCAATCGAATTTCTTGCCTTTCTTTTGCAAGGAAGTGATTGGATTAGCTATTTTTGAAAAGCCTTCAATGAATCTCCGGTAATAACTGGTAATTCCCATGAATGACCTAACATCTGTTACGTCTTTTGGAACTGGCCAATCTTCGATTGCCCGAATCTTTTCAGGATCAACTGAAATCCCTTCCTTAGTCACTACGTGACCTAAGTACTGGATTTCATCCTTAAAGAAATCACACTTGCTGAACTTTGCAAAAAGCTGTTGCTCTCGCAGTTCTTGTAAAACTATCCGTAAGTGTTCCTTATATTCCGCTTCATTTTTAGAATAAATTAAGATGTCATCGATAAAAATGACGATAAATTTATCTAAGTATTTATGCATTATATTATTCATTAGACACATAAATACAGCTGGGGCATTGGTGAGCCCAAATTGCATTACGACAAATTCGTAATGTCCATACCTTATTCTGAAGGCTGTCTTGAAGATGTCCTCGTCTTTTATTCTTACCTGATGATACCCCGATCTCAGGTCTATCTTGGAGAACACTGTAGCTCCATGTAGCTGATCAAACAGATCATCTATGCGGGGCAATAGATATCTGTTTTTAATTGTCATCTTATTTAGTTGACGGTAATCTATGCATAGTCGCATAGTTTCGTCTTTCTTTTTTGACAAAGATGACCGGTGCTCCCCAAGGGGATACACTCAGTTGAATGTACTTCTTATCTATTAATTCATTTAACTGTGATTTTAATTCATTAAGTTCTAAGATATTCATATGATACGGAGCTTTCGAGCTAGGTACAGCACCTGGTACCAGCTCAATAGTGAAATCCAGTTCCCTCCTAGGAGGTAATCTTGGAACTTCCTCCAGAAAAACATCCGTAAATTCATTTAAAATAGGAATATCCTCTATTTTCATTTTATATTTTTCATACTTACTTGCCTCATCTGTAATGGTTACAACATAGGCTTTACACCCTTTCCTGACTACTCTTTTAAGTTGTAAGGCAGAAATCTGCCTAATTACAGTTTTCCTAGGAATAACCTTAACTATTACTGGTTGTTCATTATTATTTACACACATAAAGGTTTTATCAAAACAGTTTAAAACTACCTTGTGCTATTGTAACCAATCCATACCAATCAATAGATCATACGAGCCAAGGGGCAGAACATTTAGCTTAACAGTAGTTTTAAAATCATTCATAACTAAAACACATTCCTTCACGTAACAGGTTACTTTCCTTTTTGCCCCAGTGGCTAATTGAACTAACCAGGAGCTATCAAATTTTTCAACAGTCAATTTACACTTTTCTACTATCTGACGTGAAATGTAACTAATACTAGCTCCTGGATCTATTAAAATGGTTATAGGGGTTTTGTTAACCATACCTTCTACTTCCACCATGGAAGTCTGATAATCAGCTTGGCGGTTCTCCAACACTGCATTGATTCTGGGCATAGTCCTTGCAAAATCTCCAACACTCATTTCATCCTGCACAGTATGAATATTGTTGTTTGGATTTTTTCGATTTGGGCAGACCGAGGCATAGTGTGAGCCATTGCACTCCCAACACTTAACAGGCTCCCTTCGTTCAAAATTCTTAGTGAAATTTCCATGATTGTTTGGAACTTCCTTGCCCTTGAAGTTATTAGAATTATTGGAATTATTAGAAGCACCATTTCTGTTTCCTTGGAAGTTCTTATCATTAGAATGATTTATGTTCTTATTATTCTTGAAATTCTTCTGGGGTACGAAATCCTTTTTCTTGAACTCGGGCTGATTACTATTCTTTTTAGCCTTCCAGTTGGCTATACCTTCTTTCTTTTTGTTCTGTTCAAAATAGAAATTTTCCTTCCTCATGGCTTCTTCCAGAGTTTTCAGGTTATCATACTCGATTCTGTCCTTGATATGATATGGCAGACAGCTAAGAAACCGCTGTACTTTAGGTTTCTCATCAACTAAATAAGGTACATACCTCAACAGACTTAATAATTTGCTGTTTAAGTCCTTCATAGTCATGGATCCTAACTTTAACTCATAAAATTCTTTCACTCTCTCTTCATAGTATTGTTCAGACAGAAATTTCTTCTTGAAGTACCTTTTAAAAGTACTCCAATTAACCTCATTTTCCTTGGTGCCCTTAACTCTCTTCAGATCTTGCCACCATATGTCTGCCTTTCCATAGAGATTATAGATTGCCATTCGTGCCTTCAGCTGATTTGAATAGTTGTATATCTGAAAATATTTCCTCATCCCGGATAACCAGGACTCTGCCTCTTACCCTTTTTCAGTCTCTCCGTTAAAAGTTGGAGGCTTTACTTTTTTAAACTCCCCGGAAATCTCTTCATATGGCCTGTACTTTTTCTTTCTGTTATACAACTCAGCCTCACTGCTGTCACTAGTAGTATAATAGCTTTTCTATTCCCTGAATCCTTCATATGATGAACTGCTTTCAGCTTTAGCCAGTTTCATCTTTTTAGATCCTTTCTGATAGCTAGCTTCCTCAGATTCGGATCTTTTGCTCCTTCCTTCAGTCTGAAATTTTTCCATCAAAATTTGGTTTAACTCCTCTTGAGTCTTTAAAATTCTATCATTATCCTTCTTGACTGATTCCATTTCAGTATTTAAATACTTTATAGTCTGCATCAGCTCTGAAGAGTGAGCAGCTACCCCTTCTAACACAAGTTCTCTAGACATCTGTCTTGTCTCGGTGTTTGGAGACTCCTCCTCAGCATATTCTCCTAGCTTCTCCATACCTGCCTGTTAGATTCAGAAAAAAAAAAAAAAAAGTTTTCTGCTCTTTACATAAAATAAAATACAGGTTAGTACATTGTTTTTATTGTTCAGTAGAAACTAGTTGGGCCACATTCAGGCCTAGTATTTGAACCATGCTCTGATACCACATGTCATAGCCCCAAATTTTACGAAAAATTTAAAATTTTTAAATTTCATATTAATAACATAATGCAGATAACTAATCATTCAATTAGATATATGTTAATAGCTTATTATATGAATTCATCTGTTAGTTGGCGGAAAAACAAAATAGTTCTTTTTAGTTTTCTGACTTGTTTCTTTTTGTGACCATAAGGTGGGTCTATTATGGAAAACTGGGCTTACTTAGCTTACGAGCTAGCTAACGCAGAAGTTTCCCTCTATTACAAATATACAGGTTAAATATTCCGATGCTGCTAATGACTCTCTCAAGTATTCAATAAAGATTTTCTGCATACATTTTAGTTCAGTAGAGGAGTATATATGCTAGGCAGCTTTCTCAAGTGTAAAGAGGTAAAGCATTATCTGTTTTCTTTTTAAGTTTTACTGATAATGAAAAGAAATCTATTAGTCAGGATAACAGTTGTTTTTCTTTGTAATAGCATAAAGATATATTCTCATGGAGTCTTAAGCTATTTGGTTTACCTAATAATTGTAATTATCAATTGCGATAATTAATTCTTTATTAACATAGTAAAATGGCAGAGTAACAACGTCAAGAAAATCAATTTTTAATTGCTCCAGTTATTAATCACAATATGGTTGGAATTGCAACTGCAATTGAAGAATGATAAAGAAGTTTAAGTACTAGGTAGTATTTTTCTTAATTCATGGATTCACAAGTTTATTACTTGATACAAGTCACTTGTAAAATCTCCCTTTAGTCTTTAAGATCTATAGAGTTGAGGAATACTATTTTTAACCCATGGTTAAAAGTTCAAGAGTAAACCTATAGATCATTTCCATTTCTTTGATACTTAAATACCACTCTAAGATCTTTAGGACTATAATATCAACAAATAAGGTTAACTTACTCAACCTACCTATTTATAAAGGCATATAATATCTTATATCATCTTGAGCTTCAAAAAAAAGATTTACAAAAGGCTAAATGTCACAAACAAAGGTCAGGTCATATGACTAATAATAGGATTATTATTTTACCAACAAGGGACCTTTATAAGGTCAAGGATAAAACCATCAACATGTTCAAAGGACCATTCCATATAATTGTTTACAACTCTAAATTCTTTAACATATTATTCCCTTTTAATTTCAATTGTAAACTAGGTAAAAGAATAATTGGGAAAACATAGTTTTATGAACCCGCTACTCCACAGCCAACTATTAAATTCCTTTTGATTTTCATATACTATACAAAATTCTCGTAAATAGATGTATTAAACCAAATGATAAATAACTAATATCATGTTATTTAAACATTGCTCTAATGTTTATGGGGTTGATTGAATAATGCAGGTATTGACTATAGTAAGACAAACCTTGAGGGCATCACGCGCTATGATTTGGGATATGAATAAGAACATTGGTGATTCGATGTCGGGGAACTATAGAGTTTATCACCACTACATGATCATTATTAAAAGAGTTACGTGGCCTTTTCCCAGCCATGCACTGCTGTTTAAAATGGTTGACTCAAACCCTAGTTTCCATTTCTCCCCTGCCTTCGGGCCTTCGGCCGCTCTGCGAAGCCTCCTGGTTCATTTCACTGCTCGCATTGTCTGTTAGTCAAACCTTAAGCTGGTTCAATCCTTCGTGGCTTGTTTACCGCACTGTGAGGAGGATACCGTGTTGAAAGGCTTGATATGATAAGTTTGGGCAGCGTCGCTTCCCTTAGGGTTTTCTCCATTGGCCTTTCTCACTCGAGCTCTTAACTATGCAGACCGTTGCCTTTTCTTAGTGTTGTAATTTATCCTCCACCCTAACTATTTACCCATCACTCCAGCGAGCTCCTTTTTCTATGGTGATAATGAAGGAGTTACCCTTCTTCCTGCTGGTAGTCGTTTCGTTGTTCTGCAGTGGCCGTGTTTCTATTACATTATAAGGTAGGTTACAGGACCTTTTTAAATAGTTTTCTTTTCACAGTGAATGTTTGTCCATCATTAATTAACCAGGTTTTAATATCATGTTATTCATATTGCAAGGTTTGACCTCTCCTTTGGCGTGGCTGGCACGAACTTCAACCACTGGCTCCTCCCAGTAAGCTTGGTTTCCTCCATGGCTTTCTCCTCCTTCTGGTCCAGTCATGGATTTGTTTTTGAGGGGTGTAACCCTCACGGTTACTTTGGTTCAGTTAGCAAATATGAACACTGTCAAGGAGTTTCGACTCTTTATTTAAATTGGGATTTTGGCTGAAGCCAAAACTGTGGGTTTTGGGACTTTGTTTATTTACTGTGTACGTATGTATTCAAATACTACTATTGTATAGGCTATAAGCTTGCTTTTGTGAAATGAAAAGGTAGCCGTGAGTTACAAAGGAGACTGAACTCCATCTTTAGTGAATCTCAGTACATGAATGTTATTTTTGACAGGTTTCACCCTGATATTGGAGCTATATGTTGTCCTTACAGTTTTTCTTGAATTATGTTTTGATGTTGTACAATTTTGAAAAATATTTACTAAGCATACTCAGCTTCTTAAGCTTATCTGTGGTTGAACATCAGATTCTTATAAATTTAATAAATATCTAGTTTACTCTTTGTAATGGTTACAGGTTTTATATAATCTTTCTGTTATTTAATAACTGATTAAACATTACTGTGGTTTCTTTAACTTCTATTTCTATACAATAAATAATAATACAATAATTATTATTTGATATATTATTTAAATTACCCTACCTAGAATGTTATTTACTTTCATTGCTATCTCTGTTCAATTTCTTTGTAGGTATAACTGGAAATAAAATAGATGTTCTCTATGTATAACATAATCTGTTGATTAAGAATTATCAAAACTTACTGTTAATTATATTATGCTTCTGTGAACAAGATAATTTCCAGTTATAGATATAGTTAAGCTCCAAAGTCGAGTATACTGCCATTCTGAAAATTATTTTTCTATTTAGATAAGCATTTTTTTTTATACTATTTAATATTAACAGGGATTTTGTACTGAGTTAAAATTTTACTTTCTACTTAATAAGAATTTGTAAATGTTAATGTAGAATTCTATACCCTTAATAATATAGGGTTTCTATGTATTTATTTTACAAATAAACAAATGCCGTCAATACACTTATAGTTCAGACAATATAATTTAGTTCTGAACTGTTCTTAGAATAATAAGAACCCATTCTATATTAATAGTAATAATATTCCTATCACAAGTATAATAAAGGTATATTATTACTCATATAATATTTATATTATCTGTCTATGATTTCTAAAGCGTTTATGTTAATATTATTCGTTTATCTTTAACAAAAAGAAAGATAACGCTTCATTATTTAGATTCTTGAGTAATTTATGTTATACTATCTTTGTTCTTTGTGAGTAGATTGTTTATTAGTTATAATGTTGGTTTATAAAACAAGAATTAGTTAACTCTAGCTAGGGTCTATCTTATAAGCACAAATACTAACAATTACATTCTTCTATCTGTTACTTACAATAATAGGATTACTGAGAATGAAATACAGTACGAGGGAACAGTTTTATCTATGAGCATAAACAGTGTCAGTAAAACAATAATATCTTCTAATGAAAGTAAAGAAAACAATCTGCTATTTTACCATCTCATCATACTATCTTTTATAATTTTTATCCCTGCGCTGGAGTACTATCTGGTAAAACCCAGATGTGGAAAAACATAGTGGTTCATTATTTTTTTATCAACAGATTCTAATACTGATAAACTAAAAACACTCTCATCACTAAGCCATTTAAATAACTACTAACATCACTTCCAACCATTTACAATTACTAAAACAAAACAGTTAGGTGATAGAACCTGCTTAAGCTTGGGACAACAACAGCAATGGGATGCCGTTCCTCCCTACCAACTCCTGGAGAGTGCTCAAACAGCAACTCCTCAGGACCCCCGAGCTTGCTCTGGTCTCCCTGGCTGGAACTAGGTGTAGCAAGTCAAATACCAGTCTTCAAAACTCAGTATTACTCTAGAATTTAACAGTAATTTCTCCCCAGCTAACAAGATGTAATAATCAAGTTACTGCAGCATTCCTCTTAGAACAACTTCCTTACTGTTTTTCCCTCCTTCCTCAATGAAATTCCTGAATAACATTCACCTGAATGAATTCTCTCTGGAAAATATCTGAGCATCCTGAGCTCTCTTCATTGAGTACTTTTAAAAGATTGCCTAGGTCTTTTTGGGTTAGTTGTCATTTAATGATCCACCTACTCTGATCCCACTTTCTTGGGGGATCATGACCCCAATTTTAGGGAAGTTGCCACCTGCAACTTAGGAAGTGTTTGAGGATGCTTCCACTTGTCTTTTTCCCTCCACCTAGTTCCATCCACCAGTTTGACCAGTAACCTCTTTTAATAGCTCTCCCATGCTGTTGTCTCCACAATTTATTTATTAATAATAAAATATTCTGAATTACATTCCATTTCTGTCGACTCTGCTGAGTCATCAATTCCTACTTAGCATTAATTTTAACATAATGTCTTAGGAATATAATAAAAACAATTAACATATTTTTACAAAATTGGGGTATGTGACACATCCAAACTGAGATGTTATACATGTGATGAAAGAGGACGCTTTGCTAGAAGTTGTCCCATGAATAAGAATGGATCCAAGAAGAAGAAGAACTCCAAAATAAGACATCATGCTCACACTTTTGAGGATGATGATCCTCCCAAGAAGAAAGTAAAACAAGAAAGTGAAGACTCTTCAAGTGATGAAGAATATGTTTTGATCTTCGCTCTGATAGGAACTATCACTCATGGAAGCAAAGATTGGATTATTGACAGTGGGGCTCCCAAACACATGCCAGATTTCAAGGAATATTTTGAGAAACTATTTGAACATAATTCACCCCATAAGGTTAAACTTAGGGATGACTACCAATATCCCATAGAAGGTAGTGGTGAATCCTCCTACAAGCTAGACTCTGGAAATAAGGATGTCCTGTTTGTACTAGGACTAAAGAAGAATCTTCTCTCCATATCAGCACTGGATGCAAAAGGCATGAGGGTTTCATTTATATATGGCCAAGTCCTAATGTGACCAAGAGGAAATACTATTGATGATGCAATAGTAATTGGAGAACAAGAAGGAGGATTATACAAATTGAAAGGCCATCCAGAACAAGCTTTGGTCCATGACACAATAGAGCCAAATGAACTTTGGCATAGAAGGCTTGCACATGTGCACTACAGAGCACTACCACTTGCAAGCAAAGCTGTTGAAGGTCTTCCAGAAATTCAAGCAAAACATGAAGGAGTATGCAAAGGATGTGTGAAAGGAAAGAACACAAAGAAGGCATTTCCAAGTAGCGGAAGCAAAGCAAAAGGAATCTTGGAAATCATTCACTCCAATGTATGCGATCCAATGTCATCCATTTCTTTAAGCGGGTATGTATACTATGTTTATTTTATTGATTATTATTCTAGAAAGACATGGATATAATTTATGAAGAACAAAGATGAAGTTTTCAGCAAGTTCAAGGTATTCAAAGCCTTGATCGAGAACCACACAGAAAAGAATATCAAGACCTTTCGATCAGATAATAGTGGAGAATTCACATCAATTGAATTCAAAGAATTATGCAAATATTCAGGGATTAAGAGGGAGTTATCCACTCCATATAATCCGTAACATAATGGGGTTGTAGAGAGGAAGAATAGAACTATCATGGAAGCTAGAAGAGCAATGCTTCATGATCAATATCTTCCCATGCATCTATGGGCAGAAGCTGCCAGAACAACGGTGTATGTACAAAATCATACTCCACACAGAGTACTCAAGAACAAGACACCTAAAGAAGTATTTTCCATCAAGAAACCATAAGTCATCCATCTTAGGATATTCAACATTCCAGTGTACATACACATTCCAAAAGAAGAGAGGAAAAACATAGATCCTTCAGGAAAGAAGGGTATATTTGTGGGATACTCTGAAAGCTCGAAGGCTTACAGAATATACGTACTAGGATTCAAGAAGACTGACATCAGTAGGGATGTAATATTTGCTGAAGATTGAGCTTACAAAAAATCTAGGAAGAGACATGCTGAAGATCCTGAAGAATCCGAAGCACCAAGAATTCATGACACAACCATGAATGAAGAAACTCAAGAAGAAGATCGAGAATTTGAAGAACCTTAAGAAATTGTAGATCCACCTCAGGAGAAGAATCCTCACAAGAGGAAACCTGCTTGGGTATGGGAAGCTATCCAAGGTGTGGAAAGATATGGGGCCCCAAAAGAGAATCACAGAGAAAGGAAGAGGACCAGGTCCTACTTCGGGTATGTAGCTTTATTGTGTGACTTTATCAATAAAGAACCTTCCAACTATGAAGAAGCGGCAGAATGGAAAGAATGGAAGGATGCTATGATTGAAGAGTATCAATCGATCATGAAGAATGATGTTTGGGATGTTGTTCCAAGACCAGAAGGGAAGTCGATTGTAACTTCCAAATGGATCTACAAGATCAAGCATGCTACAGATGGAAGCATAGAAAAGTATAAAGCAAGATTCATGGCTCGTGGCTTCTCATAGAAAGAAGGAATAGATTATGAAGAAACCTTTTCACCTGTAGCCAGATACACTTCCAACGGATCAGTACTTGCTCTGGCTGCAGTGATGAAATGGAAGATACAACAAATGGATGTCAATACTTCTTTCTTGAATGGTGTAGTGGAAGAGGAAGTGTATGTAGAGCAGCCACTTGGTTTTGAGACACATGATAGGGAGTCTCATGTGCTTAGATTGAAGAAATCCCTCTACAGTTTGAAACAAGAACCCAGGACATGGTATGGCAGAATTGATGGCTTTATATCTAGTTTGGGATTTACCAAAAGTAAAACAGATTCTAACCTTTACTACAAGGTTGAAGATGGCAAACCAGTGATGCTCCTACTATATGTAGATGATATGTTTGTAATAGGTATGGATGGGTTGATTGCCGATACGAAGAGGAAGCTTACTTTCAAGTTCGAAATGAATCACTTGGGTATGATGCACTATTTTCTAGGCATGGAGGTGTGGTAGAATACAGATGAAATCTCCCTTGGACAAGGGAAGTATGCAGTAGAGATCCTGAATAGGTTTGGGATGATGGACTGCACGGCCATGACCACACCTATGGCATCGAACCTAAAGCTATTGAGTGATGCTTCATCAGAAGTGGTTGATGCTACGATGTATCGTCAGATGATTGGGTCCTTGATGTACCTGACGAACATGAGACAAGATATTTGCTTTGCTGTGAACACCTTGAGCTAGTTTCTGATAGATCCGAGACATGTTCACTTGATTGCTGTAGAGCATATTCTGAGGTCCTTGATGGGTACAATTGATTATGGGCTCAAGTATGAGGCGACTCAAAAGATTAAACTAGAGGGTTATGTTCATTCAGATTGGGTAGGTAGTGCCATCTATAGGAAGAGAAATTCAAGGTTCTACTTAAGTATGGGATCAGGTGTGATCTCTTGGTTTACCAGGAAGCAATCTTGTAAGGCACTGAGTATAGCTGAAGAAGAGTATGTCACAGCTTGTTCAACTAATTGTGAGGTAGTATGGTTGAGGAAGCTACTGTATGACTTATTTGATCTCTAGTTGGATGCTACTTGTATACATTGTGACAACCAGAGTTGTGTGAAGTTGCCAGAGAACCCGGTGTTCCATGATAAGTCGAAGCATATCAAGATCAAGTATCACTATATCATGGATATGGTGCAGAGGGGAGCAATGAAGCTCCATTATGTTGCGATGGATGAATAGATAGCTGATATGTTGACAAATCCATTGGCTAGAGTGAATTTTGAATACTTTAGGGAGAATCTTGGTGTTCTCCAGATTGAGATTCCCTCCAAAGGGAAGTGACGAGTCTTTGAGCCATTTTGACATGGTGAGAGGATTGGCTCCTTCCATGTTTAGATGTAAGGGTTGAGCCATTCTGTCATGGTGAGAGGATTGGTTTCTTCCATGTCAGATGTGAGTGTTGAGCCATTTTGATGTGACTGTCGGATTGGTTCATACATGATCAGATATAAGCGCTGAATTCCATTCTTAGAATGGAGGCATTTGGTCAGTTACTAGGAAAGCTCAGTCAGGGACTGAGGGCCATTCTGATGTGACTGTAGGATTGGTTCCTACATGATTAGATGTGAGTGCAAATCCATTCTGAGGCAATTGTAGGATTGGTTCCTACAATGATAGGATGTAAGTGCAGAGCCCTTTTGGCATGGACGATTGGTTCCTTGCATGGTCGAATATAAGTGCTAAGCATTTCTGACATTGGTTGTCAGATATGAGTGTTGAGAATTTCTGAAATTGGTTGTTAGATGTAAGTGCAGAGCCTTTCGGCATGGAGGATTCATTCCTCGCATGGCTGAATGTAAGTGTTGAGCCTTTCTGACTTTGGTTGTCAGATGTGAGTGCTGGGCCTTTCTGACAAGGTTGTGGGATGTGTTCCCACATGGTCATATGTGAGTGCTAGGCATGCCTTTCTGATATGATTATAGGATTGGTTCCTACATGATTAGATATAAGTGTTGGGTCATCCATTCTGACTTAGGGTCAGATATAAGTGCTGGAAGAAGACCTACATGGAGGCTAGGCCTACAACTAGCATGAAAAAGGGCTAGCTCTCTAGAACTTCATATGACGAGAAGAATCAAGAGATAGCACCTATGATGATGATCCAGTAGAGATGTTCCAGAACCAGAGATGATCCAGATTGAGTGATGATCCAAATCTAGTGATGATGATCTAGATCGAGTGATTATCCAGATCTAGATAAAGATGACTTGAAGATGAAGATGACTTGGAGATGAAGATGACATGAAGATGAAGATGACTTGAATATGACGAGGACTTGATGATGAACCAGATGATATAGAGAAGAAGAATTGTGCTGATAAATTGTGTTGAGAGAATACCTTCCTAGTTAAGAGGGAGTGTTGATGTAATTGTAACTTCGGAATGTATTCACTTGTATTTCTTATGTATTGTACCCCGATGTTTATTCCGGGAAGTGTTTGTAATGTAATTGAGTCATGTCAAGCCCTGATGTTCCAATTGGGAGTTTCTATAATATAAACAAGTCATGTCAATTCAATGTGGGTAACCCTCCTATTGTTCAAGGGATAAAGTCCCTGCAGTTCCGGGGCCCTAGGGTTGTTAGACTTACCTAGTGAATTTGGCCCTAGTGAGTCATTGTCAAGTTGGGAATTAGTATAAATAGAGAGCGAGTCTCTCTATTTAACACACACTCAGTAGTAGCATCATTAGAGGAAATTTCAATTCAAAATGGGCCTTTTAACTTTAACTCAAATTCCATGTCATCATGTGTTAGCCAATGAAATTGCTTTAAATTTGAAATACCGTATAGGTCTTAAACACCTTTTTAATATAAATTTGGGGATAAGTGTCATAAAAAAAACTACTTTTTTTGTTTGTATTTTCGACATATCTCCCCGTGTTTTTACTCAAATTTCGATTGGGAGAGCTCGTTGGATGCAGAATTAAATTACACATCCAAAAAGATCTCCTAATCAAAATTTGAGTAAAAGAACGGGGATATATGTCAAAAATACAAACAAAAAGTAGTTTTTTTCTTTTCTTCCTCCAAAATTAATAAATATTATTTTATTATTTTAACTATTATTTTATTAATTTTTTTTAGGAGGCCCTTTTTGAGTTGAAATTTCCTCTAATGATAGCTGAGGGAGAAGAAGTTGCTGGGGATAGAAGGAAAGAGGCTACTATTGTCAGGAGATCATCTTACTATTTTGGGTTTTACGTTTGGTGTTGATTCTATCTTTGAGGAAGTTGCAGGGTTTTCTCCATTTATGGTTTCCTCAAGGAAAACACTGTGTTCATTGTCTCTTATGTTTGATTGTTGTGCTTGTTATTCTCTCAGTTAAAGATCGTAATATAATGCTAGATTAATGTTAAAAATCTAACAATAGTTAGTCATATGACAAGTCAGTAGAGAAGAAGGACGAAAATCCTTCTCCCGATAAAAGTTCTTCCACTAGTTCTCCTCCATCTTCGTCCAATGGTCCTCTCGTGATCAAGAAACCTAATCTTGATTTGATTTTGATCCCACCCAAGATTACCCTTAGGAAATATGTCTTTAATCCAAATGCTAGAGCTGCAAAATTCTACAACGTTGTTGAAGATTTGGCTCAAGCACCCTATGCGATGTCTACCCTTGAGGTACTCCAAAGTTGTCTAGCTCAGTGTAAAAGCTTGCTAACAACATTGGGGGAATTAGACCCATATAACACCAACCTAATTCATTTTAATGTGGAGAATTATAAGTCCAGGATACCCCACCAAATCGCAACTAGAGTAGAATGGAGAAAGGTCCATAGGACCATTTTGGATGAGGGAGCTTCCACCTCAGTACTGTCTGTGACTTGTTGGAGAGCCATCGGTTTTCCCAAACTTATGAATTTACCTACATCCTTGAAATATTTTGACGGATGAGGTTTCCAAACTCATGGTTTGTTACTGTCCCTTTCAATCGAGCTTGGGGAAAATACCATTTCCATTTAGGTGGAGGTAGTCGATGCCCCATTGGATTAAAATCTTCTATTGGGTAGAAACTGGTTTTATGCCATGACAACTGTCACTTTGAAAATATTTAGAACCCTCCAATTCCCTCATTTGGGGAATATTGTGACCATCGATCAACTCGATTTCTGCACACCAGATGTTGTGACACCCATAGCAAATAGCATCCCTATTCTAGGTCAATCCTCTCCACCTTACTAATTGATTGGAGTAGGTATGTTAAAATATTCCACCCTTATGGGAGTGTTTCCCTCAACCCCTCCTAGTATAGAGGTGGCAACTGTAAATATGATTTCCACAACCGACCATAGTCCTAGAGGCAAAGAGATTGTTGATTCATCCTCTCTTGGATCCCATGAAGCACTTTATGATGTTATTCAATCCGTTTCTAATTACCACTCTGATGATGTTCATATAGTGGCTTCATATACTTACCACCTTCCTTATTCGATAGAACCCTCTCTCCCCACTCTTGATTATCTCTCCCATACTTTTTCGTCAGATGATTCTATCATGGAGATTATGAGTGCAGACGAATCTATATGGGAGGACCATGTTGGAGGAGCAAGTCGGTAAAGTCAACTAGAACTATAGCCAACTTAGTCGATTAACTGACTAAGTCGATCAGCCGACTAATTAGAGATTAGGTCGGCCACATAAGGTCATGTTGGTTGATCGAACCGACAGGTAGTTTTTTTGTAACTGTTTTGTAATTCATATTTATTAGGCTGTTGAGCCAGATGAGAACTCGGTTCAATTCTCTGTATTGTATGGACCCTTTCTTTATAATATAATCTGTGATTCTACCTACTTGTTCTTGTCTCTTGTTTCTGTTATGTATGTATGCTTTTAATGTGTATTATTGGTAACCCTATATGATCTGTGAGATTACAACATTGGTTCCATTTCCGGGACTACATGTCTGAGATGTATACAAGAAGATGATATCGGAATAGGATATTAAGGACTGGTGGGAGTGTAAAATAGGAAACTACTTGCAGAATTACACACAAAGAAACAGAATAACAACTGCTCAAGCAAAGGAAAGGTTCTTTACTGAAACCCATGAGAAGTTTGTAGAATTGGTACCCCAGCTCTTGAAAAAAATTCTGGATGAAAAAGATGGAAGTGACTAAAGACCAACAGCTGCTAAACAAAATGATTCAAGGGGGAAGGACAAGCCTGTCAGAGTGGTTTGAAAAGATCATCAATGAATTCTGCGAGGAACAAGCTATAGAAGAAATAACTTCGGTGGAAACCATTCAGAAGAAATTCCATACAGAACTTACCGACCAATTCTTGTGTTCCTTACCAACCTTGTTGTTTAAGTTCTTGATAGAGAAAGGAGTGGGTCATATCATTGAACCTCGTCCATCACTACGTGGACCGCCATCAAACCCTAATTAGGAAGAAAACAAAAGAAGTGGGAGAAATTCATTGCCGAAAGTGAGTGGAAATACTTCCTAAGCAAGTAAACAGAACTATCCGAGCTTTCTAAAAGCGTTGGGTAGGCTATGGGGGGGTAGCTAGTCATATGTCTGGGTAAAGTGGAGAGGATTCTAGTCGACTAAAGAGATACATTCACCAGCGATGAGAAGTTGGCCTAAAAAGGAAATCGAAAGGATAGTGTCACATAAAGGTACGACGAACTTACAGAAAATATAGAGGGAGAAGAGGCTGTAAAGAAGGGAAGAAAGAAGAGAAAGAGCTATAGTGCTACAAAGAGGAATGATTACTAGGGTGACAGCTCAAGAGAGAAATCCTCCAGAGTCGGGTCATGACCGATAAGAAGAATGCGTGGAAGAAGAAGTGCCTCCTATGGAAGAAGATTTGTGGATAGAGTAGTGAGAAGCTCTCCAAATAGAAGTTCCCTAGGAGGTAATACCTCTATCTCCAATGAACCTGAGTACTAGGATACAAACCATTGTCGAAGAGGACCTCAGATTAAGAGCTGGTGACTTTGGTATTTGGAGTTGACTAGACAACGAGAAAAATGATGATAATCATGTACTTATCCGTCGACCAGAAGAAGGAAATTGGGTCATGCTTCAAGCATTACCCTTCAACCGAAGTATCCACTTACTTTACTTGACACATGAAGGAGAAACCCATACCAAATATAGCTTTGGAGAGTACAGAAAATTTAGAGCTACAGACAAATAATTACAATTGGACATCGACAGGAGAAGTCAACCCTGACCGACTACTTGTCAAAGAAGAAACGACAACTAAGATGACCGACGGAAATGACAGTTCTATAGAAAATAGTTCTACACAAAGGAATAAACAAAACATCCCACTACCCCCACCACCGCTACCTCCTAAAGAAGATAGTGACAGTGACTCTGACATGGGTCATGGGTTAGCACACATCCTTCTATATGAGGGTGACAAGGATCCCCGATGACATTGGTTCATCTGTGAATTGACATGGGAGGAAAACCAAGTCATAGATGAAGACAAACAGATGGCACAGTTTGCTGGTGCCTTAAGGAAAAGGGAATTAACATGGTATATGACATTTTTTGAAAGAACCCCTGGAGCATCTAAAGCAGAAGTCAAAGTGCAATTTTTGTCATTCTTTAAAACTCTAGATGCAAAACATCTGGCAGCTATGAAATTGAATACAACATCACAAAAGTCAGGAGAAACTATCCACGGCTACGAAAAACATTGGAAAGACCTTCTCATCCAATTGGATTATGTCATTGATGAGAAACTCTTAATCCAGTGGTTTCTTGCAGGTTTGTCATAGAAAATTCATCACCACATAAGTCTGGATACATTCAAAACTTATGAAGATGCACTTACTAAATCTCTACAAGTAGAAATGGATGAAGATATTCCAGTATACCCCACGGATCATAGACTAGAGGAACAACTTGAGATCGTGTATAATCATTAAAAGAGCTAAACCTTAAGAGTCAAGATATCTAGTGCACTAAATGTTCAACGGTCGAACATTCAAAAGACAACTGCCGATAGAATATCAGCTGACATGACATTCGATTTGTGCAAACAAATTTTTTTTGCGACATTTTCCAAGACCATGGTGATCACACAACAAAATATTGCTCTTTTAACATGAAAAACGACAAAGCATCTTGGTGCGCTATTTGTGAAACAAAGAATCATGCCACGGTCGACTGCCATCATACAGTCTACCAGACTAATGCAGTCGCACAGAACAATGAACAACGAAACAATGCACAAAATGACCAGAATAATCAAATATACGAAGGTCGTCGATACGAACACCGCTTCGACAACCGACGTGGAGGATATGGAAGTCGAGGCCGATTCTCTGGGAATCAAGACAACCGACCACGTCAACCCATCCAATGTTTCACCTGTTACAAGGAAGGACACCAATATGCAGACTATCCATACAAGGAGAGAACTGACTTAAAATTTTGTACTAGTTGTGGAGTAGGGGATCACTCATTAGAGGATTTCCCTACTATGCTTGAAAAAATAAATAAGAAGAAAAATGTTAATGTCTTATCGTGTGTGCAAAAACATGATATAATTAATACAAAGAATCTGCATATAGTAACTCGACAATGGACAAAAATTGGGAATGATAACCCACGAATAAGCAAAATAAAAGAAATAATGTTTATCCTGACCCAGTTAAAGAAAAACAAATATATAAAGATGCAACAAATGTATTTAAAGAATTTTCCCGACAAGAAGAAGATGATGAAAACTGACACAACACAGTAAAAGAGTTAATACACTTAGTACAAAAATATAAACAGTATCTCAATTCATTGACTTGTTGTATAAAATAAAACACAACAACAACACCAAAAAACAAACAAAGAGTATTTGCAATCTAAACCAAAAAGATAAAAATGATGTCGACCCACTTGTTTGACCTGGAAATTGAAGGATACCATGTTCAACAAGTCGTGCTAGATTTCAGATCACAGGTAAATATTATGACTCAAGACACATGGGAATAGTTAGGCAGACCTCGATTATACGAGTCAGGAATATACCTGAAATTAGTCGACCAAGGCCTAATTGAACCTATTGGAGTCTGGAAAAATGTCGACACAACGATAAAAGGAATATTGACCAAAGTCGACTTTGAAATTATTGACCCTAAGGAAGGATCCAACTCCTTCCCAGCATTAGTAGGTCGGCCTTGGGGGAGAAAAATGAAAGCCTCGATATCCTTAGATAAAGAAAGAATAAAATTAAAAGGGAATGGACAAAAATTCATAGTACCTATCCACCCATCCCAAGGAGAACCTTGGACAGAACCAATTGATGAAGAAGTTGACATCTGACAACTATATCAGATACATAATAATGAAGATTACATAGAACTTAATATATATGGTGAGCTTTACTTAAGAAACCAATACTTAGTAGGATACAATTAAAACGCAGAACTATATGATTAGGAGGTTGAAAACTATGAAAAAAAAGGAAGAGGATACTGAACCATTCAAAAAGTACAGAAGAAACCAGCCAGACAATGCTTTGTGGTGTCCATCATCCCAAAAATATTTGAGAAGAAAACTAGGGAATATCCCACCTTGAAACCAACAAATATAAATATCACAAAAATCTCAAGATATAAAGAAAGAGAATCACCAGTTATGCATTTAGAGCAAGTATCTAGGAACATTGTCGAACCTGGACGACTACAAAACTTAGTAGAAATTTTTACAGGACAAGCTGCTAAATGGTGGGATACCCATCAGTCAAGACTGCAGACATGGACAACAACTTTGACTTATTTTATAAAAATATTTGGAGGAAAGAATTTGACCAACCAGGCTCAGATACCTATATTTACCCAAGGAAAAGATCCATAAAACCACATAAAGACATGTGAAAAAGAATGGAGAAGACTTGGATATAAAGATGAACATACATGGCCACACCTATTCTCATCAACACTCTCCGACTTACCAAAAAAATGGTACAAAATGGAAGAATATCGAGGTGAAACATTTCTATGGCCTAAACTTAAAGAGAATTTTTTCAAATATTTCAACTTTGTACCCCAAAATGAGAATTTGGTCGAATCAACAAAACAGATCAAAGCATTTGTACAACCGACAAAAAACAAAACTCTAAAACACAACCGACTGACAACAAAATGCAATAATATACAAACCAGGACAATTCCACAGTTAACAAGACCACAAATGGAAAATGAAAATTCGGAAGGGAAAAGCTTTAGATGCAAATCAAACCATGCCGAAACAACAAAACCAGTTTGCACAGTACTCAAAGTCGAGACAACCGACAAGGAAGACACCGACCGAATGACTGCAGCAGACTTTCCTACTACATTTTCACAGTTTAAAGAAGGGATTCAACTAATCAATGAGACAAAATCTCCTGAATGGTTAGACGCTAAAGTGAAAATCAAAGAAGTCGACATATCAAATGATGATCGACCAAAAATAGCAAAAATTGGAGACTACTGGACTGAAGCATAGACAACAGAAACAGTGAACTTATTAAAAGAATTTCAGGATGTATTTTCTAGAGATTATAAAGATCTCAAAGGTTTAGTCCATAAAATGGGTGAAATGAAAATCGACATTAAACCCGATGTTCGACATATGAAGAAAAGACCATACAAGCTAGCTCATAAATACAAATAGATAGTCAAGAAGGAGATTGATAACATGCTTGCAACAGGTATTATCTACCCTATTGACCAATCAGAATGGGAAAGTCCAATGGTGGTTCAACCAAAGAAACATGATCCAACCAAGCTAAGGATCTGTGTCGACTTCAGAGAACTCAATAAAGTTACATTAACAGACCCATTTTCAGCTCCTTATGCAGATGAAATCTTAAATGAGGTTGCAGGACATGAATGCTACTCATTTACAGATGGATTCTTAGGTTATAACCAAGTTCCAATAGCCAAACAAGATAAAAAAATACAACATTCGTATGTGAATTTGGCTCATTTGCTTACAGGGTTATGCCTGTTGGACTTAAAAATTCACCTGCATTCTTTTCAAGGATTGTGGTTAAAACATTTCAGGAGTACATTTACAAAACAATGGAAGTATATTTTGATGATTGGACAATATACTCTACACTGAAAGACCATTGTAAATGGCTAAGGCTTATGTTAGAATGATGCAGACAAATCCAACTATCTCTGAATATCAAGAAGTATGTATTTCTAACTCCTATAGGGATACTATTGGGACACATTATCTGTAAAGAAGGTATTAAAGTTGAATTCACAAAAATAAAAATCATCCTCAACTTAAAAACACCAATGAATCCAAAACAAGTCAGGGTACTACTTGGTCATACAGGATATTATAGAAAATTCATTATTATGATATGACATACCCATTGGAAGAATTTCTAAGAGAGGATCAGGAGTTTGACTGGACAGAGGAGTGCAACATATCATTTGAAAAACTAAAAAGAAAGCTAGTCGAAGCACCCATCCTAAGGTTTCCAAACTAGTCAACCAAATTCCATGTACACATAGATGCATCAGTCCTAGCAATAGGAGCAATCCTAACTCAGCCAGGTGATGATGGAATGGACTACCCTATAGTTTACAGTAGCAGAATACTAAATAAAGCTAAAAGAAACTATTCGACAATAGAAATAGAAGCATTAGGAATGGTCTTCGCACTACAAAAATATCGACACTACCTACTAGATAATCCATTTATCTTCTACACCGACCACCAAGCACTAAAATACCTCATAAATAAGCCTCTACACCATGGAATAATTTGTCGATGGATACTTCTATTCCAAGAACTAGAATTCGAAGTTGTCGTCAGACCAGGTAAGTTAAATGTTGGTCCCGACCATTTATCTCAAATAGACATAGGAGAGGAACCGACAGGAGTCGAATATGACTTACCGGATGCACATCTATTTCGATTAGAAGCAGTCTCAGTAGAATTGGAGGAAATAGAACAGTTCTTAGAAAATGGGCAAGCACCAGAAGGCATGAATACAAAGAAGAAACAAATCTTAGCCATGAAAGCTGCACCATTTAGTCTCATAAATGGATTCCTATATAAAATGGGTTTAGACGTCATCCTTAGAAGGTGTGTACTAGAACATGAAAGAAATAATACTATGTATGAAGCACATTATGGACCCATTGAAGGATGTTTTCAAAAAGACACAACTACAAAGAAAATACGACAATCAGGGTTGTGGTGGCCAACACTTTACAAAGACTGCAAAAATTTTGTAAGCTAATGTGACAGATGTCAACGACTGGGTCGACCCATGACTAGTACAGAAATGCCCTTGATATTAGTAAAACCAAGTTTGACATTTGAAATTTGGGCCATTGACTTCATAGGACCATTTCCCATACCAACAAAAAGAACAGGTGCAAGTTACATAAAAACTGCAGTTGGGTACGTAACCAAATGGGTAGAGGCAGAACCAGTCGACACATGTTCTAGAGAGATAGCTGCTAAGTTTATCTATGAGAATATCATTAACAGATTTCGATGTCCAATAACTCTAATCAGTGATTAGGGAACACACTTTATTAATAAAACTATCAAAACACTAACAGATCAGTTCCAAATCGATCACCGTCGGAGTACAACTTACCACCCTCAGTCGAATGGAGCAATTGAAGCATTTAACAAAACATTAACAAAAGGATTAACAAAAATATGTAACATCGACAAGGACAACTGGGACGAAAAGATACATGTAGTACTATGGGAATACAGAACAACATATAAGCATTCAACTGACCAAAACACCATGTCGACTAGTTTATGGACAAGAAGTAGTAGTTCCACTACACTTTCGTTAACTGACACCTATTATCACAGAGATTTGACACGTTGATGTCGAACAAGGAAGAAAGGACCGACTGCTGCAACTAAATAAGCTTGAAGAACACCGACTAATCGCATTACAACATCAGGAAATCTAGAAACAATAACAAAAGGCATGGCACGATCGAAACATCAAAAACAAAAACCTATCGGTGGGAGACCTTACCTTACTATACAACAGTCAGGTAAAAGGAAAACCAAAAAAGCTACATATAGAATGGATGGGACCCTATGTTGTCAAAGAGATACATACCAACGGGTCAGTCCGACTAAGGATGTTACAAGGCATAGTATTTCAGAAACTTGTTAACGGTGCCCGACTAAAACGGTACAGAAACTAAACAAGTCTGAAAAAAATAAAAAATAAAATAAAATAAAATAACATATAACGACCATAATAGTTAAACAAAAGCTATAAAAATATGAAAATCTAAAAAGCAAAATAGGATCGAAATACATAAAGAAGTATGACAAGAAATCACCACTACAATAATCGACATCATTCCCATCGACATAACACCATCGACCGCTCACATGATTGACATCGACCAATGACCTCGAAAGTCCCATCACGTCTTCATGAATATGAGTGACAAGCACACCAGTGGGTGCAGCAAGCAATTCCAAGTTGAGAAAACTTAGACATCATCTTCCCATAGATGAAATGACTTTTTGAAATAGCAGAGGAAAAGGACTAGTTTATGGGTCCCGACATGGAAAGAATAGCAGAACTTTTCATTAAAGAAAAAATGTCGATATTATCAAGTCTAACTACATTAACCATCGACATCCAAAAAGTATTGCAAAGTTAGACGAAATTCCAACATCAGCTGGCAGTAACAGCTGAAGCAATTGTCAAAGTTTGTGTACAGAAGAGACCAACCATCAGACTTCACAGCCCATGAAGATCAAACACAGAAATAACTACTTAGGATAGGAAAATAAATTTTGGTACCTTTCTATTTCTTTGGGACGAAGAAACATTTTTTTTGTGGGGGAGATGTTGGAGTAGCAAGTCGGTAAAGTCGACTAGAACTATAGCCGACTTAGTCAATTAGCCGGCTAAGTCAATCGGCTGACTATTAGAGATTAGGTCGGCCACATAAGGTCGTGTCAATTGATCGAACCGACATGTAGTTATTTGTAACTGTTTTGTTAATTCATATATATTAGGATGTTGAGCCAGATGAGAACTCGGTTCCATTCTCTGTATTGTATGGACCCTTTCTTTATAATATAATCTATGATTCTACCTACTTATTCTTGTCTCTTGTTTCTATTATGTATGTATGCTTTTAATGTGTATTATTCGTAACCCTATGTGATCTGTGAGATTACAATAGACCATCATCACCAATCCTCTTTTCTACCCAATGCCAGTTCGATAGAATTTGACCTTGTATCTCTTATTAGTAGTGATACTCAAACACCTGTCTTGTTGCAAGATACATACTCTGAAGGAAATATTTGCAACATTACTCAGACAACCCCTATTGACATATCATTCAAGACCGGAACTGTTGAGCACGTTCACGTAGGCCAAAAATTCTCAACAGAAGAAGCTGAAAGCTATAGAGCTCTATTCAAAGAGTTTCATGATGTTTCTTCCTGAACATATGAATAAATTATTGGGATTGATCCATCCATCGTAGTACACGATATCAAAACCTATCCCATGGCCAAACCAATCCGACAAAAACTATGACAAGTCTATCCTAAGAAGGATGAGGCTATTAAAGCCGAAGTGGAAAACATTCTGGCAGGTTTATTTATCCCATACGACTGCTAGATTAGGTATCTAATATTGTCCCCGTGGCAAAGAAATAGGGAACTATTAGAGTTTGTATCGATTTTTGAGACTTGAATAAAGCTTGTCCTAAGGACAATTTCCCTACTTTGCACATCGATCAAATCATCAATAACTGTGATGGGAGTGTCATATTTTATTTCATGGATGGATTTGCTAGCTACAATCAGATAGAAATTCTTCCCTCCGATCAGCATAAAATGGCATTCATTTTCCCATGGGGAACCTTTATGTATTGAAAGTTACCTTTTGGTCTGAAAAACGCTGGAGCTACATTACAGTGCGCCATGTCTTGTGATTTTCACGACATCAAGAACATTATGGATCCATATATGGATGATCTCCTTGTTCATTCATAGCAATGGGAAGACCATCCAGGGAACCTTAGAGACATTTTTATTAGGTGTGGTCATTATAATATTTGGTTGAATCCACACAAGTGTGTCTTTTGTGTCGAGACTAGATGTCTTCTTGGTTTCGTGGTTTCCAAAGATGGCATCCGGATAGACCCTTTGAAAATTGTTGCTATTATGGCCTTACCCACCGTGATGAATATCACCAAACTCCAAAGTTTGCAAGGGAAGGAAAAATTTCTTCGTTGTTTCATTTGCAACTTCGTGGAAAAGACGCATGGCTATATGCATCTTCTGAAGAATGACACTCCTTTCTTTTGGGATGACCAATCCCAATAATATTTTGATAATATGAAACATGCTTTGACACATTCACCCATCTTACACCCCCCATATTATTCAAAATAATTTCTGCTATATGTTGCTACCTCCACTACCATTGTAATGGTTCTAGTGCAGGAAGATCTGAAAGGCTAAGAACATGTGATATATTACCTAAGTAAGAGTCTCATCGACTCTAAAACCCATTTCTCATGTGTGGAGAAGCTAGCTTTGGCCATGGTCATCGTTGTGCAAAACTTTTGTCATTACATCCTACTACACACCATGATTGTACTTGTAGATCAAAACCCCACATACTACATTGTGAATCATCAGGTACTTGGGGTAAAGTATTCCCATTGGATCGTCATCTTACAGGAATTTGATCTTGAGTTTTCTAAGGCCACTTTGAATAAGTCCTTGGTTTTTGTGGAGTTGATGTGTCACCTTCCCTGTGCTATGATGAAAATTGAGCCCAATGATTCATTCTTGGATGAATTCTTGTTCTTGATTAGCACAACCGATCCATGGTATGGATATTTTATAATCTATCTCCATACTCAAATATTTCATCCTGACATTTCTCGTGATGATCGTCGTCGTATACGTCACCACGCAAAGTACTATCTCATCCTAAATTATACATTGTACCGACGTGGTGTCAATTCCATTATTCAATGATTCCTTACACATGAAGAGGTTGAATAGGTTTTAAATGATTTCCACTCTAGAGCATGTGGAGGTAATCTTTCTAGGATGGAGACAACTCAAAAAATTATTTGCGTTGGGTATTTTTGGCCCTCCATCTTTAAAGATTGTCATGAGGAAGTCAAGAAATGACCACCCTGTCATCACTTTTATCCTAAAAACCGCACCCACCCTACTCCTTTGCACCCGTTCATTGCAGTTTTCCCTTTTGCCAAGTGGGGTATTGATTTTATGCATTGTAAGACTACCTCAGTAGGGGGGCATGGGTACATCATCGTAGCCATTGATTACTTTACAAAATGGGATGAGGCAATGCCTACATGTGTACAGGATGGAGATACTACCTCCCTCTTTATTTTCAACCACGTGATATCTAGTTTTGGAGTCTCACAAGCCATAGTCACCGGCCATGGATCTCATTTCTACAATCAGATGATGGATGAGTTAGGTGCCAAACTAGGTTTTTTCCATGAAAAATCAACTATGTATTACCCGCAGGCTAATGGTCAGGTTGAGGCCATTAACAATGTTTTGAAAAATATGCTGCATAGGATGGTTGGAGACCACAAATCCAACTGGCACCTAACTCTTTTTTCTACACTATGGGATTATATGACTTTAGTCAAAACAACAATTGGTTTATGGACTAGAATTTGTCATCCCTATCGAGTGTCGCATCCCATCACTGAAACTTGCAGTAGAATGTCTTCCGAACACTTTCGTCAAGGAAGAACAGTTTTTGTACTTAACAAAAGTTGATGAAAATAGAAGAGATGTTGCCTTGGCTAATGAGGCACACAAAAAACACATCAAGGATCACTACGATAAGTCTATCCAACCTTCTGTCTTTAATGAAGGTGATCTAGTTCTAACCTACGATCAAAGACATGATAAACTAGGGAAGGGGAAGTTTGAATCTATGTGGTATGGCCCCTTTATCGTCAGTAAAGTATTAGAGAAGGGGGCATATGAACTAGTAGACTATGATGGGATACTTTTCAGACGGAAACCTCACAATGGGTTGTACCTGAAGAGGTACTATGCCTGAAATCAATTATGTATGGTACCTTGTATATATATGTATATTGAGTAACTTTTTAAGTGTGTTTTAGTTTTTTCAATATGGTTATGAGTCTTGTTGTCAGCACTGTTTATACCATGTTTTTGGTTATGCAGATCGTATGAATTTTTACAGTTTCGTTGATGAGGATTTCTATCATACCCTAAATCTCGCTTCAACTGCTTTTGTTCTGTATTCCCCGCCACATGACTTAGTCAGTTCATGGGTAGTCTGTATTGGTCCTTCTACCAACAACATTGCCAAGTATAAAGCAGTGATAGGTTTGTTGACTGAGGTTGCATCTCAAGACATTCATGATTTGGTAGTATTCATGGACTTGCAGCTAGTTGTTTGTCATTTAAACCACATTTATACCATCATAAACCCTATGCTCCTTCATCTCTTTTGAAGAGTACATTTGTTAGAGAGTTCATTCAAGTTAATCACTTATAGGAATGTTCCTAGGCCTGATAATACGATTGTTGATTCATTGGAAAACTACGTTTTAGACTGGTATATTGCTCACACATAACATTTATGAAACATGGTCCATTTTAAATTAAAATAAGCAATAAAATACACATAAAACGCATGTAAATATCATATTTCCCCATCTGAAGCACTCTGGCATTCAAGTATAAACAATGTCCAAAAATTCTTGAAGCTAGATAGATTTTAGTGACACATCATGCACAATTTCTAATGGTTCTCATGGTAGGACATAATATCCCTTGCTACCCTACGTAGAAAATGATTAAAATGACCTGACACTCCCGCTGTGTGTCTCTGATACCTCCTAAGGAGGTCATATATCGTAGCATATGGGATGTCCAAAGTCAACCACACAAGGTTCTATTCTAGTTCAGTTAGCTCATTGTTGCCTCTATGTACAAAGAGAGATCCCGCTCTCCTGTCCATTGGGGGTGATCCCCTAGGCCGTGCATCCCCAACATCTACATGAAAACATTCGGTCTCTTCATCTTCCATAAAAATCATAAAACATGAAGTATAAAAAACAATCAACATCTTGATTATTTCTTCTTACCAATGTTACCCCACTTAGCGTTAGCTGGTAAAGGGAGGTAGGGATCTCCTCGAAAGTTGATCCCAACATATGCATAGTCCTCAATCATGAGGATCTGATCATCTAGCCAATGGAAGAAGGGCTTCCCATATTTGACCTTGGCTATGCCACCTTTAGTGTGGGCCATGATCTCCACCCACCATAGCATGCGGGGGTCTCTATCTCTTAGCTCTATAAATAACACATGTGATCTCAATAGAGGTACTTTCTCAAAGAAGAAGCATTCCAAAATAGTCCCATAGTCAAACTATTTTAGTTCTCCCTGCCGACACTTGGTTAGATGATCCTTGAAAAAAGTCAACACTGCCTTGTCCCAATTAAACACTATGGGTTCCATGGACTCCATGTGTAAATTGAACCCAAGAGATAGAAAAATTACACTCACAAAATTTCTAATCAAACATGCAAAATTCACACCAAAGGAGACTGAAATGGGAGCATAACACTAATATGTATTCAATAAGTGTACAATAGCAAAACTTGTGAAGTAATAGGCTAATGAAATATATCATTACATGAGATAATTGAATGAATAAATATGCCATTCGAAATAGTCAAAAGTAGGCTTACTAAATCTAGTCAAATCCCCCATAGGTGCATAAAGCAGTTTCCAAATCTATGAAGATGCTCACGAATTTGATAAGTTAAGTGGGAAAGATAAAGAGGGATGGAAATAAAACTCATATATGTATTTATTTGGAGAAAATGAGGGAGGATTATGTGGGAAAAAAACAAGTCAACTACACCTAGTCTAGCTTTTCCTTTTGCCTTAAATCAGAATAAAACAAGGCAGTTTTTCAGAAAAAGTAGATACGTGCTTTGGAGGGTATGGAATAAATAAGACATGCTAAATTGGGTTTCTAGGATGATTCCCAAGCACTCCATGACTCATTTTTAGTATTTTTTGACTTCTAGGACTTGTAGAAGGCAACTAGCATAGAATGGAATCTAGGAAACTAGGTAATAAGACAAAAATAATTAAAATTAATGTCTAAGGTAGGTAACTATGGGTTGATTATTCTAACACCCCCCCTTAAGCCTAAATTTATGAGTAAATATCAGAAAACTATAGGGCCTAGCAATAAGGCTTAGTCACCCTTTACATACTGCTTGTCCATACAACCAAGGAAAGAGGCAAAAACCCAGTGGGAAAATCCTCCCTTAATCATGGACAGGAGAAATTTTTTTTTTTGGAAATATTGGCATCAATCATGCTTCAGAGCATGATCAGAAATCCACAACAGTGATTTGATATTGTTGAAGGTCTTCTCACAAAAAAATTGGTGAAGATGTCTGCTACTTGTTCTAAAGATGCACAGAAGAGTAGATCAATGGTGCCATCATGCACAAGTTGTCTGATGTAGTGCATATGGATCTCAATGTGCTTGATTTTTTGTCTCTGAACTGGATCATTGTAGATTCAAATGGTGCTCTGATTATCACAGTAGATAATAGTTGAAAAATCTGATTCAAAACCACATTCTCTAAATATCCCCTGCAACCACAAACATTGAGTTGCTACATTTAAAACTCATCTATACTCTGCTTCTGTAGATGAGAGCGCTATGGCACTCTGCTTCTTGCTTGACCAGATGATTGGTCCTTCTACAAGCATGAACACATATCCTGATGTAGAATTTCAATCTGTGTTGTCACTTACCCAATCACTATCAATAAACCCAGTTAAATCAAGATCAGATTTTGCTTTGTCGAAGATCCCGTGAGTTCTTGTTCCTTGAACAAAGTTTAGGATCCTTTTGGTTGCTCTCTAGTGGATCTCATGAGGCTGATCCATGTATCTCAAATCCACACTAACTGCATAATATATATCAGGTCAAGTGTGTGTAAGATAAATCAAACACCCAATCAACTGGCTATACAATGTATTATTTACCATAGGAGAAGAACCTGCTTCTTCAAGCTTAAATCCTGAAAGAAAGGGAGTCTTGCTTGGCTTGAAATCTTTCATGTTGAACTTGTTCATAAAATACAAATCATACTTGGACTGATGTACTTTGATTCCATGTTGGGATTGAGCAATTTCAAGACCCAAGAGTTGGCTCAACAATCCCAAATCTGTCATAGAAAATACATGGTTCATTACATCCTTCAAGGAGACAATCTCTTTCTTTGAATTTCCTGTAATGAGAAGGTCATCCACATACAAGAAAATAATCAACAAATAACCATGAATCAACTTCAAATATACATTAGGATCAGACTTGTATCGAACAAAACTCAGTGATAGCAAAAATCCATCAATCTTGGCATACCAAGCCCCGGGGGCTTGCTTGAGCCCATACAATGATTTATTTAACCTGCACACAAAATATGGATTAGAAACAAACCCTTCAGGTTGCTGCATGTAAATCTCTTCAGTGAGATATCCATTTAGGAAATCACACTTCACATCCATGCGATGTACCTCCCACTGCTTCGAAGCTGCAATGGCTAGAGTTAGCCTTATGGAGTCCATCTTTTCCACTGGTGCAAAGGTTTCATTGTAGTCAATACCATGTACTTGTGAGTAGCCCTTGGCTACCAATATTTCCTTATATTTCAAAGATGAACCATCATCAAAAAACTTAGTCTTGAAAACCCACTTACATTGAACTAGCTTCCTCCCTCGGGGAAGATCAACCAGTTTTCAAGTGTTGTTCTTCTAGAGCGAGTTGAATTATTCTTTCATGGATTTTTTCCATATTGGATCATGTGTGGAATATTCATATTTCTGTGGATCTGATTCAACCATCATATAGAACTTCTCAGCAAATAGAGGATCTTTCACAAAAAGGGCACTCTCAAATTGAGATCTAGTCTTCCTAGTGTCACTAGGATTTCCAGCTAGTTCCCCAGCTGCATGAATGATATTTGCTGCCCAATTGGGTCTTGTAGGACTGTTAGGATATGAAATCAAATCATAATTATCAAACATATCAGAATCAGAAAAATCATTAGTGTCTCCACTTACAATCAATGGATCTAATGGTGAAGAAGACTCTCCAACTTCAACTGCTACTAAAGGATCTTCTTGGAACTGAAGACTTCTTTCAATGAAAGATTTTTTAGTGCTCAAGTTGATCAAATTTCACCCTTTTGAATATTTAGAATACCCAAAAAATAGGCACTCTTAGCTTTGGGGCTGCAAATCCTTCCTCTTTTCAGTTGGAATTCTAGCCCAAGCCTTTGAGCCAAAAATCCTGAAATGGGTCACATCTGGCTTGTGCCCACTTCAAGCTTTGAAAGGAGTCATACCATCAATATTATTATGAGGCACCCTATTCTGTGTGTAGGATGCATAGTTTATAGCCTTGGACCAAAACTTTGGTGGCAAAGTCTTAGCCTCCATCATGTAGGTTTCCATCTCCTTTAGTGATCTGTTCTTTCTCTCAGAAACACCATTTTGTTGTGGTGTGTAAGGGATTGAATGCTGCATCTAAATACCTGCATATTTACAATACTAAATGAACTTAGACTTGACATACTCACAACCATTGTCAGATCTAAGGATCTTGAGTTTCCTCCCAGACTAGTTTTCAACCAAGGCTCTAAAGACTTTGAAAAGGTCAAAAACTTTAGACTTATGCTTTAGGAAGTAAATCCAACAATACGTGGAAAAGTCATCTATGAAGGTAAGTGCATATTTGTCTTGACTCATGGAAATATGAGGGAATGGACCAGCAATGTCATTGTGGATCAGCTCAAGAGGTGCATAGGTTCTCTCATGACTAGCTTTCTCATACTTGCACTCTGGGTTTTTTCATATGATACAACCTTGATAGACTCCCTTAGAAAACTTGATATTTGGTAACCCTATGAACATACCTTTTTCACTCAAATCAGAAAGATATTTGTAGTTAATATGGCCAAATATTTCATGCCAAAGCTTGCTTTCTTCATCAGCATGAATTAGAAGAGCAGAGGGGTTTGAGTAGGGTAGAAAATGGGAAAAGTTGTATACCTTTGAAGTGTGATCTACAAGACCTTTTTCTATGACTTTACCATTCAAAATATCAGTGATTTCAACATCATTAGGGGAGAATTTGACCTTATTTGGAGACCCAGTATGAGTCATCTAATACACTGACAAGAGATTAGAGGAAAGACCTGGAACACNCCATGGTCAAGATCAATCCTTCCCTTCCCCAAACTGTCAGTGAGAGAGTCATCTCCCAAAACTATTGGTGGACCTTTTGACATGTCAAGAGAGGAGAATGTATTTTTTGTCAAAACGATATGTCTAGAAGCTCCAGAGTCTATGATGAAGCTAGGTGAGCTTGATGTGCCAGCAACCAAGGCATGTACTCTCTTTCTGTCCTCTGAATTTGATCCTCCTTCCCTCTTCTTTGAGCAATCACGAAGGGAGATGTTATTATTCTCCAGGATTTGGGTCAACATATCAATTTTATTTTTCATACAAGAGCTCTCAGGATGATAGCCCTTATTGCAGTATGTGCACTTGCTCATTTTTCCTCTATTCTTCTTCTTCTGGGAGTACTTCTTGGAACCTTGGGGATCCTCTTGAGACTTGTTCTTGTCTCTCTTTTGCTTAGGTGTATTTTTAGATTTTTTCTTGCTTTTTGAATCCACCCTTGAATCTCCAAAAACCAAATCTTAGTATTTGGAAGGTTTGATGGTGCCCATCATCACCAACTTATCTTGCTCCTGTGTGAGGGATTCCATGATCTCTGCAAGCTTAGGCATTTTCCAGGCTCGAGTTGTCAACTTGGTGGCATGGAAGGTCAAAACAAACACTGAATAGTTAGGACCAAGGTTAAAGAGTATGGCCAAAATTATTTTCTCTTCCTTCTTTTCGATCCCACACTGTTTCAACTGCAAAAAAGGGGCCTTAAACTTGGAAAAGTAGAGTTGCAATGATTCGAAGCTAATGGGAATCACAAAGAACAGCTCATTCTCGATTTGATGTCCTCTCATCTCATATGTATTTCCAAAAATATCTTATATATTCTACCACACTTAATTAGGTGATGTCAATCCATCAAGATGGAAGAGGAGGTCTCTTGAAATGCTCAGACACAAAAGACCATAGGCCTCATCCCTCCCATTGTGCCATTTAATTTTCTCTGTAGCTACATTGGGCTCTACCTCAGTTTCCATAGTATTCCTGTAGAGACCTTTCACTCTCAAAAATATTTGGATCTCAGCTTTCCACTCAAATAAATTGAATCAAGTCAAGATGATCTTCTGAGATTGGTCCATAGCTCAGAAACTATCCCCTCCAGTTAGCAGAATGCGCTCCTAGTCAAGTCAAACCTGAAATAGCAATAAGGAAGGAGATAAATAGATCTTAAAAGTCTCTAATACCATGTGTAAATTGAACCCAATATATAGAACAATTACACTCACAAAATTGCTAATCAAACATGCAAAATTCACACCAAAGGAGACTAAAACTGGAGCATAACACTAATATATATTCAATAAGTGTAAAATATCCAAAATTGTGAAGTAATAAGCTATTTAAATCTATCATTACATGAGATAATTGAATGCATAAAGATTCCATTCGAAATAGTCAAAAAGTAGACTTACTAAATCTAGTCAAATCCCCCATAGGTGCATAAAGCAATTTCCAAATGTATGAAGATGCTCATGAATTTGCTAAGTCAAGTGGGAAAGATAAAGAGGTATGGAAAGAATACTCATACATTATTTTATTTTGATAAAAGGAGGGAGGATGATGTGGGAAAAAAACAAGTCAACTACACCTAATCTAGCTTTTCCTTTTGCCTTAAATCAGAATAAAACAAAGCAGTTTTTCAGAAAAAGTAGATATGTGCTTTGTAGGATCTGGAATAAAGTAGACATGATAAATTGGGTTTCCAAGATGTTTCCCAAGTGCTCCATGACTCAGTTTTAGCATGTGTTTCCTTCTAGGACTTGTAGAAGGCAACTAGCATAGAATGGAATCTAGTAAACTAGGTAATAAGACAAAAATAATTAAAATTAATGTCTAAGGTAGGTAACTATGGGTTGATTATTATAACACCCCAGGGAATACAAATTATGTTCCCATGAATCCTGATGAGCCCCTTGGCTCCCAGCTACCCTTTGGATGGTGAAGAGCACTGTCTAAAGTGGAAGATCCATCACTTTTTTAATTGGTATTTTCTTCCCTGACATTATAGTTCCTAGATAGTAGTGACAAAATATGAGCTCTTGTTTGGTAATGTCTCCCCCTTGGGATTCTGTCAATGAAATAGGCACTCCATGCCTGGATAACCAGGTGAGAAAATAAATGTCTTCCACCTCCACAGTCAGGATGTGGGCCCATAGCTCAAAATGTTGTTGTTTCGGATTCCACATCCGCATTATATACTCCAATAGCTTGACATGGGATATCATGCTAGGATATTGGAATAATTTAAAGATGCCACAAGCTCCTAGAGCGGCTATGGAAGCCCCATATGCCTCAGCACAAGCGTCAATATATTCGTGTTGTCATTATTTCCACACTACCATTTTGGGTAAAATTACCTATCAAAAATCATGAAGAGAGCATTTAGACACACATTCAATCTTTAGAAATGCTTAAAATCCATCATTTTGGCTAATTCATCCATGTTTGGGGTGTGGTTGTCGGTGCCACTCCTATCCCCTTAGGACATAGTGGTGCCACCAAATGTGCAAGCTTAAAAAAATGCGGTTTTCCACGGGCACTGCTCCTCCTACAAAGGACAGAAGCGTTACCCGAGAAACATTTTTTATGCTTGGCTCAAAATCCTAGAAACTCAATAAAATTTCTTGGAAATGAAAAATGGCAACCATGAAAATTAAGATAAGGTTTCTAGCTCTTACCTGAGACTGACAGCTCAAAAAAATGGATGGGTGACTCTAACACCCCAGTTTTGACCATGATGCATTAAATATACATGATACATATATTGTAAATAATCATGCTGAGGAGCTAAAGGAAAATGCCCCACCATCAATTTGGTTATGTTATGTTTCGGATTGGAATTGTCACCGATGGTATATCGGGACATACGACACATATTAAATTATGGCATCATGTAAATGTGAATTTTAATTAACGAAACCCAACCAGATATGTTCACTGCAACCAAATTGAGAAGGGGAATGATTTATTAAGGATAGGGGTGGGAATTGTTAAACTCGGAACCCATGGGGAAAATCCATGTGTCAGCCACTAAACTACTGTTAGTTGAGGGTAGTTATTTGCTGAGTAGTGGTGGGTGGCAGGCCTGTCCACATGCACCCACCTCCATCTAGGTCATTCCATTCATGTGGGGGTAATTAAACCAATAGAAAATGATTCCACTCCCCCACTCTTAGGAGTTTTTTGGCTCACTCTCATGCAGACAGTCTTGGGGGTTCACCCTTCTCACACACCAGAATCATCATCGTATTTCCTCACACAGGAGAATTTTCTCTGGACTGTCCAACTCATGCAGAGACACTATTCGTTCCCCTTTTTCCTCATTGTTTTTTGTTCTATGGGTATGTTCTTCCTCCCACCTGTGCAGAGCATTGATGTTCCTTTCGCATTATTGGATTGTGTATTGTTCCGTCCTTCATCTGTGGATTGTGTGTTGTGATTTTACTCATTGATTGCTGGATGTGGTATCATCCATGTCTTGTTGACTGTGATTCCCCTTTTTAAAGTGGTATCTGTTGTAGGTTACCATTATTGAATTGTTTGGACATGATAGGGCCAAGAATGATTCAAGTGTTGTTTCCCCTGCCAAAGCTGAAATTATTGGTTTTGCTGCATGCATGTAGTGGTTGGTCTTTGGATGGTAATGGAGTGGTGATGAGGGCTTGATTTGATTGACAAACTTGGTGTGTTTAGGAACCACAAAGATAGATCTAGAGGGATGTATTTCTTCTCCACAACCCCTGAATAGCACTGGAAGGGAGGTCAGGGCCCGAGGGACTGCGTTGCAGAGAAAGGACTGGTTTCCTTATGTTGGGTGTGTGTGTAGGTGTTCTAGAAGTCAGGATAGTTCTGGTGTAGGTGTCCTTAGCTCTTCAATTAGCTCACCAGCTTAGAATTTATCCTTTCCTAGCTCTTGGATGGCCTGATAAACCCAACTGTGTTAGCTTGGATGATCTGATGTTTGCTTGATAAACACAACTAGGTTGGCTTGGTTGAAGTGTGTATTCCTGATGTTTTGTGTATCCTTGGCTATGTGTAAGCCTACTAGTTCCTTATTCCTTGGGGAATCATGCCCAACTCAGGAGTGGCAGTGTTGCTGAGAGATTAAAGAGCACACGGGCCTATGGTTGGGTGGAACGTTGTAGTGACGTAGCTAGTTGCGGGACATTTCTCATAAGATAAGTATTCTTGTCTATTTTACTTCTGCATTTATGTTACTGTTAATGATCTATGATGAACATGTATATGAATTAATGTTGTTTTGCTTCTGCTGAATATATGTATGATTATGCATCTTAGTACTTTTGAATTTTTAAGCATTTACTTCAGATATTATACGTATGTACATGTTCATGGGGTTAGATGCCCAGATGTTTGGTGTTTAGTGGCATCCTCTTCACCGGTCGAAGGGTCGGGGACGTTACAGTGTGGTATCAGAGCTCTGGTTGCAGCATGGGCCTGAATAGGCCATGAAGATGCAGTGATAGAGCATATGTTGTAGCATTTGGGCCTCAGAGGGCCACGAAAGAACAGTTAATAGAGGCAGGTTTCTTACTACCCAGAAGAAACCAGGAGAAAATTCACAAAAAAAATTTAAGTGTTAGAATTGTCGGCTCATCGAAAAACTTAGTGACAAGTTCTTCCGATGCAATGAAGCCCTTAGTGGGAAGGCTGTTGAAATATTGTAACTTCGAAGAATATTCTATATGTATCTTTTTGCGGTCCCCGATGGTCCTACCAGGAGAACCACTTGTATTACATTGTACCCCGATGCTCCTAATCGAAAGAACTAATCAGAGTCATGAGGTAGTCCCCTCTAATTGTAAAGGTGGGTCATTAGCACCCGAGTGTGGTTACTTGAGCCTACATGTGTAAATCGAGCCTACATGATTTAACTCAATCCTACATGTCAAATGAGTTAACTTAAGTGAACGGATGAATATAAATAGAGGTGTAGTGCTCCTCATTTGGTATACACACACTCTCTCACTTGTGTAGCGCATTAGTAGAGAAGAGAAGTAGCTAGAGAAGGAGGAGGATCAGGCTTTGATCTCCTTGCTGGTTTTATCTTTTATCTTTTATCTTTTTGGGGCATCTATATTGAGGAATATTTTGATGGGTTTTTCCCATTAGGGTTTTCCCAGGATAAATCTTTGTGTTCCTTTTGTATGGTTGTGCTTGTCTATCTTTCAGTGATCCTGTTTATATGCTTTTGTTATGAAAATGAAATGAAATACTGATGTCCTAGCTAAGCATATGAAAAGTTAACATGGTATCAGAGCCACCTTGAAAAGAAGACATTGTGCAGATATAGAATATAGGGATTTTTAATTTTTGGTTCTCTCTCCACAATCTATCAGCAAAAGAAGGCTAGGTTGACTCTCCATTGAAGGGCGCATCTTTTTGTTAAAGCAGAATTCGATTCCGAGCATTTTCAATTTTCGGTGTGGGAAATTAGGGCTTATTGCAGAAGACGAATTTTTGAGTGAGCCCAGCATAGAATTTCTCTCCTCATCAAAATTGAAGTTTAGAGACCTGGATCAATATTTTTGGTTGGGTGAAACTCTAGGAAAGTCAAACCCTAGTTTGACCCTGAGCTAGAAAAACCCTAAATACTAAAACTACTAAGTTTTGGTACATTCGCTATATCCTAATATTGGAGAAGGTTCAGGAGCTGAAAATTGCAAAGGCTGAAGATAAAATCCTAATGTACATTGTTTCCACATTTCAGCCTCATATTCACTATATTCGGGGAGATATGATCCCTCCAAGTTAGGGTTCCAGCCTCTTCCAGAATTCATCCTTAAACAGGACACCTGGGGAAAATTACTATATATTGGGATACATAGGTCCAAATTGAATTCCTAAATATTTTAAAGAATTATCACGGAATTTAATTTGTGTGGTCCAAATTTCAGAACCAGAAGATGAAACAGTGACACATGGCAGGTCGTACAACTTCGATGTTCTGAACAGTCCTGTAACAGGTCACCTTGGGAAAAGGATCATAAATCCCAATTGGTGAAACCAGTTATGATGAAACCTATGGTGTTGGATCAGGGACATGAGAAATTACCTAATTGATAAATTTAAGACATATAGGAGTAGTAATTGCAGATATATCACAGAGACAGTGATAGGCATTTCTGCAGAAGAAATTGGAAAACTAGGGCTTCTTGTTCCGGAAGCTTCCCTCCACTATTTTCAGAAAAGGAGTACATTGGACAGATCCATTTGAAGAGATATATATTTATATCCAATCAGATCTAAAAGATTCCAATTTTTTAAAATTAGGGTTTCTCTGACAAACCCTAGATCAGCCAGCTCCAGAAGCAGGACAGACACCTCAAATCGATAAGATCTAATCTTTTGCTATTTGCATTTGAGGTTCTCATTTCAAAGTGACCTATCACATCAGCTTGATGTTAAGATTGATGAAGTTGAAAAACTTCCAAGAATGGAAGTATTTGATCTCTCTGAAGAAAATGAATTGGACACCTACATGAGTAGAGAGGTTCCAGTTCCATACGGAGATGAGCCTCAAAGCCTTACAAAAGAATAACTTGATCAAGGCCAAGAAGATCATTGTTGATTCAATCACGGATCAACTTGTACCACAAGTGTCTTCCCTAAAGACACTGAAGATGTTTGATTCCTTGATCAAGCTATTTCAAGATAAGAACTTAAATCAGAAGATGGCTTTGAGAAAATAGTTGAAGAATGTGAAGATCTAGAATGCAGAAAAACTTGAAGCGGTAGAAGAAGAAGTGGAGAATGCAGAAGTGGTGATAGCCACCTTGAATGGCCTCCCAAGATCATGGGATTTATTCATGCTAAGAATGTATGCCAGAAGGAAGCAATTGCTTTCAGCTCGACTCATAGGAAGAGAAGAAGAAGATGGGAGCAATTGAAGATCAAGCTCTCACCATTCAAAGAAGATCCCTCAAGCGATGAAGAATATGAAGAAATCAATTCTTGAAGAACCTGTTATCCATCTTATCATTTGATAAGAAATGATGATGTCATGAATGAAGAGGATGATGAAGTAGAAGGATCAAGAAGGATTCTACCCACGAAACGAATAAAAGATAAGTATTCAATTGTCATTGCATGATATTGTTTTGATTATATTTAGTTGGTGTGTTATGCGTGATAGACTGTTTGCATTAATGACAGTATACTACTAATATGCATGTGATGGGTAAGTAGCTCATGGTGCTATACATCTCTCCATTTCTACTTATCTATAATGAAACCTATTTGATGACATATTGGATTAATGCACAATCTCAATGATGTCATGATAGATATGGAAGGCATCTAGAAAGCTTCCATGATATATGGATCAATGTTGTATTGGCTAAATAGTTGCATGATGCATAAGAATTTGTCGTTATGCATATGTTTTATGAAATAGTTCTAACCATGCAACTAGTGCATTTGAATTGTAGGAAAGGTCATGTAAAACCTCCTACAAGAAAAGGATGAGACTTGTTCTGAAGAACAAGTGATGACAATTCAAGATTCACTCCAATAAACAAGAATCTGAAGCTCCCTGGGTCAGAGACACCATGACGAAAGAAAGAGCTTCAGAAAGAGGTAGATCCACCTCGAAGGATGAAGACCACCATGGGTACGAGAGATAAGTCAAGATGAAGAAAATAATGCTATGAAAGAAGCTATGATCAAAGAATAACAATTGATCATGGGGAATGATGTATACGATATGATTTCGAGACATAAAAGGAAGTACGTAGTATCTATGGATCTACAAGAACAAGTGTACAAAGCACGGTTCATGATTTGCCTCTAAAAGAATAGACTATGACATAACATACTCTATTGACCAGACCTACTATAAGTTTATATCAACCATAGAACCACCTATATAGAATGAAGAAGGAAGATGATACTCCACTTCAGGGGGAGTGAGTACAAAAGATATCTGAGTTCAACATGATGGATCGAGACTTTACCAAGAGTAAAGTGGGTTCCAACCTTCAAGGTTGAATGCAGAATACTAGGATATGTTGATGACCTAACAAGATGAACTCATGAAAGATGTTATGATGAAAGAATACTAGAATGATGTATGGGATATAGTTCCCAAACTAGAAGGAAAGAGTATTGTATCCTCCAAATGGATATATAAAATAAAGCATGCAGTTGATGGAAGTATCGAGAAGTATAAAGCAAGATTTGTGGCTAGAGGTTTCTATCAGAAAGAGGGAATTAATTCTGAAGAGACACTTACTCTAGGAAGAAAGGTACACTTCTTTCAGAACTATGATGGTAGTTGCTTCCATGATGAAGTAAAGACAAGCCTTCCTTAATGGTATGATTGAGAAAGAGTTTTACATCGAATAGTCATGGGGATTTGAAGTTGAAGATAGATGGAATCATGTATGCAAGTTGAAGAAGGCCCTCTATGGCCTGAAGCAAGCTCCCAGAGCTTGGTATGGAAGAATAGATAGTTTCCTGTCAATTATGGGCTTTACCAAGAGTAAAGTTGATCCTAACATTTATCTCAAGGTTGTAGAAGATGAACTTGTCATCCTGTTATTATATGTGAGTGACTTATTCTTGACAGGGAATGAGAAACAGATCATGGAAAGCAAGAAGAAACTAGCAGAAGAATTTGAGATGAAATACCTTGGGTTAATGCATTATTCCTAGGTCTGAAAGTATGGAAAAGTTCAGAAGGAATCGTTTCTCAATCAGGGAATGTATGCAGTAGAGATATTGAAGAGATTCAATATGTTGGAATGTAAAGCCATGGCCACACCCATGGACTCCAACCTGAAGCTGTTAGCTGATGACTCATCAGAGTTAGTGGATGCAACTCATTACAGACAAATCATTGGGTCATTGATGTACTTAACAAATACCAGACCAGAAATTTGTTTTGTTGTGAACAGCTTAAGTCAATATCTTGTTCAACCAAGACCGGTTCACCTAGTAGCTGCAAAACATTTGATGAGATATCTGAAAGGGACTATAGACCTTGGTCTATACTATGATGGTAGCCATGAGTATAGATTATATGGCTACACAGATGTAGATTGGGCTGGAAGTATCTCAGATGGAAAAAGCACATCAGGTGGATGTTATAGTCTGGGATCTACTATGATTTCATGGTTTAGCAGAAAGCAGTCTAGTGTTTCTCTAAGCACAACTTGCTCTGCTAGTTGTGAAGCCATATGGCTTCGGAAGCTGATGTCAGGATTATTCAACCTAGAGTTGGAAACTACCATGATTCTATGTGATAACCAGAGTTGTGATGACAAAGAACCCTATGTTCTATCGTAACACATAGAAATATGGTATTTCTACATATGAGATAAGATGTAGATGATAATGTTTCAGTATTCCTATACTGAAGATATAGATGGTGATGCTTTCAGTATTCACATACTAGAGATACAGATGGTGATAGTTTATTATTCACATACTGAAGAAGTAGATGATGATGGTTTAGATGCTGATGTATTGATAAAGCCTCTATCCCGAGTGAAGTTTGAACACTTCAGAGACAAGCTTGGTGTGGTTCGAAAAGAACTTCCCCGAAAGGGGCAGTAGTGATGATTGCAGTGGGATTGTATCATCCCTGGGCACTTGCCCTAAAGTGCCCCAGAGACCTCGGCCTTCGAGAATGAAGAGGGATTGTATCATCCCTGGACATCTGTCCATAATAGATCCGATGACCTCAATCCTCGAGAACGTGATGATATTGTATCATCCTTGGGCACTTTCCCTAAAGTGATTCGGAGACCTCGGTCTTCAAGAATTAAGAGGGATTGTATCATCTCGGGACATCTATCCATAATATATCTAGTGACCTCGGTCCTCGAGAATGCGGTAGGATTGCATCATCCTTGGACATCGTCTTAAAGTGATAGTGACTGATTCTCCCGTAATCAATCCGGTGGCTTCAGTCCTCAAGAATGTGGTAGGATTGCATCATCCTTGGACATAGCCCTTAAGTGATAGGGACTGATTCTCCTGTAATCAATCTGGTGGCTTCGGTCCTTGAGAATGTGGTAGTATTGCATCATCCTTGTACATAGTCCTAAAGTGATAGGGATTGATTCTCCCGTAATCAATCCGGTGGCTTCGGTCCTTGAGAATGTGGTAGGATTGCATCATCCTTGGATATAGTCCTAAAGTGATAGGGACCGATTCTCCCGTAATCAATCCAGTGGCTTTGGTCCTCATGAATGTGGTAGGATTGCATCATCCTTGGACTTAGTCCTTAAGTGATAGGGACTGATTCTCCTGTAATCAATCCGGTAACTTCAGTTGTCGAGAATGTGGTGGGATTGTATCATCCCTGGAATTTAAGTCCAAAAGTGATCCAAAGACTTTTTGTCTTTGAGTTGTGGTTTGCAGGTTGTTGCTGATGATGATGATGACGTACTGATTGAGAGATCAGAGTATGATGATGATGTACTGATCGAAAGATCAGAGTATGATGATGATGACATACTGATTGAAAGATCAGAGTATGATGATGATGACATACTGATAGAAAGATCAGAGTATGATGATGATGACGTACTAATCTAAAGATCAAAGTATGATGATGACGCACTATGATTATGATGTTTCTGATCAAAAGATCAGAGTATGTTGATGATGTTTCTGATCAAAAGACCAGAATATGATGATGATGTTTCTGATCAAAAGATCAGAATGTGATGATGATTATGATCGACAGATCAGAATATGATGATGTTGTTGCTGATCTAAAGTTCAAAGTGTTGATGATGATATTGCTGATCGAGAGGTCAAAGTGCTGAAGATGTTGCTACTGATTGAAAGGTCAAAGTGTTGATGATGATATTGCTGATAGAGAGGTCAAAGTGCTAAAGATGTTGCTACTGATCGAAAGGTCAAAGTGCTGAAGATGTTGTTGCTGATTGAAAATTCAAAGTGCTGAAGATGTTGCTGATCGAAAGGAAAAAATGATGAAGATGTTGTTCCTAATCGAAAATTCAAAGTGTTGAAGATGTTGCTGATCGAAAGGTCGAAATGCTGAAGATGTTGTTGCTGATTGAACAGTCAAAGTGCTGAAGATGTTGCTGATTGAAAGCTCCAAGTGCTGAAGATGTTGTTACTAATTGAAAGATCAAAATGTTGAATATGTTGCTGATCGAAGCAGTCAAAGAATTAATGATGATGAAGACTGAAGATTGAAGATGAAGACCACACGATGTTGAAAAGCTTCCAATGATTTATAGATGTGTTACCCTACTGATGTTGATGATGTATCCTATCTCTACTCTTGTTGTTGTTGATGTTGCTATAGAATACCCTTCTCATTAAGGGGGAATGTTGAAATATTGTAACTTTGAATAATATTCTATATGTATCTTTTTGTGGTCCCCGATGGTCCTACTGGGAGAACAACTTGTATTAAATTGTACCCCGATGCTCCTAATTGAAAGAACTAATAAGAGTCATGAGGTATTCCCCTCTAATTGTAAAGGTGGGTCATCAGCGCCCCAGTGTGGTTACTTGAGCCTACATGTGTAACTCGAGCCTACATGATTTAACTTGAGCCTTCATGTCAAATGAGTTAACTTAAGTGAATGGATGAATATAAATAGAGGTGTAGTGCTCCTCATTTGGTATACACACACACTCTCACTTGTGTAGCACATTAGTGGAAAAGAGAAGTAGCTGGAGAAGGAGGAGGATCGGGATTTGATCTGCTTGATGGTTTTATCTTTTATCTTTTATCTTTTTGGGGCATCTATATTGAGGAATCTTTTGCTGGGTTTTTCCCTTTAGGGTTTTCCCAAGATAAATATTTGTGTTCCTTTTGTATGGTTGTGATTGTATATCTTTCAGTGATCCTGTTTATATGCTTTTGTTATGAAAATGAAATGAAATACTGATGTCCTAGCTAAGCATATGAAAAGTTAACAAAGGCCACCCGACAGATGGTAATTGAAAGGAAATTGAGGAAAGGTTGTGTTCATCGACCATTAACACATCGGAGGACTAAGTGAGAAGGTCCTCCGACACCACAGAAGTGTTATTTTGAAGCTCACCCACCGCAAGGAGAAATTTCAAAATTTTACGAAGTAATGGAATCATCGGTGATTGGTGATTATTACTTGATCGCATCGTCGATTCCTAGATGATACATTTTTTGACGCGGTGAAAAGGTTGGCGACTATATCGGAAGAGGATAGACGATCTTGCGGCACCGTTGCGGCTACCTAAACAACTATTCTCCCGATGGTTAGATCCTCCGACCATCAATGCCGTAGAGGATAGTTTCTCCGATGACCGATGTGGCGGAAGACAAGGTGGGACATTTTAAAAAATTTCTCTAAGGCATGAGATCATCGGCCATTGGAAAATTTTAGTTGTACTGGTCACCAATGAACATCAGAAGGAGTTAGTGGTTCATGCACCCACCATTGCAGAAGTTTAGAGCACTAAGATTTCGATGGTTACAGGTCCCGACTGTCGACGCCGATTAAAATGCACTTCAGATTGCTGATCGAAAATCATTAGGGGATTGGGATGCCGATCGAAAAAGGTTCAATGATGATGAACCACCATTGCGGCTGCTGAGTGAACTATTTCACTGATGCATTAGTCCTTCTACTCGATGATGCCGAGGTGTTTAGGGAATAGTAGTTTCAGGTTCTGATACATAAATTTGGCGATGACAAATATTTTATTTGATCGTCGACGTATAGGGGAAGATGGAGCCAATAGAGTCGATGGAAGATAAAGGAAGCTTTCACCGACAGATAGTTAAATGGATTAGCAGAGAATAAGAGATGGTTGAGCCGATGAAGCGGAAGAAAAGAAGACTAAAGAGAAAAAATTTGAAAATCTTTCTAAGTAGTATAATCATCAACCATCGAAAATGGTTAGTTGATCACATCGTCGATGCTTAGATGATCCAGTTGCCAATGAGCTACGTCGGATAAATTTAGTCGATCGAACGTCCACCGTTGCAGCTGATGAGTAGACTATTCTTCCGATGGATAGTTGTTCCGACCATTGATAGGCCCGTGGCTGCAGAAGACATAGAAAGGTCGTGGGCCATCATTGCGAAAACCAAAAGGACTAACTGCCCGACGCCCAGTGCACCCAACCACCGATGCAGCGGATTAGTTGGTTTCCTCGCTGATAAAGTTCAGACTGTTAGACCATTATGGACGTAATATGGTGGACAAATTTAGTCAAGCGAATCACCAATAAAACTCAGAATAGTAGACCACTACAGGCCCGATATGGAGGAAGGAAATAGATGATAAACCCACCGATACAATGGAGAAAATTATAGTTTTTAGCTGTTGAAACACCAGATGGTTAGTAAGGAAAAGACCCGATGAGTAGTCATTGACATCGCCGATGCAGATCGGAATTTTAGTCGGTTTTCCCGCCGAAACGCCAGAGAGTTTGTAGGGAAGAGACCTGATGAGGAGAAGGAAATTTTGGGTTTTTTTAAATGGAAATTTTCTCACCAAATTCCAACTATTTTAGTAGATTTCAGCATACTTTCAATGGATTACAGAGCTGAACAAGAGATAGAGAAAATTCTGTGTTTTAGCAAAATTGTTGTTTTATAAATTTCCAGAAGAGGAAGGTAAGTAGTTTTGATTTATATTAATGATATGCATCTAAAAGTTTTCTACTAACACATTTGCAGAATTATAGACACCTCCAAGAGTAGTATTCCAGGAAGAACAGTGTAATAAAGCAAGATGTGGTTCAGTCATGAGAACCCATGATGGATATGATGCTCGAGATTCTTACGAGTGTGCAAGAGATTCCATGGGAGAAAATGTCTGTAATGGAAATGAATACATAGAGTCTAATGGAAGGAGATTCCAAGAGAGACCGTTAGAGGTTGCAGCCACCATGAGAAGCTTGATTAAATCCCAGGAAGAGTAGCATCAGTTGAATTCTACCATGTTGCAGAGTTTGACAAACTTGTAGAGGAAGATAGATTCTGGACGAGGTACATCAAGACTAGAAGGCAGTAAGAGTAGCATTAGGAGGAGGAGAAGAACTTCCAGTGGTTCATCTGACTCTAAATAATACAGTGGAGATACAAGTTCATTTTCTCGTAAAAGGAAAAGAAGAAGACACCATAGGGATCGCTCTCGAGATGAATTTAAGAAATCTAAACCTCCTACCTTTGATGGTGAGATAAAGACGAGACAAGAGGCTGAAGCTTGGTTTCTTGGGATAAAGAAGTACTTTCAAGTGCAGGATTATTCAGGAAACATGAAGGCAAGAGTTACCATATTCAATATGAATGGAAGAGCATCCTTTTGGTTGCAACACTTCAAGCAAGTAAAGAAGATTAGTGAAAGGAAACTAAAGTGGAAGTAGTTCAAGAAGTATTTCAGGCAGAAATAACTCTACAATAGGTATTATGATGACAAGATTAAGGAGTTCCATGAGCTAAGATTGGGACAGTAGACCATGGATGAATATGCAAATAAGTTCTTGGAATTGTTGAGGTATGTTCGGTACATCAGAGATGAAAAAGGGAAGGTCCAATGGTTTCTGAGTGGACTGCCTCAGTCTTACCAAGATAAAATTGAGTTTTATGAACTGAGAACTCTTGAAGAAGCAATAGAAAGGCTAAGTATTGCTATGAGAAAATCAAGGGTAAACCTGACTACCATAAGGCCTGGAAGGACAAGAAGAATGAGAAGTTTGACCAAAGAAAAAAAAGTTTCAAACCTTCTAGATTCAGGAATCAACAGAAGCAGCCATCCCAAGCTGCGAGTAATCCAATGGGAATGACAGGTGGAAATCCTAAAGAACCACAACAGAACAAAGGTCCACTAAAATGTTGGAAATGTAAAGGACCCCACTTGCGCAGATATTGTCCACTTGAGAATGAAAGTACAAGGCTAGCTTATAACATTCATGAAGCAAAAACAGTGGGTCAAGTAGCAAGGGCAGTCCCTAGAATTTATGCAGCACTGGAGGACCGCCAGGTAGATCACCAGTCAACTGTGGTTGAAATTGTAGGCAATATTGTTGAACAATCTATTTCTATTTTGATTGACCCTGGTTCTACTCACGGTTCTATCACTCCTAGAGTAGTGGATATTTGTGCTTTTAAGAAGGTAAGGCATAGAAAATCTTGGTTAGTTCAGCTAACCACTGGAACTAAGAGAAAGGTCATTGAAGTAGTGGAGAAATTTCCATTGATTATGAATGGATTGATCACTTGTGTAGATCTGAATGTTATACCGCTTGGTTCCTATGATGTTCTCATTGGAATGGATTGGTTAGAAGCTCACAGAGTAAATCTTGATTGTTATAATAAGACTTTTGAATGCATGGATGAAGAAGGAAACCCAGTAGTTGTGAAGGGTATTCCAAAGGTAATTTCAGTAAGACAGGTTTCAGCAATGCAGTTGAAGAATTTCTATAGGAAAGGTTTCTAGTTGTATGCAGCTCATATTCTGGAACCATGAGGATATGAAACTCCTAGGTTGGAGGACTATCAGGTGTTACAGTAATTCAAAAATGTGTTTCCTAATGAGATTCTAGGGATTCCTCCAAAGAGGGACATTGATTTCACAATTGAACTTGTGCCAGGAGCAGCACCAGTGTCCAAGACACCCTACAGGATGAGTAGATCAAAGATGCTAGAGTTGAAGATGCAACTGCAAGAGTTGTTGGAAAATAAGTATATCCGGCCAAGTGTGTCTCCTTGGGGAGCACCGGTTATTTTTGTGAAGAAGAAAGATGGTACGCTTAGGTTATGTATTGATTACAGACAGTTGAACAAGATTACTGTGAAGAATAAATATCCTTTGCCTAGGATTGATGACCTCTTTGATCAAATGAAAGGAGCAAGGGTATTTTCCAAGATTGACTTGAGGTCTGGTTACCACCAGGTGAGAATCAAGGATGAAGAAATTCATAAGACAGCCTTCAAGATGAGGTATGGACATTATGAGTTTGCAGTGGTACCATTTGGTCTCACAAATGCACCAGCTACATTTATGTGCCTTATGAACAACATCTTCAACAAGTGTTTGGACAAGTTTGTTCTTGTTTTCCTTGATGACATTCTTGTTTATTCTAAGAATGAGGAATAACATAAAGAGCATTTGAGATTAACGTTGCAATTTCTCTAGGAGCATCAGCTATATGCAAAACTGAGCAAGTGTGACTTCTATAGAGATAGAATTCAGTATTTGGGTCACATTATCTCAGAAGAGGGTATATTAGTAGACCCTAAGAAGATTGAATCCATTATGAATTGGCCTACTCCAAGAAATGTGACGGATGTAAGATCTTTTATGGGACTTGCAGGATACTATAGGAGATTCATTGAGGGATTTTCCAAGGTTTCACATGCCATCACTTCTTTTCAAAAGAAGGGGGTAAATTTTGAATGGACTCTGAAGTGTGAAGAAAGCTTCCAGAAGTTGAAGAATTTTCTCACTAGTGCACCCATACTGAAAGTTGCAGATCCGAAGAAATATTTTGTGGTATGTACCAATGCATGCGGACAAGGGCTTGGAGGAGTCCTTATGCAGGAAAACCACATGATATGTTATGAGTCAAGAAAGCTGAAGGAGCATGATAAGAACTATGCCACTCATGATCTCGAGCTTGCAGCCATAGTACATGCTCTCAAGATGTGGAGGCATTACTTGATGGGTAGAATATTTGAACTCAGAACAGACCACTGTGGACTGAAGTATTTGTTTGATCAGCCTACTCTAAATCCTAGGCAAGCTAGATGGCTGGAATTTTTATGTGAGTTTGATTTCAAAATCAAGCACATAAAAGGAAAGGAGAATAAGGTAGCTGATGCACTCAACAGGAAGGTACGGGAAATGCATGTGGCATCTCTTAGTATTTGCCAATCAGATTTGAGGCAGCATATTATTAATCGTGTTGCTGGAGATGAATTCTATGAGCAGGTAAAAGACAAATTGCAATAGCAAAATCTTGAGAAGAGGTATGAGGGATATAAATTGGAAGAAGATGGACTTATTACTTATAAAGGCAAAATTTATATTCTGAATGTAGCAGATTTGAGTAGAGTTGTTATGGATGAAATCCATCAAGCTCCGTATTTTGGTCACCCAGGATATCAGAAGACAATTTCTACAGCTAGAAAGCAGTACTTTTGGCCAGGAATGAAAAATGACATGGATGAATACATTTCAAGGTGCATGAAATGCCAACAAGTAAAGGTTGAGCATCAACATCCCGCAGGTTTGTTGCAGCCTTTGCCAGTTCTAGAATGGAAATGGGAAGTTATTTCCATGGATTTTATTACAAGATTGCCGATGACTTGGAGGCAACATGATTCCATCATGGTTGTAGTAGAAAAGTTGACAAAAGCAGCACATTTTATACCGGTGAAGTCTATGCACAAGACAATTGACATTGCAAAGATCTTCATGAAGGATATTTTCAAATTGCATGGATTACTGAAGGAAATAGTTTCCAACAAAGATGTCAAGTTCACATCCAATTTTTGGAAGGGATTGTTTGCAGATTTGGGTACAAACATAAACTTCAGCACTTCCTACCATCCTCAGATAGATGGGAACATAGAAAGAGTTAATCGGGTGCTTGAAGATATGCTTCGCATGTATGTGATGGAAAAACCAACCAAGTGGGAAGATTACTTACACTTGGTAGAGTTTGCTTACAATAATGGACATCATTCATCCTTGGGGATGAGTCCATATGAAGCTTTGTATGGAAGGAGGTGTAGGACACCAGTGACATGGGATAACCTAGTGAACAGAGTTGTTCTTGGACCAGAGTTGCTCAAGGAAATGGAGCAAGAGGTTGTAAAGATCAGGTAGAATCTAAAAGTAGCACAGGATAGACAAAATACCTATGCAGATAAGCATAGGATGAATAGAGAGTTCAGTGTTGGGGATCATGTTTACCTCAGAGTGAAAGCAAGGAAGAGTTCCTTGAAACTTGGAAGTTGTGCCAAGATGTCACCTAGATATTGTGGGTCATTTGAAGTGCTTGAAAGAATATAGCTTGTTGCATATAGAATTGCATTTCCTGCTAGTACTAGAGCTCATAATGTTTTTCATGTTTCTTTGCTTAATAAATATGTACATGATCCTAACCATGTGATAAATTGGGATGTGATTCAAGTGGAATCCAAGGGAGAGTTCCAAATAGAGCCAATGCGCATCCTCGACAGGAAGGTCAATGCTCCGGAACCGAGCCATAGGGCAGGTAAAGGTGAAATGGGAGCACTACATACTTGAAGAGGCTATGTGGGATCTAGAGGATTCCATGCGATTGGACATCCATTTTTGTTCAATTCTGTGGAACACTGAGGCAGTACCAGTGTACCATTTTGTTCAAATTTTGTAAAGCACTAAGGATAGTGCTATTAAAGGGGGAGGGGAATGTAACACCCCATTTTTGACCCCGATGCATTAAATATATGTGATACATATATTTTAAATAATCATGGTGAGGAGCTATAGGAAAAGGCCCCACCATCAATTTGGTCATGTTATGCTTCGGATTGGAATTGTCACCGATGGTATATCGAGACATACGACACGTATTAAATTATGGAATCATGTAAATGTGCATTTTAATTAATGGAACCCAACTAGCTATGTTAATTGCAACCAAATTGAGAAGGGGCATGCTTTCCTAAGGATAGGGGTGGGAATTGTTAAACCTGGAACCCATGGGAAAAATCCATGTGTCAACCACTAAACTACTATTAGTTGAGGGCAGTTATTTGCTGAGTAGTGGTGGGTGGAAGGCCTATCCACATGCACCCTCCTATAGCTAGGTCATTCCATTCATGTGGGGGAAAGGAAACCAACAGAAAATGATTCCACTCCCCCACTCTCGGGAGTTTTTTGGCTCACTCTCACATAGACGGTCTTGGGGGTTCACCCTTCTCATGCACCGGAATCATCATCGTATTTCCTCATGCAGGAGAATTTTCTCTGGACTGTCCAACTCACACAGAGACACTGTTCATTCCCCTTTTTCCTCATTGATTGTTGTTCTATGGGTATGTCCTTCCTTCAGCCTGTGCAGAGCATCGATGTTTCTTTCGCATTATTGGACGGTGTATTGTTCTATCCTTCATCTGTGGATCATGTGTTGTGATTTTACTCACTGATTGCTGGCTGTGGCATCATCCATGTCTTGTTGATTATGATTCCCCTTTTTAAATTGGTATCTTCTGTAGGTTACCATTGTTGAATCATTTGGTCACGATAGGGCCAAGAATGATTCAGGTTTTGTTTCCCCTGCCAAAGCTGAAATTGCTGGTTTTGTTGCATGCATGGAGTGGTTGGTATTCAGATGATAATGGAGTGGTGATGAGGGTATGATTTGCTTGACAAACTTGGTGTGTTTTGGAACCACATAGACAGAGCTAGAGGGATGTATTTCTTCTCCACAACCCCTGAATAGCACTGGAAGGGACGTTAGGGCTTGAGGGACTGCGTTGCAGAGAAAGGACTAGTTTGCTTGTGTTGGGTGTGTGTGTGGGTGTTCTAGAAGTCAGGCTAGTTCTTGTGTAGGTGTCCTTAGCCCTTCAATGAGCTCACCAGCTTAGCATTTAGCATTTCCGAGCTCTTGGATGGCCTGATAAACCCAACTGTGTTGGCTTGACTGATCTGATGTTCGCCTGATAAACCCAACTGATTTGGCTTGGATGAACTTTGTATTCCTGATGTATTTTGTATCCTTGGCTATGTGTAAGCCTTCTAGTTCCTTATTCCTTTGGGAATCATGCCCAGCTCGGGGTGGCAGTGTTGATGAGAGATTAAAGAGCACGCGGGCCTATGGTTGGGTGGAACGTTGCAGCGATGTAGCTGGTTGCGAGACAATTCTTATAAGATAAGTATTCTTGTCTATTTTACTTCTGCAGTTATGTTACTGTTAATGATCTATGATGAACATGTATATGAATGAATGTTGTTTTGCTTCTGCTAAATATATGTATGATTATGCATCATAGTACTTTTGATGTTTTAAGCATTTACTTCAGATATTATACGTATGTACATGTTCATGGGCTAGATGCCCGTATATTTGGTGTTTAGTAGTGTCCTCTTCATCGGTCGGAGGGTCAGGGACGTTACCGTAATGGCTCTAGATTCTCCAATTGAAATATGCACACAATTTCTCCCAAATGCTCTCCAAGACTTGGTAAATGGTAAATGAGATGGTTTTTACTATTTACTTTTGCTTTTCTAAAATATTTTTAGGAATTTTATATTATTTTAATGCTTTCAATTCATTTTTATTTAAAATTCCCTTTCTATAGTTTATAAAGTATGTTTTAAATATTTTTTGGGGAACTAATGGATTTTTAAAAAAGTTTTGCATGGAAAAAATGAATATTATTGACTATCATAAGTTCATTTTTTGACTTTTTTCATACTTCCATAAAATGGAAAAAGTCGTTGAGCGCTCATTTCAATACTTTGATCATGCTCTTTAAACCTAGTATCAAAGCTCTGAGTCATTTTCACTTCTTTTGAGGCTCGTTTAAACTGTTCATCACGAAAATAAATCCTAAAGAAGTATTCTTTAAACTCTTTTCATACTCCTTAAATGTGAAAATATTGTGAAGAAATATTGTCTTCTTCACGATTGTAAAAGTACTTAAAGAGTCATCTTTTTGATGATAGTTTACCCCTTTTTCGGTTCGGATTGACTAAGTATGAAAAAGGACCCTTTGGAGTCTTCTTCATTCTTCATTCAGAGTCTCTAAACATGAAAGATGTCGAGTTTATTTTCAATGGACTCATTAAATCAAACATTGAGAGACCCTCTTTTGGTAACGCACCCCTCCTTTCTCAAGTTTGTGAAACATATGAGAATGGACTTATCCCCTAGATAAGCTACAACGAGTGTTTGTTAACCTCTTTGAACTCGTAAAAATGAAAAGAGGCACTCATCAATCATGACGGGGAAATTAAGGAAAGGGAACCATTTCGTTTTGTAAATTAATGGCAGTTTGTAGTCACCTTTGAAAATGGAACTTGTCTAGATTTCATTCAGTCAATTGGGTATTCAACTTGCTTCTAAGTCAATCCACTTTCATGAGTCATGTCACTCCTTTGAGTACCTCAAAGAATGCATTGTTTATTGTCACATTATGTCGTGATATCTGCCTAGTCTAAGTCAATGCTACCAAGTCCTCGGTCGTGCCATTCAGTGTTCAAAGGAAAATTGAAAGTTTACCTCTGCAGTCAAAAAAACCTTTGTGTTAGTACCTTTTGAGTCAGTGTTATGGTTATGTCATGCTCAAAATTCTAGAACTTTGTCATCTACATGGGATTCATCATGGCCATCCTTCGACGAGACTATTCCTATCAACATTAAATTATAATCTAGGAATTAGTCTTAGAAACAAGTTAAGTACCTTGAGATCTGTATGCCTCAATGACAAATCCTTTCACTTTCGACATAGTTTCACATCATTGAACTTTGATCTAAATATTTGACTGAGTGTTCGATATCAAATCATTTATTTCACACTCAAAATATTGTACATCAATAGTGATCTCCCTCGTACTTTTTAACGGTTCACATCATTGACCAGTAATCAAGTGGTTTCTACCGTGTTTGGCATCAAGACATTGTAATCACATGGATAGAATCGTACTTTGTGGAAGATGAGATGAAGACCCTAGGTATTTGTTAAAGCGCTCATTTCTTTCCCCATGTTGCAATGGAAGATCTTGTATGAGTCTTAGCATGTATCCACATTTGTATGGTCGTGGTTGTGCTCAAATTTGCATCCATTTGACATAGATATGCATTGTATGTTTGGTAGCTATGTCCAAGTTTGAGTCCCTCTCACATGGATCTACATCGTATTCTAGTAGACATGTTTGCTTATCCCTCTCATGGATCTGTCTTGTATTGGTCTGCAACCATGATGAGGAGACAATTTGAAATCAAAAGTATTGATGTATTGTAGAAGCCTTGTTGATGTTTCTCTTTGATCAAGCGATTTCTTGCCTCGAAGTGATAACTTGATCTTTCAAATATATCACCTACCATATCCGTCTAGCCTCATTCTTGGGGGGGATTCTGTTACACATAAATCTTTCCATCATCATGTGATGAGGTCCCAAACATCAGCACTTTCCCTCAAATCCCAAAAATTGAAGTTGGACATTAGCCCAGAACTCCGATTTTCATATTTTAGTCTAGCACCGCCTTTACCCTTAATGCAAGAGGTGTTACCCTATTTAGTAAGTCTCATTTCCTCTTGATAATAAGTGGTTCCACCGCTTCCTTCCTTTAATCAAATAGCAGTTCCACCCTGGTAACACTCTGTCAGCATGGAAGAAAAGCGATGCCCAAGGTAAAAAATGAAAAAGAGAAGATTCCACAATACTTCCCAAAGGAATACTCTATGGCACCCTCATCCCTAATCCTAAGGACCACTTCGACTCAAGATCCATCCTTTTTGGATCTCCCTTACACCTCACCCACCAATTACTCAACCATCCCTATCCTCCCAAGGCCTATAAAACCTGGCTCATACCCCATGGTTGAGAGAGAGAAAAGTTATGCTTTTGAATTGAGATTTTGGCCTAATCTAAGGTGAGCATGGAAGGAGCAAGTTGGAGCTTTTGAGGACAAGGAGTGGCATTTGAAGGAGCATCAAAACACTCAGGAAATGGTTGTAAGATTTCTTCTTCATCTTTAATGAAAAGTTGGTTCCTTTCCCATAAAATTTATTATGTTTTAATTATGTTATTTATTACTGGATTACTTAATCACTAGTATAGAACTCTGGATTATATTATGGTTCCTTTATTTGCTTATCTAGTTGATGTGTTTGTGCAAGTACATCCATGGAGTCTTATCACCATAGGAGACACTCATTTCATACTTCAGGACAACCAAAGGACTCATTCCATATTTCTACACCTTCTAGGGGAAGTCTTCCATCCTTTGTCACTCATTTGTTCTAGATCTGAACCATTCATAATAGAGGAACAACTCTTGTCCGCAAGAGGTGTAATGTTCCTAGAAACATGTAGTGGCCTTTCTTTAGGTAAATCCACTTCTACAAGGGATAATATAGAAATATCCTCTCATGCAGGAGTCAAGCACAAGGCCACGAGAGAACTTGGTTGAGGAGATAACCCTCCACTTCCTTGTTTAATCATATACCAGGATTGTTGTGAGTATGGGGATTCTAACAATACCACTTTGTGGGCCCCGTGAGGTGCCAGTATTGTTTGGATTTTAGTATTTACTACCCTTCCCATACACATCGATCAGGCCAACGACTGTTCTGCCGAAATATCATTTTAGATTTGGTAGCATTAGTCTCCAGACACTAGGATCTTACACAGGTGGAATTGGAAGGCTATTTATAGTACACCTAGGATGGACTTGTAAGGTAACATCGGTTTACAATATATGAGGGAGTTTGGGTGATTCCAGCACTTGCACCAAGAAAAATCTTCATTATATTCCAAGTAACCATCCTTCTATCTTCACTGGTTGGACCTGGGCCCTAATCATCCTAGGATTTCCTTAGGAAGGTGTATCTTTTATCTGGTGTGTTTGTTTTACTTAGGATTTTTCAGTGTGTTCTCTTTGGTTTGTTCATACTTTAGTTTTCCTTTAGGTGTGTGAGTCAAATCTTTAGCTGTGGAGGACCATCCTCTTTGTAGGTCTAGAAGGTTGCAAGACCTTCCTCCATATTTTATAGTGGAGCCTCCACCTCCACCTTAAAGGCGAAGACTTGATACAAATTGTTCTTTTGAAACAACCAGTGTTAGCAAACTTCCTAGTGAACCGGAACATAGACTTAATCAGGAAGATACCCCACTAGTAGAGATAGAATACTTGAAGAATGACGATTTTGTAAGGAATTTTAATACACCTCTAACTGATATGAATGGTCCTGTTATAGTCCAAGTAATCCCTTTCATTTCACCTGTTGCTGGTGTTTCTTTGAGCCCAAGTATGTCTAGTACATGAGAAGGTTTGTCAACCCCTACTTCATCCATCTTGGCTGGTGGATTCCCACCTCCCTCGATGAGTTCTCAAAGACTTAGTGCATCTAGTGCACCCCTTTCTCAAAGTTAGTGAGTGGTTAATCCCTCAGAACCTACCAATGTTGTATGTTAGTCTAGCGGGGTGGTCATTGGGATTCCCAATGTACCTTTTACTTCGTCTCCTTTTATGCAAAGTGCTCAAAGTGGTCCAAGTGGATCCACTTCATTCGTTGAGGGTTTTCTATGTAATGGAGGACATATTCCTCCATCTACGCCTTATGTAGTCCCAACTCTTTCTTATGTGGGAATGTCATTTAGAAACACAAATACCTTTATAGGTCATAATTTTCAGACACCTATCCAGGTTTTAGTTGCTCTGTTAAGGAGCTCTCCCTTTTCACTGTTTAGTGGAGGGATCCCTGCTCCTGTATTTCAAACTCTAGTTTCAGCTGGAGAAGGCCAAACCACCTATATGACCCCACAAACCAGTAATCCTATGGATTTTGGGTGGAACCATTTTCAGATTAATGTTTCAACATCACAACCGGTGGTTGGGGGAAACCACACCTTTTCTTTCAGGAGACCTAGGACATGTACATCCTTGCCTCAGAATTCTTTATATCAAACACTGACTATGCCTAAAATTCCTTTCCCAACAATGTTAAAATTTCCATAATTTTCAAAGCTAATGAATGACCCTGTGTAGCATAATGTGGCATGGCCATCTACACCCATCAAACTTCCCTCAGACATTCCTAAGTTTGAAGGAAAAACCGGTGAGGACCCAGGTGCTCACATTACCGCATTCCATATTTGGTGTTCTTCTAACTCAATAAACGATGAATCCGTTCAGTTGAGTCTTTTTTAGAGAACCTTAACTCATGTGGCAGCTAAATGGTACATAGAACTTGCATTTGCTACATATGATAACTTCCTAGATTTAGCAACCGTGTTTCTGAATCACTTTTATCTTCCTGTCTGATATGATGTCGGTACATAGTTGTTGTCAAATTTTTGATAGAACAATGCCACACACATATCCAATCACATTCAGGAGTGGCAAAGAAGAAAGAGTATTATTAAAGCTGTTATACCTCCTGAATTCTTATTAGAATGGTTCTTGGAATATTTAATACCTTACATTTCTAAGGACATATCTACTTCGAGAGTAACCAGGGAGGAAGAAATAATCCTCAGGGCCCATCAATTAGATTTGATCTATGCTCAGTTTGGGATTTTGTATGAAATCATCCATGAGGCACTGAGGTCAATGAATGACCAGGAGAAAACCAATCCTGGACCCCATGCCAATGGTGTGGTCAGTTCAGTTAGTTCTCCTACTATAGAATTACTTGCCAAGCAAATCCATGAATTGTCAGTGAAATAATCTACAGCAGAGGAAGCTAAGGATGCAACTCCATCATCACAAAGTGCTAATGTTTATTCTGCATAGTCTTCCCAAAAGGGAAATTAGCACCCTGGTGGGAAAAAAAAGAAAGGGAAGAAAGGTGAGGGAAACCAAAACAAACCTAAGCCCACAAACAATGTTGATGGGTACAAGGAAGACAAGAAAAAGGTCAAGTTTCCTTGTAAGTTGTGCCAAGGAGACCACACCTCACTTATCAATGTCCCTCAATGGAACAAGCACAGATGCTACTAAAAAATCAATAACCGGTTGTCCTAAAGGATCCCTTTCCCCAAGGAAAAAATGCATCTTCTACTTCGAAAGATGTCAGGGGCACGCCCAGTGCTCCTACTAATCATGATTATATAATATGGTTCGATCCAACACTTTATTTCAAACAAGAAATATAAATTATGAATCAGAGGCTTAGGATAGGGGTAAGTATACTGCTAAAACTTCAATCCCTCTCTCTATTGGGAAGTTGGCTGAACCAATGCCCAATATATCGAAAGGTGTCTTCAACAAAACATTTCATAACCCTAATTCTAGGGTTTCCTATAGCTACTCTATAGTTGAAGACTTAGCTCAAACCTCTTGTGCAATGTCGGCATTAGAGGTGCTACAGACTTGTCCTTCCCAAAGGGATGTACTCTTAGCATCCATAGGCAGTATGGATTCAATGAGCCTGCTAGCAAAGTTTAATCTGTATGATGTTAAAATGCACCTACCATACCATGTGGCATTGTTAATCGATGTTGTCCATGGAGGAAAGACCATCAGAAAAAAAGTGGTTGATGAAGGTTCTTCCACATGTTTCATGTCGATCTCTTATTGGAAATCTTTGGTATCCCCATAGTTGGTCCCTTTGAACAATCTACTTACTGCTTTCAACAGAAGGTCTTTTCATCTACATGGTATCCTACCAGCTTTCGAAATAAATTTGGTAGGGAAAGTAGTGTCTGTTGAAGTTGAAGTGATCGATGCTCCCTTGCACTATAACTTTATGTTGGGGAGAATTTGAACTTACGCCATCTATGTTATTCCTTCATCCATTTTCTGAGTAGTAGTGTTTTTGCATGAATGGAAGCTAGTTATAGTGGACTAGCTCAGTTTTACTTGAAAAGGTCGTTTGGAAATGAATGAGTCCATAATACCTTTGATAAATTAGTCAAAAACAACAAACGAAATCTTAGGAGTTGGAATGTATACATATTTAATGGGAACATTTGATATACCAACTCCTATTAAATACCTAGTTTCAACAAGTGTTGGGAAGTCTTTCATGACGGTTGTAAATAGGACTGACCCCTAAGTCCTCCCTTCGTGAGAAGAGCCTCAAGTTCCCTTATCAGTCATGGAAGTAGCTTATCAAGTTGTTTTTAATGCCACTATTGATTCTATCACAACTCCCTCTTCATTCAGTTACACCAAAATCTTGTCATATTAATCCATGTGTCAACCTTATGCCTAATCGCTAAAGTTTCCCTAGCTAAAGTGTATTGATTTGAACTCCTCCCTAGGTCTTTTTCCCCCTCTAAGAGGGTTAGATCTCTTTCTTCTAAGGAAAGGTGCGTCGACACTCTTTCCCCTCATGTAAAGTGTGACAGTGGCACTCTTTCCCCTCATGCAAGGTGATTCGGTGCTTTGTCTTCTACAGCAACGTCCGTCGGTGAAGTTTTGATCGAAAAAATGAGAATTTTCGAGGCCCTTCTTGAAGGTGGATGAGGTGGAGGATCATCCCTACCTTATAGGTGAGGTGGAATTCGGTTCCCTAACCTATCGGGAAGATCTCTTAGACCCCTCCTCCTAATCCTCAAACTACTCTATCCCTTTAGCATTATAAATTAAACCCTCTCTCCATTGTGAAAGGAGGAAGGACTACGGTACTCTTATGCTGGTGGAATTTATAGGTGATCCCTATCATGATTTGGGAGGCTACTATCATCTTGTTAGCACCATTTTTGGGCTAAGTAATTAGTAAGGGATTTGTCCTGCAAGTGTTTGAAGGGACATTTCTAGAGTAAGAATGCCAAATACTTAAATAAATTATGGTTTTTAACCTTGAAATGCATGTAAATGAATAAATACGCTCCTAGTTGAATGATTAAAGGAGATGGACGGTCTAGATGCACAACGGAGGAGATCAAATTCCAAAATCCATTTTTTCCAAGGCAAAATCAGGAGAGGAAAGGAAAAAAAGGGCGATTTTTATTTGTGAAAATTCATAAATACGAATTTCATTGTCCGTAGTTTAATGATTTGATAACACAGAACATTTCCTCCCAAGATCAATGGTCGAACAGAAAGGCGAAAGAGGAAAATGAAATAAATTCGGCTTTGAAAGTTAGAATTCTGATTTTTTATTTCCGTATTCTGAGATCTGACGGTTAGGGAGAACCTCCACACAGATCAATGGATCAGAAAGAAGTAAAAGGAAGAAGTGAAAAAGGTTAAGTTTCATTTTATAAAACTTGGAAAACATGACTTCTGATTTACCTAATCCAATATCTATGACTCAAAACATTTCCGCCGAAGATCAGCGAATTGAAAAAAAACAAAGGGTGGAGACTGGAAAGCGGAAAATATAAGAATTTGATCGTGAAAGGTTGAAGTTCTACATTCTGTGATCCGCCAGATCGAAGGTCCGGAGAGTTTCAACAAAGATCAATTGTTCAAAAGAGAGTAGAGAGGCAGATATCAGAAGGAAAAAAACATAAGAATTTGTTTGTGAATGAAAAGTTAAAGTTCCGCTTTCTACAATCTCCAAGATCTACGGTTCAGGGAAATTCCATACAAGATCGACAGTGCAAAAATAAAAAGATGGAAAGAAAAATATCGAAAAGAGGAAATGTAAATTTTTTTGTTATGAAAAGTCATAATTCCAATTTTTGTCTTCCGCATCCCGTAGCATGATCTCAGATCAAGGTATAAAAATGAATCTTGCAGATATCATTAATACGGAAAGGAAAACATCGAAAAGGAGAAAGACACAGGATTGTGGTCAAGAAGAAGCTCGTTTTCTGTTTTATACACACCTCAGATCAATGGCTGAGGATGAATCCAATGGATATCAATGGTGGGAAAGCTAATGTGTGGAAAGGATAAGGTAGGGGAAGAAATAGCAAATTGAACCTCTAGAAATCTAGAAGTTCGTTCTCTATTTCCCGCAAACCCCAGATCAAAGCCCAGAATTAATCTTGAGGTAAGATCTATGGTCCAAAAGCGATTTTGCCGATAAAAATACAGGGAAGGATAAAAAACTTGTTGCAGGTCAGGCGGAAATCCTCAAATCAGTTTTTTTCAGCAAGAAATCCTGAGTCCCTACTATCAAAACTCCCCAACTGATCCACCATGTGCATCACAGTGTTCCTTTCTGTTTGGTGTATGATCATGGTGAATTTGCCAAATCGTCATTTGTTAGGATTTTTCATTACCGTGCTGCAACTGTTTTTGGATTTGTTTCGAGGTTGGTCTCAGGAGCCTATGACAATATAAATATTCCCTCAATAGAGGAAGAAAGGGTTGGAACCCGTGAGGCTTTTTTGTTATGCATTTTGTGATGTATTTCTATTAAAATTGCAGAGTCGAATGCTGGTTTTTTGCTACAGAGATTCCTATGTATTTCTTAGTTATAGTATGTTATTTCCTTTCCCCTGTGCATGTGTTTCCTGTTAAACTCGATATTCTGTGTTCTTCATATATGAAATGAGTGTGTAATTGTACATAATTAATATTGTTATGCTCTAGCTATTGTTTTAGGTATTCACTAATCTTTTATTCCAAATTTGATGCAAAATTAATCTTTCAAGTGATCTGTGTTGATGGATTGATGGATTGTTCCTTTTCTTTCTTTATCACCAGAAAAACTACTATTTGACGATAAGCAATTGTTATCTTTCCTTTGTATATTTCCACCTGCAAACAGTTCAGTGATTCATGATATTTGTGACTCCATAGCCCAATATATTCTTTCCATGTTTCAATCACCAATTCAATATGAAGCTTTATTTCATTTTATATTTGGACCTATTAAAAAACTGTGAGAGATCCCTCTCTAGAAAGGAAGAAGCCATCTCCCTTTCTTAAAGTGGTTCTACTGTTACCTTGGGATTTACCTCCTACAACCTGGGTACAATTCTGAGAGCTAGCAAATTGGAATCGTTGTCAGGGACGAAAGTGCAAATCAGCCCTAGGAAAATGACATTGTCTTAGTTATACGACCTGGTTGAGCAGCTGATCATAGACACATATTTGTTGTATATGCTCTGGTGACTCCTTTCAAATCTTCTGGAAGGTGACTCCACTGGGGAGGCTGGCAGCCAGAAGTACCAATATGGGGAGGAGGGTTCAAATATTCCCTAGGTATGAATGGAAGAGTTTTAGATCTGACTATTGATGGTGAACAATGGTCAAACATCAAGAAGGTCATGCCTCTTTCACTTTGCAGCTCCATCTGTGAAGAATCTAGTATTCATAATGTTTTAGGGAAGCTCCTCTGTCAAAAGGGGGTTGCAAAGTTTGGGGACCTGATTTAGTTTCTCCATCATCAAGATGACTTCTCAAGCTATAAGGTATGATCCTATGAATATTGCTTCCATTCATGGTTTTCCAAATCAAATACCTCATGTAGATTGGCAAACATATCTTCCAAAATTCAAATATGAAAAGGGTGATGATGCTGACATTCATTTGTTTAGATTTCATAAGCATATACATAAGCTAGGGGTTGGATGGCATGAGGATTATTTAATGAAAATATTCAGGATTAGTTTAGAAGGAAATGCAAGGTCATGGTATGAGGGATTTCCATAAGAGAGTTTATCTTCCCTTAAATACTTTCATACAACATTTCATGAACATTTCAAAGATCAATATCCCTCTTTGTTGTTACTTCAATATTGTTGCACACGTGATAAAGAGTTCATTGAAAATTGGAAAGACATATACGGTGATGATTAGTATATGGATGATGAGATTTTATAAATTTTACATGAATACTCAGCTCAAAAAAAAGACAAACCAATTTCCAAGATGTCCAAGAAAATTCCTAGCAGTTGGTACTATCTTCCTTGACTGAAGTTGACATAGACCAAAGCTCTGGCTTAACCAGCTATATCTCTCTTCCTGAAACTGATGATAGTTTGCAACATTATTGTCATTCTTTGTGTGACAAGGAAATAATTTGGGACTGTAAATCAAATCTTTCCTCATATTATTCATCTCCTGAAATTTTGTCACAAGAAGAGGATGCCCCTTTTCAATCAGAAAACTCCTTTTTGCAAAAACAGTTTCTCCAAAATTATAGTGTTTGTCTAGATGATTGTATAGAGAACTCTGAATCTGAAAAATGGTAGTCTAATAGTCCTTCCACATGTTCTGAAATTTCAAGTAAAGAGGAATCAGACCTTGAATCAAGGTTGGAAGGAAGATATGAAAGTTCAAAACCTGTTAAGGAAGGTCAAAATCTTGAAAACAAAGAAGATAGTGAGTGTGTTGAAGGTGAAAATTTTCCTTTGTGTTATGCTTCATTTGAGTTGCTGAGATATATACATAAAATATATAAGAATGTACAAAATCTTGAGGATATGACATTTTCAGAAATAGATAACAAAAAGGGAAAACAGTCACACCATCAATCCTAGCCTATGGAAGAAACAATTGTTTTCCATGAGGGGTTAAATCACAAAGAAGAAGATGGGAAGGGTGAACAACTAGAACATTTTTTGCATCCCAATCCTTCTTTTGATGAGCAAGAAGATAATCATCCTAGTGATGTACATGAAGAGAGTCATCCTAATTTTCCTTATGAAGAGTGCAATCAGCATGCTGAAAGCTATGTCAGTGTTGGAGAAAACCAACCAACAAAGCCTCGTCGACAGGGATTCTCACTGTGTCGATGACCAACCAGTGTGATCTCCCTGAGCATCGGCCCAGACAGGTTTGACCCTGCCTAGCAACATTCGCAGAGTGAACGAATTCTCACCCAAGATGTTAAAGGGAGAGATGTTAGAACCGAGTTTCTGGTAGTAGGAAGGGAATATATGGCATCCACAACTTCGACAACATAACCATTAGATCATAGAACTAAGATAGTCCTCATGATTCATCTACACATATACAGATCTAACAGATCACATTATTCATTCATTGCAGTAGTGTTATCACATCATTATCAACTATGGGACAACTTTAATCATCATTTAACAAAGTTATGATAGAAGCAGGATAAAACACATCATTAGTTTATTACAGCAACATCAGTAAGGAATAACAGATTCAACACACTTCCCATTGATATCATAACAGAGAAAATAGGAAAACAGAAGACAATATTCATGCAACAACCATCGTTCCATATTAATTCTACAGCAAATCCAAAATAGATAATTCTTCTCCACACTAGGAGACCGGTTACATCCCAAAATTCAATATCCGACACAGACAGATTGTAGATTTTCCAAAATAGAAGACTCAACAAAACTATAGACAGATTGCACAGATCTCATATTTCATACAATAATACAACTGTGTCCTTCATCTATATCTTCGTGCCCTTTATACAATTGCAAAACTAGCCCTATATATAGGCTTGTGCGTTTACCTCAAAGGCCCACTTCTAACTAACTTCTAACCACTAATGACCTATGTCCACAAAACATGGTCAATTAATACATTAAATATTCAAAAATGGTTATTCCTTCATCCATTGCGCTGATTTGGCCTTGCGTAGTGTTTCATGAGCTTTCGTAGCTNTCCATTGCGCTGATTTGGCCTTGCGTAGTGTTTCATGAGCTTTCGTAGCTACCGCGACGCTGCGCAACACACTTTCCCAAACCCCCCGGAAACAAGCCCCCAACACAGTCTTGTGGCTCGTCTTCGAGCCACATCAGGTTGATAGGGTATATGCCAATGTCCTGGCCTTGAAATATTCAAACTATTGTGAGATATCATGAACCTGGAGCTAAAATTTGTCGAAAGTGCACTAGGTGGGCTGTCCCAACCTTGCCATCGACCATATACCGATTTTCTTACACCACCTACAGTGTTGTAACTGCTTTGATAGCCAGCTACCCATCAACTTCTTGGAACTCATCCAACTGGGCACAGTTCTTTTGTTGGAGTTCTTGGGCGTGGGAATCTATCTACTATAGGTCCTTCAACTTTTTAGACCGCGTGATCTATACCATGAATGGTAGTGCTCGCAGCGTTGTCTTCGGTGTTGTTAACTATCCTTCAGCTTCTTGCACCTGCATGGTTAGCTGACCGAGCTACTCATCTTGGAAAACACTTTTCCAGAACTATGTCATCGCCTCCATGATTGTCTTGGCCTCTTTCTCCATGGTTTCAAACTAGCCTGCTATCTCTTCAATCATAGCCTTTCGTTCAGCAACCTACTCCGATGGCGTATCTGGATGGACCAGGGCATTGAGCAACAAGTTGGTGTCTTGATGTTGGGAAATAACTTCCCCAAGTAGCCTGGCCTTAGCGACTATAGTTAGCTCGGTCGTGCTCTCGAAAATATGTTGACACACCTCGTCAATAGCTTGTTCGACCACACCAAAACTTGTGCACATCTGCGCCTTCTTGAGCTCGATGATTTCCTTGGTGGCCTTGCATTGCAACTCAGCCTGTGCCACCTTCAATGCATCAATCTATCTAACCTTCTATTCTTCCAATTGCACCCTAACCTGATGCAACTCCTAGGATTATTTCTGTAGCTTCTTGGCTGTGCTCTGTGACTGTACATATCCATTAGTCATCTCCTTCTGTCTCTCTACCAATTCCTGAGTGGAAACATGTTGCAACTCCACCAGTACTTGAGTAGGTTACTTGTTCATATCCAAGGCAATGCTCTAGATTGGCTGTAGTAACTGGCTCACCTCTTCACTCCCCGTGTCGATCGCATTCCAGGGAACTTGAACATTCCTATCCCACGGCTCAGTGCTGATCGATGGGAATTCTTGCATCACATGTCTCTCGGGTGTCTGCCTATAAACAACATCAAAAATAGAATTCATCCTATCTCTTACTGCAACAAACTCTTCATGGTTGGACTCTTGGATCGCTTGTTTCATAGCCTCGAAGGAGTCAATGACCGCTTTGATTAGCCACTGCAGTATGGTCCTCCAGCCCTAACTGGGTATCGCTATCTATGTCATATTATTGGTGACATTTGGCTCGAGTTTCCTCCCACATGCACTGTGCTTCGGCCTCAGGGTCTGTTGATGACTCATTGTCAAATTTGTGAACACTCAGTTTCTTTTGGACATGCTCGTATGGGGCATCAGGTGGTGGCTCCTTGGAGAGTTCCTCCGAACTCACGGGGTTGCACCATTCATATGGCCATTCCTAAACAATAGCATCCAATTATTCATCAGTAACTTTGTAGGCTAGAGGTAGCCACTTCTTGTGGGGGTCTCGCCGCGCCTAAACGTAAATGGAGTGAGGCCCGATTATGAACTAAATGAGCCACTAATACTTGGCCACTGTAGACTAAGATAAATAGGGAACTTTGATAGATGTGGCTTGTAGCACTTCTCAATAGACCCAAAAGTGGATCGCGTAGTCTGCCTATCGACTAGGCTCTTCAAACCACCACAAATTCTGATAACATGCATTAATGATGTCAATATAATAGACATGACCATCACAATGTAAGACAAAGTGCTCCTTCAGCTACTTGGAAAGCTTCCTGTCAGTATCCCGCTCGCGGATATACTGCACCGGATCTTCCCCAGCCTTCGGCAAACCCGCAATGCTTGCAATTAAGTCAACTGTGACAGGAATGGGTTCATTCAACCAGAGCGTCCCACCATGAAAGCAGGACAAGAGTTGTTTAACACATGCATGGGCCTCTTTCAGTCACCCAAAGTGAGGCATATTGATGAGTCCCAACAATCCATAGTTGTTCAACCCACTCACCCAAGGTTGAGGAATCCACTGAAATAATACACTAGGCACTGTCGAAACTGATTTGTAAGGCTCATCCTAGACATATTTAAGCAACAGAAAATCATGGTCCTCAAACTTCAACTTAATTAATGCAGGTTTAATGTCTACTGAGCAACTCATCCCTTCCGACAGTGATGACAATTTTGGTGGATACTTATGATTCTTCATAAGCTGCCTCGGCTTCACTCCCAGATGCATAGGAGTGATATATCTCAATATACCATGAATAGAGATGCCCCTGGGTGTGGCAGTGTCTATAGCTCCCAATATTGATGGCCTAGTCTGTGCAGTCCCCTCTCCTTTCACTCTAGCTGAAGTGCAGGTGTGCCTCTTCTGTAGCAGCGTGGAACTGGGATTCTGAGCCTGTCACTTTCTCTTGGGGATGGACGATGAGCCTACTGACATGCTCATAACTTCCTCTTAGAAGGCCGTGGGCCAAATGGGGGATTCCTGCTAGCTGGAAATCTCAATTGCTTCAGGATCACTCAGCATGCCACACTCCCCAAACCTTAAAATGCACCTGACGATTCTACACCTTTACTTTGCAACTCACCAGAATCTCACAACACAACTTCACAACTCACACTCTACTCAATTCTCTGCTTGCTCAACTGAACTATTCTTAACAATGCCTTCCTCCCATGTCCCGTGATGTTTTTATAAGCACCTCCCAATTCAAACTCATCATTTTCAAATCTACTATCTCCATCATGAATAAATCCAGCAGTAATGACACCAAATCCATCAGCAATCTTACCCTTCTAATGGTTAGATCGACCATTAATGTGTGTCGCATCAGCAAGCCCCACCAACTAACTATTTTAATTGCATGTATTTATTGCTGATTTAACCAACCCATAGCCCTTCGACTATCGTAGGTGAGCTCCCTTCCGTCACTACTAACTCTATCCTTGCATAGCCTCTTCCCCTAGGCTTGCGTTGCTGCTATCTAACAAAATATCTCTTTTTTTTTTCACAGCGCCTCAAGAAGTGTGCCAGTTTGACCCCATCCTATATAGCTTTAAGTGACTCCCATTGAAAAGCGTCGGCAGTACCACACCATCTAATTGTTGGAGTTGAACTGCACCTCCAGAAGTAATAGAATGAACAAGATACACGCCTAACCAGTGCATCTGTAACTTACCTGGATGATTTATGAACTTGCTGTCATATAATAGCACCAAATGTCCTTCCACAAACTATTTTTTCTTAATGTGGTGATCATGCCACACCTTCTGTCGATCCTTCGCAACCCGCTGGTGGAAGCCTACAATAAAGCGGTCTTCTTCAAGCTGGATCAACTGCACAATGCACTCTTCTAATGCTTCTGCACCATCCATGCTGGTCGCCATAGTGATACACAAACTAGAAATAATGTATTCCATGGGAATGACTGCCTCTTTCCCATATACCAACTTGAATGGTGTCTGTCCTGTTAGTTGTTTACAAGTTGTACGATAGGCCCATAGTACTGCTGGAATTTTCAAGTCCCATTCATCGTGATTAGCATTACATACCTTTGTCAGCGTTGTTTCCAAAATTTTGTTGAATGCTTCAACAGTCTCATATGCCTGCGAATGGTATGGTGTGATTTTCTTATGTTGCATCTGCAACTCCTCAGTTAGTGCTCTCACGATATGGTTGATAAAGTGACTTCCCTGGTCCATCATCAATATCCTAGGAGACCCAAACTGTGTCACAATATTTTCAAATATGAACTTCGTTGTGGTCGTAGTGGTACAATCCACAACTGGTGTGGCCTCTGCCCACCTGGTCATATAGTCAATTGTAGTAATGATGTATCGCACACCAATCCTCTTCCTTAGTGGATTAATGGGACCCACAAAATCCACGCCCCATTTATCAAAAGGTTGTATATTTACCTACGGCACCAGCGGCATCTCGTCTCGCCGCGATGGTCTATTGACACACTAAAAAACATCACAACTCCTCACATAGTCTACAACATCATTATGCAATGTAGGCCACCATATCCCAGCGTGCAACACCTTCTGCGCAGTAGCTCTTCCTCCATAGTGACCTCCCATGATTCTTGCATGTGCTTCTTCTAGAACGGGTCCCTGCTCATGCGGTAAGATACATCGTCTCAAGATTTCATATTGTCCAATGTTATATAACTTCGCAGCAATAAGCTAGAAATATGAATTCTTTACTATCAACTACTTCTTTTGACTAGTTGACATGTCCTTCGGGGAGACACCAGTGGCCAAGAACTGAATGATTGGGTCATAGTGATCATCTGCAATCTCGACACAGAATAGTTGCACATCTGGAAAATCCACCAACAATATTGGTTGGTTCTTTGCCGGTCTTAATATGAGATAGGTGCTCAGGACTAGCATTCAACCGTCCTAGTTTCACAACTATTTCAAAGTAAAATTCCTAGAATAGAAGCAGCCACCGATAGATTCCCCCCACCAACACAAGCTTATTGACCAAGTATTGCAAGGCATAAACCATCACCAAGCCTTCTCTTTCAGTCGTTATTTAATTTTATTCAGCAAACAACAACTTCCTACTAGCATATGTAATCATGTGATCGAGGTCACCCTCACCTGATTGCGCAAACACAACTCCCAGCGCAACAGAAGAGGCATCAACATGCACGTGGAACTCCTTATTCCAATCCAGGTATACTAGTATGGGTGCAGAGGCCATCTTGGACTTCAGTGTGTCAAAACTTCCTTGACATTCCTGACTCCACTCAAATGATGCATCCTTTTTTAATAGCTTCTCCATAGGGGCAGTAATCGTAGCGTACCCTTTAATGAACTTGCGATAGTACCCCGTATTCCCCAATGTTTCCTGAAGAATCTTGATATTCATTGGCAGTAGGGAACTAAGAATTAGAGAAATCTTCACTGGATCAACTAACAGACCATCCCTACATACCATGTGTCTGAGTAGCATTCCAAACTGTGCATAGAAAATGCACTTCTTGGAATTTAATGCAATCAAATGCTATCGATACCTTTCTAGCATCAATCGTAAGTTGTTGAGATGGTCCCTAATTAGCCTGTAGACTATCCAATCATCCATATATACTTGTAGGAAATTTTGAATAAAGTCTTTAAACATAGCGACAACTACCCAAGAAAATACTGTTGGTGCATTCTTCAACCCAAAAGGCATGAATGTATATTGAAAATAGCCCCATTCAGTGACAAATGTGGTCTTATGACGATCCTCCTTTGCAATCTGGATCTGGTGGTACCCCAAAAATCCATCTTTGAAGGAATACATCTCTTGACCGCCTACTCCTTTAAGGACCTCATCTGTAAAAGGAGTCAAGAATGGATCATGTAGACATGCATCATTCAAATTTCTTAGGTCGACGCAAATGCGGATTTCACTGATCTTTTTATCCTAGACCACCATAGGGCTTATCCACTCTGATTCTTCTACATGCTTGATGATCCCAGCATCCAGCATCCGATCTATCTCAGCCTTCACATGGTACTTATATCATGGGTCCAATCGATACGACCTCTGTCACACAGGTTTTGCATCTAGTTTCAACAGGATTTTCATCACCCTTGGGTCACCTAATATCCCCTTCATTACTAAAAACCACGTCGAAAAAACATCTTGGAGTTCATGTAGCAGGTCCATGATTTTGGCCATTGTCTCCTCGTCCCAATAGTCCCTGAGATTAGCAAATTTTGGGTTCTCTTTTTACCCAATGTTGAATTTTCTGATCTTCAATGGCTGACTCATTGAATCTGTCGGTATGTCTGGCACTGTGATGTCGTAGCTTCCTTCTAACTCTGGAATATTAACATTCCTCAACTCGTCATCATCTTTAGGTTCTCCAGATAGGTTGTAACATGTCATCATGGATTGTATTGAGCAGTGCACATGTGGATCAACTGGGTATGTGACAGGGACGACTTTTAGCACTGTGTTATGGATGATTTGCAATGCATTATGTACCTCTGGGTTGGTATCTCGGAAACTAAATGTCTATGCAAAGCAAACAAAAAACACCTCCCAAGTGGTTATAGTTCTACACAGTTATTCTGCTACATACCAGGATCTCAGCATCTCATCCAGAGTATGAACAAAATAATGGACCCACTCATCTTTAGGTCATGATTCCCATAAGGCATGACATTCTATCAAATGATTGGTGGGGTCATTCCATCCATCGTATCTCCCAGTATGATAGACCTCTGAATCGCCAAAGCGCACCATCATCAATCTCCGACACTGTCCCTAGTCATGGATCATTTGCTTGCACGTCGTCCACCATTGGGCCGGGGTAGCCTTCAGTGCTACATCGAGGGCTAATACCTTTTGTGGATCGGACACTTTCTCTTCAAATTATTGAAGGAGTTCTGATAATGTTGGAATCCCTTCATAAATTGGCAACTCAACAATCTCAGTTGCTACATGATGGAGAGACTATGCAATCAACCCGCATTTCTTGAACGACACTTCATGCAACCTATTGTGCCAATTTTCTAGAGCATCATCAAAATCAAAGGATGCAGAACTAGTATTACGCCATCCAAGATCACCATCCACGATAGGGTGTATATAGTCTTCAAAGATATTATAAGCATGATCCCAACTTCTACCGGCTTCATCCCTCACCAGTTCAAGACGCCGATGTCCTTCCTGAGGGTCAATGGGAGTGATGATGCTGACATCCTGGTTCTCAAACGTCATAACCCATTTTCTAAAATTGATGACCGCCATCCTATCATTAGCCCACCCAATCCCTAACAGTGCGGGATAGGAACCTCCATATTCAACCACTTCTATCACATCAAAATCAACATGCATTTTCATACCTTCAATATCGACAACCAGGTATGAGATGCGACCAATGGGCTGAACCTTTTCCTGATTTGCTAGTCGCAGTTGCACCAATGACCATCCCAATGTCAGATTCCTCATCAGCTGCAAGGTTTGTTTGGTCAGAGTGTTTACATATGATCCGAGATCCAAAATAACTGAGTCAACCTCATAGTCTTCGATCTGGATGTGAATCCTCATCTCCTTGCCCATCTTCTTCTTTTGCAGGGATTTCACCGTAGAATCCTTCAATGTCTTATCCAGGTGGTACAACAAATTCTCAATATCGATAAGGGATTCAGGATCCCTTACCAGCAACATACAACTCTCAAAGAACTGCTACAAGTTACCATGCTTCCGCGTGCTACCACCTAAGTTGTACTTAGTGGTTTTTTATCAAGTGCACCTGGTGAACCGGCCAAGGATAACTTGTTCGGACTTCAGAAGACCTTCAGTCTTGCTTCTGGGAAGCCTTGTTGTACTATATCACATGTTCATACCCCATGGGGGAACTGTAATAAATGTTCTAGCATGATAGTGTCTATAAAAGAATCGGTCTCTTAGACTTTATTTTTCAATCCAATCAGCCCAGGGTGTTTTTTCCCTTGGTTATTATTGGTTGTTGAATAAACAACTGATAATTTCTGAGTTATTCTGAATCTCTGTGTATGTACTAATCGGTTCTCACAAGTTTTTTGGCAAGTTTTTTTATTTCAGCTAAGCTACAGGTTCCTATATTGGAGAGGATTCTGATCTAGTTTTCTTCTTCACTCTCTCCAAAACCTTCCAAAAGCATAGTCCCTCGAGATTCCACCTGAAATCTCCACTGTGGATCTTCAAGACTACCACCATTTCTCTCCTCCTCTTCCTCCCTCAAAATCAACTCTTTTACCTGGTTACTTTGTACATAGATTTGATATTGTTTATATCTATCATCTTAAAAGTAAATTTGACATAGATCTATATTCTCAAATCCCATAATCTATATCTTGCTCTTAAAAGGTTTCATACGCATTCTAGATCTAGCTTTAGGGAAATCGTCCTTTTTGCATGGAATTTTAAAGAAAATTTGTAGCTTGCATGCATTAGATTTATGTTTTCTATTATAAAATATAAATATAGAAATCAGTGCACATCATATTGTCTGCCTAAAATTCAAGCCAAGATCCCAAGGAAGTCTTTCTTTCCTTGGTTCCTTTTTTACCTTTTTAAACTAGTTTTTACTTAGCATTTTTTGGTTAAAAGTAAGTAGACCCAAAGGTACTTTCAGAGTGCTTTTGGGCATCTTTCAGTCTAACAAGATTGCTGGTTTTTAGTAGGAATAACATAAAAAAGGAGGATCTTCTGCTTGAAAGTGACTTTTGGGCCTCTGAATCCCCCCAGGGGTCTCCCTTTTTGACTGAAATCTTTAATTTTCGCACTTTGTAAGATTTTGATTTCATTCTATATAAGAATCAAGAGGCATCATATTAGTTTTCTGATATTGTAACCACTGGTAATAAAAATAATTTTTGAATAGTCTCTTTCGAGCCCATTCCCCATCCCCCCTGGGGGGATTTGCGTCCGTGTCTTTTTTTGCTTTCGTTCATCTTTTTTCAACCTAGCGTAGTATTATTCTGTAGGGAAGTATAATTTGATTTAAAATCAATTCCATATTCCATTTCTATTGGTTTCAAAATAACTTTAATACTTACCCCATGAGCCTCCTTTTGAGCTGAAAGGTGAAGAAAGGTTCGTGGTAGTCTAATTAGAAAATTGTGGTTTGCTCATATTTTTATGTTTCATTTTCTATCATAATTTGTTTCAGTAACCATAATAAAATCAACCCCTCCTTTATTCCCCAATTGAGGTCCACTTGGACCGAAAGAGGTTCCTGAAGGGTTTTCTTTTTTAACAAGAACATCCATCTCAAAATTTACTAAAATTGATAAGACTCCGGTGTGTATGCTTTGCACTTGGTTGCGGTTCGTCCGATCAGTCAAGTTGTATCAAAATAATTTGAGTGACTAGTATAATTAGGATTCACTCTCCCAAATTGACAAACCATCAGGTGAAAATCCAACACCTATATCAAACCATTACGGTGGAAAAATACCCAAAGGAAGCGGGAACTTCTGAAAAGTGACCTCGGGCCACCGATCTCTGTCACACCCTAATGGGTGCGTTATGAACAATAGCCCTAGAGACTCCATTCATCCCACATATTCCTTGCGGGCGGCCGTGAAGGTTTAGTTTTGGACATACTCCAAGTACTCTCAGGTACATCTGGAGTCCACCCCTTCGCATAATTTTAATCAACTCATATTTTCACATTAACTTAAAACGTACCAAGAGGCAATTGCAAAACATTCACTCCAAGCACATGCAAGTATATTGATTTATTTTTTACTCCATTTTAAGGGATTGGTTATTTTCTTGCTATATATTTATATTGTGTCTCAGCATTGTGCTTTCGTGCGCTCATTTTGTATCTTGTCATCTGTGGTTGTTTATGGTTAAATTTCAAACTCCTAAGTAACTCATTTAGTTCAACATCACCTTACTAAGTAATTTAGCCTTAGTAACTTAATAGGGTTTACCCCCCTTGGCTTCGTTAGGAGTTGAGCCTAAACGGAGGAGTCAAGAACAAGGTGATAGCCTTGACTTGAGACTTGCCCCCAAGGACACACTGAGTGGCTTGAATATTTCTGCCACATGACCTAGGTGTGTGAAAGGCGGCAACACTTTTTGGCACCATTTCCTGAGATAAATCTTTTTATTCCCGAGTACGAATTTTGTTTTCTTCCTTTTTGTTTTTGATTTGTTTGATGAATTCTTAGAGTAGATCTTTAATTTTCATTTGGTGACTCCACTGAATTTTTTCCAGTTTTTTATTTTTTACAAAGAAAAGCAAAAAATAATTTTTGTGAAAAGATTTATAAATGCTTATGTTTATTTTTCACATGGCGACTCCATTGGAGGGATAAAACCCTATTATCTCATAAACTTGTGAAGTTTTGTTGTGTGTAGATGAGCCCATGTGACATGTTAAAACCTTTAAAGCTCATCACTTAATAGCTCCACCTTTTCAGTACAAGGTTTAATCATTATATCAAATGCATACTATTAATTTTTGATGTGGATGAATTAAAGGAGAAATATGGTGCCCAGTTAACCATAATGTTTCGGCCTATCGATTTTTCAAACATCTCGAGTTTTCCTAACTGTTGTAATGGTTTTGGGGATGCATATAACTGGCTTCCAACATTTCATCAAGATTATGGTGACTCGGCTATCTGGCATGTCAAATATTTCCTTCAATTGATTGCTGACTCCAATATTCTTCATGAAGACAATATGATGGAAATGTTTGCTAGTAATTTTTGGGCTGAGGCATGTTGTTGGTTCTATCAGGGCCTTCCTAATAAATGTATAACTTCTTTTCCAAGCTTCCTTTGGATGTTTTTAGAGCAATGGCATGATGGTAGGGGTAGCATGAATGGTTTGAAAATGTTCCTTGAAAATATCTATACTGTCTACCTATCTGGGATAGAGTATCACACAGAAACATATGATGGACCTTTTGCCATGATACAAAGTATTGAAGACTTGGAATCACTTCTTGAACATTTAAGTGAAAAGGAGGTTCATGATACTCCCATAAAAAAGCATCCTAGTAGTTATTTAATAAAGGAAGCAATTAAGCATCTTTTAAAAGAATATGAGGTATCTTCCAATACACAACAAGATTCTAAGGAAGGGAAAATCCAAGATGATCCTATTGAAGAGCTCCAGGAGGAGCCCATGATGGAACACATTGCTGAAGACTCTCCTCATGTCACCATAGCTGAAGACATTGAATATTTGGTGTATTCTCAAGTGTGTTGCAATGCTGATATCTTTCCAGAAAGGCCTCTAGAGAAACCCACTGAGCAACACATCCCAAGTGATCCCATTGAACATGTCCAAAAAGTTTCCTCGATTGAAGATAATATTGAAGATTCTCTTCATGATATCATAATAGAGGCCTATAAATAAACTTATGATACGATCAGTATGGTGTGTGGTGACACTAGACCTTGTTCTCCTCATGTTGATGAGGGTTTGGAAAGTTTATTTCCTTGTAATTTGTTTTCTGAAGAATATTGTTATGAATACAAGGAGGACATGAATAGGCAGGATCATGATGCCATGGATGAAGAGTCCCCCACATATGACATGGATGGGAGTGATGACTATTGGAATTTCATAGATAATCCAAATTGTGAAAATCTTATAGAGAATCCCATCCATGATATGTCCAACAATGGGAGTGTCTATTCAAAAATTTGTGGAAGTCCAATCTATGATACATCCATAAAGGGGAGCACGGATCTAGATGCCTGGGAAAACCTTAGTATGGAAGAGGAGCATTCAGAATTTTCATGTGATCATTCAGAGTCATACCATGCAGAGCCACACAAGGGTATCAGTAATGAAGACATTGAGAAACAGTATTGTGAAAAGTCAGATGTGATGCAGTCAGTGGATTACCAGTCTCAGCCATCTTTTTCACATATAGAGGTTCCTTATGATTTGGAGCTACTTGGGGCTTGTGCAACAAGTTATCATTTGATAAGCCCCTGTGATCAGTATGATGATGTAGTCAGTCTGCCTCATCATTCTGATTGGTATATCAGTCCTATCCAGTCATGGATAGAAGCAACTTGCATCAGCACATACAAGTTGGGGAAGAATTTTTATGACATTATTCATGCCTATGATCTCCCATCCATCCCGCCCATTCTGAATCATCACGCAGGTTTACAATTTCTGAATAAGTATCCTTATTTTGGCTGGTAACCAAAGACAAGGAAAAAAAAATTATGTTAACAAAATGCTTAGGTGGTTACATTGGATTTCTGATTACACTTAACCCTTTTTATATCATGCTTAAAGTAGGAAAATAAGCTCCTTGAAAGAGAGCATTTACTTTCTGCATTTCTATTTTTATCTATAAAAAAAATCTTTGCTTATTTTAGTTAGTTACATTTGGTCTTTTATAAAACTTGTGCTACTGAGGTTTTTCTTGTCAAGTTGAGATGTTTTTACAGGGTATATAAACCAGAGATTCTAGTGTTCTCGTATCCTCTCCTTGCCTTAAAGACCAGATCGAGCACATGTCCCAAAGTTGGAGCCAAAATGTTACCACCTAAGTTGTACTTAGTGGTTTTTGATCAAGTGAGCCTGGTGAACCAGACAAGGATAACTTGTTCGGACTTCGGAAGACCTTCAGTCTTGCTTCTGGGAAGCCTTGTTGTACTATATCACGTGTTCATACCCTATGGGGGAATTGCAATAAATGTTCTAGTATGATAGTGTATGTTAAAGACTCGGTCTCTTAGACTTTATTTGTCAATCCGATCAGCCCAAGGTGTTTTTTCCCTTGGGTATTATTGGTTGTTGAATAAACGACTGATAGTTTCTGAGTTTTTCACTCCATACCTCCAAAGTTGGGGTGGTTGGCTTGGCATTTAGGCCTATTGAGGTTATTAGAGTCTATGTGTCAATGTATAAACATGCTATGCATCATGGTCGAGTCATATGAACATGTCTAAGTCCCCCTAGGTTTTTTCAATTTTTCAATATTTTAATTTTTTCAGTGTTTTTTATTAAAAATTTAATTTTTCCAAAACTTAGGCTATTTTTTAATAGTTTAATTGGAAAAAATGATTTTGTAATAAAAGTGGGCCAAATAATCAGTTTGTAGGTGCTCATTTTCAAGCTAAGAGCACCATGTAAACCCATGGACCCACTATTTCCTAGTTTTGAGTGATTTTCCATCACTCAGGTTAAAAAGCCCCAAAAATCAATTATTTATTATTTTAATTAATAAATTGATGAATAATGGAGCAATTCCAAAATCATAAATTAGTGGATTCTCAGCTGATTGATTGAAATCCGTCAGATCTGAACCAGATTGACTGGATCTGACAAATCCTTGACTGAAGGAGGTGATCAAATCAGATCCATAGTTGATCTTCAGCTCTCTTCATGGGGAATTGCACCCTCTCTCTCTCCTCCACATGTGTGGACTCTCCTGGATGCTTTGTGGACTGATGTGTCGGTTTATGGGTTAATGTGTTAGCTCAATCAGCCCCCCGATTGACATTTGCACTCAGTGAGACTCGGATCTGGCTTAGTTAGACATAGATTAGGCATTGATGGACTCTCCTTCAGCTAGAGTGGTTTGTCTCCTTGGTATTTGTGCCCCCTGGGCTGGATCTCCAGTTTTCTATTTAAATAAAGCACAGGCTACCTCTTCTAAGCTAGTTAGAACTGGGATTGAGGTGTTGCTACTATTGTACTATTGTTATTATTCATTTGAAATAAAGAGAAGCTTTGGAGGCAAGATGTTGTTGTACCATTGTATGTGTGGATGATCATTGCCATTTTTTACTGAGGTAACCTGTATCTGTGCTAAAAATTTGCTAATTTCTTGTGGATTCATTGCTAAGATTGATAATAAGCTTATTATAATCTTGATAGGAAAGGTGATTTTCAATAAGTTTATTGGCCATCTCTTTCCTTTGATGCATGTTTAGAGATCTAGATTCAACATGTTCTATAAGCTTATATGCATGTTATTCTGAATCTCTGTGTATGTACTAATCGGTTGTCACAAGTTTTTCGATTTCAGCTGAGCTGCAGGTTCCTAGATTGGAGAGGATGCTGATCTAGTTTTCTTCTTCACTCTCTCCAAAACCTTCCAAAGGCATAGTCCCTCGACATTCCACCTGAAAGCTCCACTATGGATCTTCAAGGCTACCAACATTTTTCTCCTCCTCTTCCTCCCTCAAAATCAACTCTTTTACCTATTTACTTTGTTCAAAGCTTTGATATTGTTTAGATCTATCATATTAAAAGCAAATTTGACATAGATCTATCTTCTCAAAGCCCATAATCTAGATCTTTCTCTTAAAAGGTTTCATAAGCTTTCTAGATCTAGCTTTAGGGAAATCGTCCTTTTTGCATGGAATTTTAAAGAAAATTTGTAGCTTGCATGCATTAGATTTCTGTTTTCTATTATAAAATATAAATCTAGAAATCATTGCATATCATATTGGCTGCCTAAAAGGCAAGCCAAGATCCCAAGGAAAGCTTTCTTTCCTTGGTTCCTTTTTTACCTTTTTTAACTAGTTTTTACTTAGCATTTTTGGTTAAAAGTAAGCGGAACCAAAGGTACTTTCAGAGTGCTTTTGGGAATCTTTTAGTCTAACAAGATTGCTGGTTTTTAGCAGGAATAACAGAAAAAATGAGGAGCTGCTGCTCGAAAGTGACTTTTGGGCCTCTAAATCCCCTCACGGGTCTCCCTTTTTGACTGAAATCTTTAATTTTCGCACTTTGTAAGCTCTTAATTTCATTCTATATAAGAATCAAGAGGCATCATATCATTTTTCTGATATTGTAACCACTGGTAATAAAAATAATTTTTGAATAGGCCCTTTCGAGCCCATTCCCTATCCCCCCTCAAGGGATTTGCGTCCATGTCTTTTTTGGCTTTCGTTCATCTTTTTTCAACCTAGCGTAGTATTAATCTATAGGGTAGTATACTTTGATTTAAAATCAATTCCATATTCCATTTCTATTGGTTTCAAACTAACTTTAATACTTACCCCACGAACCTCCTTTTGAGCCGAAAGGTGAAGAAAGGTTCATGGTAATCTAATTAGAAAATTGTGGTTTGCTCATATTTTTATGTTTCATTTGCTATCATCATTTGTTTCAGTAAACATAATAAAATCAACCCCTCCTTGATTCCTCGATTGAGGTCCACTTGGACCGAAAGAGGTTCCTGGAGGGTTTTCTTTTTTAACCAGAACATCCATCTCAAAATTTACTAAAATTAACAAGACTCCGGTGTGTATGCTCTGCACTTGGTTGCGGTTCATCCGATCAGTCAAGATGTATCAAAAGAATTTGAGTGAATAGTATAATTAGGATTCACTCTCCCAAATTCACAAACCATCAGGTCAAAATCCAACACCTAGATCAAACCATTACGGTGGCAAAATACCCAAAGGAAGTGGGAACTTCTGAAAAGTGACCTCAGGGCGCCGATCTCTGTCACACCCTAATGGGTGCGTTATGAACAATAGCCCTAGATACTCCATTCAGCCCACATATTCCTTGCGGGTAGCTGTGAAGGTTTAGTTTTGGACATACTCCAAGTACTCTCGGGTATATCTGGAGTCCACCCCTGCACCTAATTTTAATCAACTCATATTTTCACATTAACTTAAAACGTACCAAGAGGCAATTGCAAAACATTCACTCCAAGCACATGCAAGTATATTGATTTCTTTTTTACTCCATTTTAAAGCACTGGTTATTTTCTTGCTATATATTTATATTGTGTCTTAGCATTGTGCTTTCGTGTGCTCATTTTGTATCTTGTCATCTATGGTTGTTTATGGTTAAATTTCAAACTCCTAAGTAACTCATTCAGTTCAACATCACCTTACTAAGTAATTTAGCCTTAGTAACTTAATAGGGTCTACCCCCCCCGGCTTCGTTAGGAGTTGAGCCTTAACGAAGGAGTCAAGAACAAGGTGACAGCCTTGACTCGAGACTTTCCCCCAAGGACACACCGAGTGGCTTGAATATTTCTACCACATGACCCAGGTGTGTGAAAGGCAGCAACACCGTGATGGTCCTGCCTCTATAGATGGATCAAAAGTAAAAGGCATGGAAATAATAGGTAACTTACCCGAATTTCTCTTTATTTCATGCTTGGCCTCGAAGAAGGTTCCTTTCTCTATCGCAATATCAAATGATACCTTTTTCTTCATAGTGAGCTGAACTTGTTGCCACGGTCTGTCTTCTCCAGTTGTCGCACCGGCATGAGTGACAACCCCAATGTCGACATCCTTTGTTTGTGGTTCAGCTTGAATTGTGGAAACCGTCAATCCTTGATTCAGGATCTGAGCTTGAGGGCGGGTTCATCGACTAATTCTGAGTCTGTGGCAGGGTGTGAGATGGGATCTGATCCTACATCGTCGGCTGGTTCTACACTTCAAATGTTGGCTGGTTCTGAGTCTGTGCATTCTGCAACTGAGGAATGTTTCTAGCCTGCCACTTTGCAATCAACTCAGGGAAATTTTCAACATTATGCTCGCTGGTCGTGTAGTATGTACACTACGCATGAGAACACTCCCTCTTATTGTGCCTGAATACTCCATATGTATAACACTAGATCTATTCTTTACCTCGTCCTCCTCCTCAACTGAAGCCTCCTCCTCATCCCCTGAATCCTCCACGGAATCCCCCTCGGACCCCTACTTGCTGAAACTAAAGATGGGACAACTACTGCTGTAGGGGGTGTGGTTGTTGCTGGACATAGTGTGCAACTTGAACATATTGTAGTTGAGGTTCCATGAGAAACACCTGATTATACTTGTTTGGGCGCGCACCCTAATGGTCCTTAAGGTGGATATCTCCACGGTTTTTGGGAGTTTGTAAGTGGAGCTACAGCTCAATATAGTCTTAGGGGTGTCGGGGCAGAGTCAAAAACCTTATGTTGTAATAAACCCATGGTTTAAATCCAGGGTTTAGGGTTCGGGGTGCCCATGGTTTAAGTCCATGGTTTTGTAACAGTGCGCTGTTTAAATAGGCACTCTTGTAAGTAAGTAAGGTTAGGATTTTTGTGTAAAAGGAATTGATGTGAATCTAAGGCTAATTTTGTAAGAAAAGGTTAAGTCCCATCTATGTGCATGGACGACCTCTGAAACTGTGTGTGCAGAGGGTTTTGGGTGATAAGGAAATTTGCAGCTGTGTGCGCGGCTTTGAGGACTGAAGGGATCTGCAGCTGAGTGCACAGATCAGAACTGTGGTTTTTGTAGAAAGATTGAATAAAACACAGTTCTGTGGACGTAACCCCTACACTGGGGGTGAACCACGTTATATCTTGTGTCATGGTTCTATGTGTTGTTTATGTTGTGTTCTTTCATGCATTTATATCTATATATTTGATAAGTAGAGATCATTGCTAGACAATAACTTCGTTGTGAATTCCCAGTAAAGGGTTGCGCAAGGCACTGTTTGTTTATCTAACTATGAAGCTAAACAAGTGAATGCTAAGCTCTGTGATTTATATTTATAATCTGTTAAAAGTTAAAAGGTATAGTAATATCCCTCTTTTGCTTGCAGAAATATGGTTCTGGGGAACCCCATAGCTGTTTTGGGTGAGACTGCAACCTGTTCGCAGGTTGTTACCGAAAGGGCCAACACTGTGGGTCTTTTGTTGGTGCGAAGTTAAAGGTATAAAACCCGGGTCTGCCCTATTGCCCAACAAATTGGTTCCGTTTCCAGTTGAACTCAGTATCTTCTTAAGAGGGGTTTACGTCGTACCTCGAGGGCTATGTTCTGGAGGCCCTCTGTGAAGGAAATCGGTGATTGGTTTGATGAGACTTATTTGAAATTTGCTAAGCACGAGAACAAAGATCCGCATCGTAGTGCAAACAACTTTTTACAAAGGCATTTTTTTGTGACATTTATGAAATTTTATTTGGTAGTATCCACATAGAGTTGCACCAGTGGTTATCCAGGTTAGCAGAGCGAAGGACGAACTTCCAAGCACGTCAGTTTCCTGCTTGGACCCCCGCTAGAATTAAGGGGTGAACAACGAGATATCCCGTGCTATTGATTTCTGGACAACACAAACCCTTGAAGCATTTGTGACGAAGTTCGCCATCGACACAAGTACCACCTTTAGTGAAGCCGAGCGGCAGTTTTTCAAAGGCCCAAGGGGTAAGTTTTTGAATTCATTTAGTTTGCAAATCAAAATGCTATTGGCTGAAAAAGGTATATTGCTAATTGAATTAGACTGTTAAATTTAGTATTACTAACCTATGTTTGCAAGTGACAATACCTTCGACGAGCAAAGTGGTTTGCTGCGAAGTGGAAAAAGGTACAAGAGATATTTTGGATCCTATTCCCAGGGTCAGCATACCGAGTATCCCCCTGTAAGTCCCGCCGATTCAGAACCCGAAGAAACCCCTTCTATTGGAAACCCTCCGGTAACCCCGCAGCGAAGACCTATTATCCCTGAGAACCTGTCGCAGTCTGAAAGTCACCCTAGCCTGAGTATTCCTGTCGCAGGTCAGTCTACCCAAGTAAGTTCCCCCCCCACCTACTTCCAGTCCCCCTCCATCCCCCCCTAGATCCACTATGGCCCACATGCATGATGACATTAAGCTACCTGTTTTCAAAGGAACTAGATCAGAGGATCCAGAGCAGTTCTGGTTTTTATGTGAAGCAGTGTGGACTGCTAAGTCCATTATAGATCAAGATACAAAAAGAGCGCAGCTGGTTACTTCTTTAAGAGATCGTGCTCTGACCTGGTTCATGAAGTTCTCCAGCACTCAGAACCATGCATTTCCTGTTATAAAAGCCGCAATGATAAAGGAATTCAAGAAGCCGAAATCCGAGTCGCAGTGTATTACTGAATTAAAAGAGATTCAGCAGAGGCGTGGAGAGTCAGTATGGGACTTTGATTAAAGATTCAAAGTTCTGCTAGACCAAGTCAGTTTTAACATTGGACCTGCGCAGCACAAGGAATGGTTTATTGTAGCGTTGTTACCGTATATCAAAACTCCACTCATGCACCAGAAGGTTACTGACTAGCAGGAGGATTTGGAAATCGTGATGAAGCTTGAAATCACCCCTGTCGAATATAACTATGGTATCGCTCAAATCCAAGCGCAGTTGGCAGCGATGGTTCTGGAGCTCCGCGATATGAAGAAAGGAAAAACCGGTCACAAAGAGGTCTGGTGCACACAATGTCGGACAGAGGGTCACGACAAGGAACAGTGTCATGTGGTAAGAAATTACCTAAATACTGGTGCACCAAACCCGTTCAACCCTACTATTCTATATTGTGAGATCTGTCAGACAACTAGCCAGCATTGACCTGAGAATTGTTATCTGCTACAGAGGTATGTGCAATTCCCCAAGAACCCTTACTGCAAGTTCTGTAAGTTCATAGGACATAATGAAGATGAGTGTCGCAGTTATGAACTCATGAGGAAACACACCTATGATGCCTATCAGGTACAAAATGAGGTACCGAGCAATGATGGCTATGGCTACCGGGGTGATGCATCAGGTAGAGGTTCTTTTGGAGGCCATGGTCATGGTAGTACGGCTGGCAGAGGACGTGGTCAGGTGGTGTGTTATAACTATAACCAGGAAGGACATCTAGCTCACGATTGTCGGAACCCCACTATGACATGTCGGTATTGTCGGGCAGTGGATCATGTGATCGAGCAGTTCCCGCAGTTGATAGCTAAGATTCAGGAAAGAAATAGTGCCCCTAATCAGAACATTCAGATGATTTTCGTCGAGAAAAGACCTGCCCCAGCCATTAATGTTGTTACCCAGAGTGGAGCTACGACGCACATAGAGAATAAGGAGAAACATCCTGATGAGGCTTGTGTACGCAAGGCTCCAGAGAAAGCCCCAGCAATTTCTATCGAAAGAGAACAAGAGACAGCCATGGAAACCAAGCACGATTTTGTTAATCCCAGCACAGCAGTAGTACCCGCGCAGCCACATCAGCAGGAGTCGCAACTGCAAGAATCTTTGATAGATAAAGTAAGTACACTATCCTCCTATTTACAGAGTTGTATGAAACTCTTAAGGAATCAGAATGATTTAAAGGAGTTGCAAAAATTTCTTGCTTTCTATGAACCTCATAGAAGAGTTGATAAGGAGAAAACTGTTAATCGTGTCCGAAGAACTGGCAGGGAAATGAGATTGAATGCCCAGATAGGAGAGTATGATATGGCTGATGTTATTTTGGATCTAGGATCAGAGGTAAATGTCCTAACCAAGCAGACCTGGGAACAAATGGGAAAACCTACCCTTGATTGGTCCCCTATACAGTTGAGATTAGCCAATCAGTAGAGGATTGTGCCCCTAGGATGATTTCCTAATGTTCCAGTAGATATTGATGGAGTCTGTACTATAGCAAACTTCGAAGTTATTGAAATCATTGACGACAGCAATCCCTATCCAGCCTTGTTAGGTATTGAGTGGGCAATGGCAAATGCTGCAGTTATTAACCTTAAGAAGAGACAGATGACTTTCGAAGGGAAAGATTTGTGAGTCATAGTCCCACTGGATCCTTCTCAAGGATAAAGGTACACAGAACCCCTCCGAGATGAAGATTAGGATGTGTTGGACCATATCTACAATATCACAGCGAAGGAAGAAGATTATGTTGATCCTAATGCCAAAGGTATTATGGATTGGCAATGTGACAGCTCCTGTATGATGGATTCAGATGATGGTCTAGAGAATTGGCAGAACAGATTGTATGAGCTACATGGACACCGTTGTGCAAGAATTACCAAATCTCTTAGATGGCTTGGCTCGCAGACATGACCCTTACCTGTTTTTGATGGGTCGACAGACCCAGAAGAGTTTATTGAGAAATTATCAGCTCAGATACCAGACTCATAGAAAATGGAGACTTTGGATTCAGCATTCAGAGCCACAGCAGCCAGATGGTGGAATGGTCACAAACAGTACATTCACACTTGGGAAGTTTTCCAACAGTCCCTTCGCCTGAGATTCACGGATCGACCACAGGATGTCTAGAGCAGATTTAATGGTAAGACTAACCCTCAGAAGCATTTGGAGCAATGTTACGAATCCTGGAAGCATGTACCTCATACAGAGTGGGTGCATAGGTTTGTGCATACCTTGGATCCTGTTGCAAAGAATTGGTATGCAGAGGTCGAGCTTCGACGGGGTACTATAAGTTGGGATATTCTTATTGACAGTTTTGTATTGACATTTTCTAGTAATGAGGTTTTCCCTGCTCTAGACACAGCTATTAGGTTGATCCATACTAAGGTGTTTGATGATCAAGAGATAGCAGAATACCAATCAGATTGGAAGGCACAAGAAGCTAATGCAGTCGAATGCTATACCCTCGCAATTGACAAGGATGACGATCCGTGCAACATTGATATTCCGGAGTCAGAAGGCCACTGCGAAGTTCATGGACCAGCAGTCAAAGTTCCTGAGGTGACACAGCCCCTAAAGACGCGGACCGTAAACATTGGCTCAGAAGAACAGCCTAAGCATGCTACCATTGGAGATTATTGGGACGATGAAATGGTAAGCAAAGTGACCCAACTTCTCCATGAATATCAGGACCTATTTCCAACAAAGTTTTTAGAGATGAAAGGGATCCTAGGTGATATAGGAGTCATAAAGATCCCCTTGAAACCTGATGTGAAGCCTGTGAAACAGCGTCCTTATAGGTTAAACCCTAAGTACAAGGAAAAATTTAGGATGGAGCTGGATAAGATGCTTGCTGCAGGAATTATTGAGCCTATTGAGGAATCTGAGTGGGTCAGTCCTATGGTCATGCAAGAGAAGAATACTAAGGGTGAAATCTGCATCTGTGTTGATTTAAGGAAGCTGAATGATGCTTGTCTACATGATCCTTTCTCCACACCTTTCATGGATGAAGTGTTAGACAATGTCGGGGGTCAGGAAGTGTACTCTTTTATTGATGGATTTTCAGGTTACCATCAAATCCGAATTGCTCCAGAGGATCGACATAAGACAACCTTTGCTACAGAAATGGGATCCTTTCATTATACAGTTATGCCCTTTGGATTGAAGAATGCACCTGCTATATTTTCTAGAGTATTCATCTCTTCCTTTAAGGAATATATACATAAATTCTTAGAAGTTTACTTTGATGATTGGACTATTTTTGGGCTACTAAAAGACCATATCACTAGTTTAAGACTTATGCTGGATAAATGTAGACAGCACCAAATTTCCTTGAACTTGAAAAAGTGTATCTTTTGTGCACCTTTTGGGATTCTGCTGGGTCACATTGTATGTAAACAAGGCTTGATGATGGATTCGGCGAAGATAGCTATTATTGTTAACCTGCCACCTCCAACATCTGTTAGACAACTTCGCACCACACTTGGTCATACCAGATATTACAGAAAATTTATTAAAGGGTATGCTCAGATTACTGCTCCGATGGAAAAACAGTTGAAGAAAGATATTAAGTTCGAATGGACACCTGAGTGTCAAGCAAGCTTGGATATTCTGAAGGAAAATATGGTAACTGCTCCCATCCTAGTATTCCCTGACTGGAATAAGGAATTCCATGTGCACGTCGATGCATCCTCCATTGCTCTGGGTATAGTATTGGCCCAGTCAGGTGAAGGTAATATTGATCACCCCATTTCTTTTGCAAGTAGGAAATTGTCCACAGCAGAGAAAAATTATACTACAACAGAACAAGAAAGTCTAGCCATGGTGTATGCATTGCAGAATTTTCGCCATTATCTGTTAGGCTCTCATTTTAAGATGTTTACTAACCATTCTGCTTTGAAGTATTTGGTTAACAAGCCTGTGGTAGGTGGAAGGATATGCATATGGCTACTTCTGTTTCAGGAATATGACTTTGAGATCATAGTCAAGCTAGGAATACTGAATCTAGGTCCTGACCACTTGTCGAGGCTCGAGTCGGGAGAAGAACCTATCAGCCTGGATGAAGGTCTTCCTGATGCCCAGTTGTTTTCCATCCAGATGATTGATGAATACTTTCAGGATATTGTTCAGTTTTTGTCTACAGGTTTTCCACCCGCCGAGATGACAACACAGCAGAAGAAGCAGCTAGTGGTTTGAGCAGCTGACTTTACCTTAATAGCAGGACAATTATATAAGATGGGCCCAAATGAAATACTGCGCAGATGTGTCCTAGAACATGAGAAGCCGTTCATTTTGGCTGAGGCACATTCTGGGGCAGCAGGAGGTCACTACACAGGAAAAGCTATAGCACAGAAGATTCTTACAGCCAGACTGTGGTGGCCCACAATTCACAAGGATGCAAGAGAATATTGCCGCAGCTGCAAAATCTGTCAATGGACGGGAAAACCATCCAGGAGGGATGAGATGCCTCTGGTCCCGCAGGTAACTTTACAACCCTTTGACAAATGGGCTATTGATTTTGTTGGACCTATCAACCCCCCTGTGAAGAAGTCAGGAGAAAGATACATTATTACAGCAACTGATTACCTTACCCGATGGGCCGAAGCTCAACCGGTCAAGAACTGTAGCGCTGCTATAGTTGCAAAGTTCATCTTTGATAACATCTTGTCTATATTTGGGTGTCCTAGAGTCCTTATGAGTGATCAGGGATCACATTTTCTAAATAAGACTATTGAAGTATTGATTGAAGAATTCCAGTTATATCATCAGACGAGTACTGCCTATCATCCACAAGCAAATGGGACTGTCGAAGCTTTTAATAAGATCCTTGAACAGGCTCTGACGAAGGTTTGCAATGTTAACAGAAATGACTGGGATCTTAGAATTTCAGCAGTACTATGGGGTTATAGGACTACCTGCAAGAAATTGACAGGACATACACCTTTTAGGTTGGTCTATGGGCAAGAAGCAGTCATGCCCATGGAATACATTGTTCCTAGCCTTAGAATATTTTCTTTCACAGAGATGGATGACCCAGCGATAATAACAGAAAGGATGACAAAGATACTAGAACTTGAAGAGGACAGATTTATTGCAGGGTTCCAGCAGCAAGTGCAGAAAGATCGAGAAAAAGCATGGCATGATAGACATATCAAGAAGAATTAGTTCCAGCAGGGTGATCTTGTGCTCTTATATGACAGCAAATTCATGAAATTCCTGGGTAAGTTCAAGACACATTGGAAAGGACCATACATAGTACAGAAAGTTACTGATGGAGGAGCAGTCCAGTTAGCTAAGTTGAATGGAGAAATGTTACCTTCTATGGTAAATGGCAGTCATTTAAAGAAGTATAGGGACAGGCCAGGACCTCCTAATAAGAAGTAACCACAGGAAGGACAGTCTAAGTACCAAGAACAGTTGAAATTGGGTGCTAGACTATAATGAAGATGTCCTCAAAACTATGAAGTGTGGAAGGCTGTCAAAGTTCGAAGGTTCTTGTCAAGGAAAACCTGAAGCTAGTAGTTATGTCAGAGATTAAAAGTGTGTCACAGCTTAAAATGTGACGGATGGGAAAAATTAGACTTGGCGGCGCTGGCACGCGAGCTGCCCTCACTGCCTGCAATAATGAGATCTTGGGAAAATCTGGCGCCGTGTGGACAGGATTGTCGACACTTCATCAGATTTGGTGTTATTAATACACCATGATGACAGATTCTGTTTTGGGATTCTATAAGAAGCTACATCAGCCTGCGACTCATGCATTGTGCATGTCTTTTCATTTCTTCAGTTACCACTATGTCGAATGATCGTGAAGTCCAGAAGTTATTACAAATGGTTAGGGAGAGAGGTCTGCTGAACCTTCTGAGTAATCCACCTGGGCATCCCTACTTGACCAAGGCACAAAGAAAGGCATAAGTTCACTCTATGGGGTCGGAAGAAAGGCAGAAGTGTGCTCTATGCCGCACAAAGAACAACACCAGTCTTCACAGTTTAACTCTAAAACATCCCAAGATGTATCCTCCTGGTTTGACAGAACCACGGCGGCTGTTTGTCTTATGCACCTTGACATACAACTCTGGGGACCCTAAGTTGTGGATGATCAAATGTGTGACAAGCAGATCAAAGGATGGGGTTGCTGATAGATCCAGAAGGCCTTAACCAGAAATTCATGAGGGAAAGGAACAACCAACCAGCAACCACATGTATGGCTTCAGCAAGCAGCGCACCCAGCTTCGCTGACAAAATTCTACCACCAGAAAAGCAGCAGAGTGTCCCGGGACGGGCCACTAGTGAGTCTTAGGGGCCTGTTGGGGCGCACACCCTAATGGTCCTTAAGGTGGATAGCTCCGCGGTTTTTGGGAGTTTGTAAGCGGAGCTACGGCTCAATATAGTCTTAGGGGTGTCGGGGCAGAGTCAAAAACCTTATGTTGTAATAAACCCATGGTTTAAATCCAGGGTTTAGGGTTCGGGGTGCCCATGGTTTAAGTCCATGGTTTTGTAACAGTGCACTATTTAAATAGGCACTCTGGTAAGTAAGTAAGGTTAGGCTTTTTGTGTAAAAGGAATTGATGCGAATCTAAGGCTAATTTTGTAAGAAAAGGTTAAGTCCCAGCTGTGTGCGTGGACGACCTCTGCAGCTCTGTGTGAAGAGGGTTTTGGGTGATAAGGAAATATGCAGCTGTGTGTGCAGAGGCATGTAGCTGTGTGCACGGCTTTGAGGACTGAAGGGATCTGCAGCTGAGTGCACAGATCAGAACTATGGTTTTTGTAGAAAGATTGAATAAAACACAGTTCTGTGGACGTAACCCCTACACTGGGGGTGAACCACGTTATATCTTGTGTCGTGGTTCTTTGTGTTGTTTATGTTGTGTTCTTTCATGCATTTATATCTATATATATGATAAGTAGAGATCATTGCTAGACAATAACTTCGCTGTGAATTCCCAGTAAAGGGTTGCGCAAGGCACTGTTTGTTTATCTAACTGCGAAGCTAAACAAGTGAATGCTAAGCTCTGTGATTTATATTTATAATATGTTAAAAGTTAAAAGGTACAGTAATATCCCTCTTTTGCTTGCAGAAATATGGTTCTGCGGCACCCCATAGCTGTTTCGGGTGAGACTGCAACCTGTTCGCAGGTTGTTGCCGAAAGGGCCAACACTGTGGGTCTTTTGTTGGTGTGAAGTTAAAGGTATAAAACCTGGGTCTTCCCTATTTCCCAACAATACTATGGTCGTGGCACAAACTTTGGCTGAGGTGCAAACTATTGCTGCGACGTAAACTACTGTTGTTGTTGTGATGGGATAAGCTGCATCTGGGGATATGGTGTATACTACACCTGCGCTGCTAGCTGTGCCATCTGTGGCTGCACTTGCATTGTCTAGGGGTCCTCACCTTTCACAAATTATGAGTCATATGTCCTTTCCTGGAGCAAGTCATAATCTTGACAGTTTTTATCGTCATGTCCTACTGATCGACAAAATGTATAGTACAAACTCTCCACCTTGGTAACCATCTTTTGCATGTAGTCGTAATTCTCATTTCGATACCCATAGACCTAAAATATGTGGGACCATGGAACATCAGCGCAGCTCAATGGGTTCGGGGCGCTTGAAAGCAAATAATTTCAGAACATCAGACATCTATCCTTGGTGTGTCCGTCCGCACGACACCGGGTGCACCAAAGGTCATCATGATCTTCCTTAGCCTTCTTGATATCTTGTAGTTGGAGCATCAAATTGGCCAACTATGCTTGAATATGGTTCATCCTGACTGTAGTTTCTCCTATCGGTGATGCTTCTAATTTCATCACGATTTCTAGAGCCTCACTCTACATCGCAATCTTTTGCTACATTATCGATTGTCTAATATGTGGGACAAGCGCAGAAATGAACCACTCCTTGTGCTGAACTTCACTCATCTGGAAGATGACTCGAGCCATCAATGTCTTAAAGCGTTGATCAAAGTCATAAATTGTCTCATTGAGGAATCGCTTGATTTCTTTCAATTTGATAATGTACTGAGCCTCAGGCTTCGGCTTCTTGAATTCTTCAAATAATCCCTTGCGGATCTCATCCAATGTTTTTTTTGTACCTCCTTGAGGAACCAACATGAATCTCATGTACCAATCTAGCGCACTACCCATGAGGGTGGTAGCCAGCTGGATTTTCTTGATATCATCATCCATGGTCTATCGAGCGGTCTAGATCACCTTGCATAGGAACCAATATTGCTCTGGGTCATCGGAGTCATTTCCATGAAATATTTCTAGCTTCATTTCATCACCCGCCATTCTGGTCCTTCTCCCTCCAGCTTACTCTACTACTAGACTACTACTGACATGTCGGGCAAGTCGATGTAGAATGCATGTTTCTTCCTGGTGGTGGAGTAGTGAGCAGAGGTGTGGACATGTTGATGCTGGGGTTCGATCCTATTGTCCTTCTAGGAGTATCCTAGGCCTAGTCATCCTCGTTGTCACTAAAAGGTCACTTTGTCATGTGTGGTTGTTCCTCATGGCATCGCACTTCAATCACAGTAGGACCTTCTCCCATCCTCTACCTCTTCTCTAGAAACCTTGCTCCTCCTCTTGTACAACCACTTGTTTCTTGGGTGACCTTCACACTTTCATCAGAACTCATGCCCATCTACCCCTTACCTTTCCATGCATCTCCCCCCTTTCTTCGCGGTGCCTACATCCTTTGCACACTAGAGTTTCACTACTCTTGGTCCATTTTAAGAATACCTTTTTCACAGATAAGCTATTTAATAGATAGCTGCAGAGACAACAAAAATATACCTCGTGATCCATTGAAGAACTCCCTTTCCACTTCACTAAATGACTTATTGGTATCAACTACAAACTCGGTAATGTAGCCCTCCAATATACTGTCCAACCACACCTCAACAGCTCACTACTCCTTATTGTTTGTCTCTTGTAATTCCTCGATCAGATTTGGAGTCCAAGATGTCGTATCTCCTCCTTGGAAGTTTTTCTTCTTAGAGGCAAACTTCACCAGCCACTCATGCAAGATGACAAGAAACTCACAGAAGAACCATTCATGAGGACCATTGTGAATATATCTATCCAACCAATTTCTTGTTGACAGCTTCATATTCTGATTTTCTGCTTTAGCAAACTCTCGTAGTTTTAGACCAAACCACCCCTCAATCTCCAGACAAGTTGGATGCCAAAACATATCCTCCTTTCAATCGCAACTCGGTCTTGGAAATGGAACCATTTGTTGGTGAAAACCCAACAAAAAATCCTTGTTGATAGGGGTTCTCACTCTGTCGACGCCCAACTGGCGCGATCTCCCTGAACTCCAGTCCAAACAAGTTTGACCCTGACCAGCAACATCCGTAGAGTGGATGAAGTCTCACCCGATATGTTCAAGGGAGATCTGTCGAAACCAAGTTTCCGGTAGTAGGAAGGGAATATATGGCATATGCAACTTCGACAGCATAACCATCATATCTCATAACAAAGAGAGTCCTCATGATTCATCTACACATCTACAGATCTAGCAGATCACATTATTCATTCATCGCAGCAGTGTTATCACAACATTATCAACTATGGGACAACTTCAATCATCATTTAATAGAGGTATGAGAGAAGCAGGATAGAACACATCATCAATTTATTACGACAACATCATTATTACAAAAACATCATTAAGTCATAACAGATTCAACATGCTTCCCATTGATATCGTAATAGAGAAAACAGGAAAACAGAACACAATATTCATGCAACAACCATCATGTCATATTAATTCTACAACAGATCCAAAGCAGATAATTCTTCTCCATAGCAGGAGACCAGTTACATCCCAAAATTCAGTATCTGACACAAACAAATCACAAATTGCTCAAAATGTAAGACTCAACAAAACCATAGACAAATCGCACAGATCTCATCCTTCATACAATCCTATGATTGTGTCCTTCCTCTATATCTCTGTGTCCTTTATACAATTGCAAAACTAGCCCTATATATAGGATTGCACCTTTACTTCAAAGGCCCACTTCTAACTAAGTTCTAACCACTAATGACCTATGTCCACAAAACGTGGTCAATTAATACATTAAATATTCAAAAATGGTTATTCCTTCGCCCATCGCACTGATTTGGCCTTGTGCAATGTCGCGTGATCTTGCACAGCTACCATGATGCTGCACAACTCACTTGCTCAAAACCCTTTCCAGTAGTCAGTAATATTTTTAAAGAATATTTTAGCATATATTTATTTTATGAATGTGAGGATGGCCACTTAGATGATACACCTCAAACAACAGACTGCAATAACAGATAGGATCACCTAGAAGAAGAGGAGGACTCCAAATGGGATACTTATTTATGTTTTCTAGATTCATAAATTACTTTTCTTGATTCTATGGAAAAACACAATGATATTTTCTTTGAAACATTTGTAAGGAATCAGGTTTTGAATTCTGATAGTTTATATGAAGAAGTTGATGTCTCATTTACAAATTTTCAAGATCATTGTTGGCAAAAACCCACCACAAAGCCTCGTCAATAGGGGTTCTCACTCTGTCCATGACCAACAAACATGATCTCCTTGAGCACCGACCCAGATAGGTTTTACCCTACCCAGCAACATCTACAGAGCGGATGAAGTCTCACCCGAGATGTTCAAGGGAGAGCTGTTGGAACCAAAGTTCTAGCAGTAAGAAGGGAAGATATGGCATCTGACGAGTAAAACAACATAAATATCAGATTACAAAACTAAGACAGTGATCGTAACTTATCTTCATAACTATCGATCCACTAGATCATATCATTCATTTGTCGCAACAGTTTAGCATAGCAGAATAAAACAACTTAAGCAATCAATTATAAAAAATGCAACAGAATTGGAAAAGATCGTAGCGACATCAGTAAATCATAACAGAAATGTGATAGAATTGGAATAGATCACGGCATCATAAATCATAATAGATTCAACACACTTCTTATTGATATCACAATAGAGGAACCAGGGAAAAAAAAGACAATATTTATGCAACAACTGTCATATCATATTAATTCTATGCAATAGATCCAAAACAAACAATTCTTCTCCATAGTAGGAGACCAAATACATCCTGAAAATTGCAGATAAAACAAAAGACTCCCCAAAACGATAGATAGATTGCACCAAATCTTATACTTCATGTGACTATATCTAACCTCATATAGCTCGTGATCTCATTCATCATAATGATAATACCTATTACAATTGCAAAACTAGATCTATATATAGGCTTGTGCCTTTACATTGAAGGTCCAATTCTAACTAAATTCTAACCACTAATGACCTATGATGACAATACTTGGTCAAATAATATATTAACTATTCAAAACTAGTTATATTTTCTCCCATCGCACTAATATGGCCTTGCACAGTGTCATGTGAGCTTGCACAACTACCATGACACTGCACAACTCACTTACTAAAACCCCTGCCAACAGGCCCCCAACATAGTATTATGGTCCGTCCCCGAGCCACATCAGGTTGACAGGGTATATGCTGATGTCCGGGCCTTGAAATCTTAAAAATGTTGCGTGATCTCGCGAACTTGGAGCTAGACTTTGTCGACAGCAGTCTGACAATTAAGCACATCTTACTACACAGGGTGGGCTGTCCCAACTTTGTCGTTGGCCATTTACCGACTTTCTTGCAAGACCTACAGTGTTGCAATTGCTTTGAAATCCAGATGCCCATCAACTTCTTGGAGCTCATCCAACTGAGCACGATGATTTTGTTGGCACTCTTGGGCGCGGGAAGCTCTGCTCTGTAGGTCTTTTAATTCCTCATACTGCATGATCTATACCATGAGTGGTAGTGCTTGCAGTGCCATCTTCAGTGTCATTGTTTGTCCTCAACTTATTGTTCCTACGTGACCAGCTGGTCAAGATTCTCATCTTGGACAACAGTTTGAAAAAATTGTGTCATCGCCTCCATGATTGTCTTGGCCTCTTGCTCCATGGTTTCAAATTGGGATGCTATCTCTTCAATGAAGTCTTCCATTCAACAACCTGCTTCAATGGTGTCTCTGGATGGACCAGGGCACTAAGCACCAGGTTGGTGTCCTAGAGTTGGGAAATAAATTCCCCAAGTCATTTGGCCTTTGGCCTTAGCGACTACAATAAGATCAGTCATGTTCTAAAAAATATGTTGACACGCCTCATCGACAGCTTGCTCAACCTCACCAACAAAGGTGCACAGCTGCACCTTCTCAACGATGAGGCAGTCTTGCACCTTCTTCAGCTTAGTAATTTTCTTGGAAGCCTTTCATTGTAGCTCGACTTGTGCCACCTTCAATGCATTGATTTATTGTACCTTCTCTTATGCGAGTTGCACCCTGATCTGATGTAGCTCCTCCGCTTCTTTCTACAGCTTCTCGGCTACGCTCTGCCACTGTACGTATCCATCAGTCAACTCCTTATGTATATATTCCAACTATTGTGTGGCAACATGCTATAGCTCCACCATAGCTTGAGCTGGTAACTTGTTCAGATCCAAGGCAATGCTCTAGATCAGCCGCAGTAACTGGTTCACCTCTTCATTCCCCACATCAATCGCAGTCAGGGGAACTTGAACGTTCCTAGCCTGGGGCTTGGTGCTCATCAACGAGACTTCCTGCATCACATGTCTCATGGATGTCTTCCTGGAAACAATATCAAAAATGGAATTCAACCTATCTCTTACCACACCAAACTCTTCATCATTGGACTCTCGGATCACCTGTGTCACAACCTCAGAGGAGTCAGTGATTGCTTTGATGAGCCATTGTAGTTGGTCCTCCATCCCTGACCGGATACCACTACTTGCATCATACTCTTGGCACCATTTAATGCAAGTCTCCTCCTACATGCACGGTGCTTCAACCTGAGGGTCCATCGACGACTCATTGTTAGAGTCGAGAACACTCAGCTGCTTCTGGGCAATCTCTTCCAGGGCATCAGGTGGCAGCTCCTTAGAGAGTTCCTCATGACTCACGGGGTTGTTCCATTCAACTGACCACCATTGAACAATATCACCAAATTCCTCATCCATGACTTTGTAAGCCAGGGGTAGCCATTGCTTGTCGGGGTCCCGCCGTGCCTGAATGTAAATGGAATGTGGCCCAATAGCGAACTAAATGAGCCACTACTACTTGGTCGCTACATAATTAGATAATTGGGGAAATGCTCTAGCTGTGGCTTGCAGCACTTCCAAATGGACCCAAAAGTGAATTGCACAGTCCTTTTGGTGATTGGGTTCCTTAACCCACCAAAAATTCTGATACCGTGCGTCGTGGCACACCTTCGTCGCATCAACTGCCATTGGTTGGTAATCTACGGGTTCCATCGAGGTGACATGTGCAATGAGAATTAATATCCAACTATATGAAAATGGCCGTCCATCCTAAGCAGCGAGAGAATCTTCAGGCAACTGGTTAACCAAGAACAAGGACCAGTTGATTTGTACGCCTTCTGTACATTTCTTGGTGCATGCGACCATGCCTGAGTTGCACTAGACCGGTCTATTCCCCTGAACAACCTTGCTCACCAAAATTTTTGCCCCAATATGCATCGCTTGTGAGTTAATGCTATCAATATGATAGTCATGGCCATCCCTCTACAAGCCAAAGTGCTCCTTCAGATGCTTGGCAAGTTTCTTGTCAGTATCCCTCCCACAGATGTATTGCGTCGGATCTTCCCCGGCCTTCAGCAAGCCTGTAATGCTTGCAATTAAGTCTACTGTGACAAGAATGGGCTCATTCAACCAGAGATTCCCACCATGAAAACATTCCAAGATTTGTTTAACACACACATGGGATTTATTGAGTCACCCAAAATGAGGCATATTGATGAGCCCCAACAATCCAGAGTTTTCCAACCCGCTCGCCCAAGGTTGAGAAATCCACTAAATTGGGGAACCACACACCAATGGAACTAGCTGATAGGGCTCATCTTGGACATATTTAATTAACAACAAATCATGGTCCTCAAAATTCAACCTGATCAAGGTAGGGATGATATAAACTAAGCAAGTCGTCCCTTCTGGAAGTGGCAACAATTTTGGTGGATACTTCTGATTCTTCATAGGCTTCCTATGCTTTGCTCCCAGATGTGTAGGAGAAACATATCCAAAGATATCATGAACAGAGACGCCCCTGGGCAGTGCAAAATATATATCTCTCGAGTGCAATAGCCTGGTCTGTTCAGTTCCTTCTCCTTGCACTCTCGCCAAAGTGCGGGTATGCCTCTTCTACGGTGGCATGGAACTAGGCTTCTAAGCTTGTCGCTTTCTCTTGGGGATGGACGATGAGCCGACCGAAATGCTCATGACTTCTTCTTTGATAATCATGGGATGAATAGGGGACTCTTGTTCACTGGAAATATCAATTGAGTCAAGGTCTCTCAACATGCTTCGTGCCCCAAAAATTACAATGCATTCGACGACTCTACCTTCTACTCTGCAACTCACCAAGATCTCACAACACAAATGCACAACTTGCACTCTTCTCACTCAACTGAACAATGCCTTCCTCCCAATCCCGTGTGCTTTTTATAGGCACCTCCCAATTCAAACTCATAATTTCCAAATCTACCATCTCCATCATGACTAAATCCGATAGTAAATACACCAAATATGGAGACAATCTTACCCTGCTAACAGTCGGATCGACCATTAATGCACATCGATTCAACAAGCGCTGCCAGCTAACTATTTTAAATACCTCTATTAATTACTGATTTAACCAACCCACATCCCTATAGCTGTCACAAGTGATCTCCTTTACGTCACTACTAACTTCTATCCTTGCACAGCCTTGTCCCCTAGGATCGCCTTGCTTCTATTATATTCATAGCGCCTCAAGTAGTGCACAGCTTTTCCCCCATTCTATAGGGCTTTAAGCGACTCCCATTGATGAGATTCGGCAAGACCGCACCATCTAATTACTGTAACTGAACTGTACCTCTAGAAGCAATGGAATGAACAAGGTATGTACCTAACCAGTGCATCTGTAACTTACCTGGATGTTTCATGAACTTGCTGTCATATAACAACACCAAATATCCTTCCACAAACTGTTTGTTCTTAATGTGGCGATCATGCCACACCTTCTGTCGATCCTTCATAACCCACTGGTGGAATCCTGCAATAAAGTAGTCTTCTTTGAGCTGGATCAACTGTGCAATGCACTCTTCTAATGCTTCTACATCATCCATGTTGTTCACCGTAGAAATGCGTAAACTAGGAACAATGTATTCCATGGGCATGACTGCCTATTGCCCATATACCATCTTGAATGGTGTTTGTCCTGTCATCCGCTTGCAAGTGGTGCAATAGGCCCATAACACTACAGGAATTTTCAAGTCCTGGTCATCACGATTAGCATTACATACCTTTGTCAACGCTATTTCCAAAATTTTGTTGAATGCTTTAATAGTCCCATTCACCTGCGGATGGTATGGTGTGCTCTTCTTATGTTTCACCTACAACTCCTCAGTTATTGCTCTCACAGTACAGTTGATAAAGTGACTGCCTTGGTCACTCATCAATATTCGGGGACACCAAACCATGTCACAATGTTTTCAAAGATGAACCTCGTTGTTGTCGCAATGGTACAATCCACAACTAGTGCAGCTTATGCCTACCTGGTCAGATAGTCAGTTGCAGTAATGATGTATCATGCCTCGGTCCTCTTTCCTGGTGGATTAATAGGACCCACAAAATCCACAATGCATTTATCAAAAGGTTGTAGAGTCACCTGTGGCTCCAACAGCATCTCATCCTGCCACAATGTTTACCGAAATGCTAGCATACATCACAATGCCTCACATATTCTACGACATCATTATGCAATGTAGGCCACCATATCCCAGCATGCAACACCTTTCGCATAGTATCCCTTCCTCCATAGTGACCTCTCGTGATTCCTGCATGTGCTTCTTCTAGAATGGGTCCCTGCTCATATGGTAAGATACACCATCACAAAATTCCATCTTGTCCAAGCTTATATAACTACCCAACTATTAGCTAGAAATATGAAGCCTTTACTACCAACTACTTCTTTTGACTAGTCTATATGTCCTCCAAGGTGACACCAGTGGTCAAAAACTGAATGATTGGGGCATAGTGATCATCTACGATGTTGACGCAGAATAGTTGTGCATTTGGCAATTCGTCATCAATATTGGTCAGTTCTTCATTGGTCTCAATGCGAGACAGGTGATCAGGACCAACATTCAATCATCCTAGTTTCACAACTACTTCAAAGTCAAATTTCTGGAACAGAAGCAGCCATTGACAGATCCCCCCCCCCAACACAGGCTTACTGACCAAGTATTGCAAATCAGAATGATCGGTGAACATCTTGAAATGTCCTCCCAACAAATAGTTCCTAAACTTTTGCAAGGCATAAACCATCGCCAATCCTTCTCTTTCAGTCGCTGTGTAATTTCATTCAGCAAATGGAAACTTTCTACTTGTATATGTGATTGGGTGATCCAAGTCGCCCTCACCTAGTTGCGTAAGCATAACCCCCAGCGCAACATAAGAGGTGTCGACATGCACATGGAACTCCTTATTGCAATAAAAAAAAACTAGTATCATGTGCGAAGGCCATCTTGGCCTTCAATGTGTAGAAACTTCCTTGACATTCCTAAGTCCACTCATATCCAGCATCATTTTTTAATAGATTTTCCATAGGGGCAGTAATCGTAATGTATCCTTTGATAAACTTGTGATAATAGCTCATATGCCCCAGCGTTTCCCAAAGCATATTCACATTCGTCGACGGCGACAAACTAAGAATTAGTGCGATCTTCGCTGGATCAACCAACAAACCCTCCTTACACACTATGTGTCCGAGTAGCATTCCAATTGGCACACAGAAAATGCACTTCTTAGAATTCAATGCAATCTGATGTTGTCGACACCTTTCGAGCATCAATCACAAATTTTCAAGATGGTCCCTAATTAGCCCAAAAGGCATGACTGTATATTGAAAAAAGCCCCATTTAGTGACAAACATGGTCTTATGACGATCCTCCTTTGCAATCCGTATTTGGTGTTACCCCGAAAATCCATATATGAAGGAATACATCTCCTGACCACCTACTCCTTCAAGGACCTCATCTGTAAAAGGAGTCGGGAATGGATTATGCATGCATGCATCATTCAACTTTCTTAGGTCGATGCAAATGCAGATTTCACTAGTCTTTTTATCCTAGACCACCATAGGGCTTATCCACTCTGATTCTTCTATAGGCTCGATTATCCCATAATCCAGAATTCGGTCTATCTTAGCCTTCACACGGTCCTAGTATCGTGGGTTCACTCGATACGATCTTTGTCATACTAGTTTTGCATCTAGTTTCAACATGATTTTCATCTCCCCCAGGTCCCCTAATATCCCCTTCATTTATGAAAACCGCATCGAAAAAATATCTTGGGATTCATGCAACAAGTCCATGATTTTGGCCATTGTCTCCTTGTCCCACTAGTCCCCAACATTGGAAAATTTTGGGTTCTCTTCTGACCCAATGTTGACTTTCCTGATCTTAAGTGGCTGACTCATCTAATCCATTGGTATGTCGGGTGCTGCGACATCGTGGATTCCTTCGGACTCCATAATATTAACATTCTGCAACTCGTCATCATCTTCAAGTTCCCCAGACAAGTTGTAGAATGTCATCATGGATTGTATTGAGCAGTGTGCATGTGGATCAAATGGGTATGTGATAGGGACAGCTTTCAACACTACCTCACGAATGATTTGTAATGCATTATGAACTTCTGGGTTGGCATCCCAGAAACTAAATGTCTACATAAAACTAACGGACAACTCCTCCCAAGTGGTTATAGTTCTACGCAATTCTACCGCTACATACCAATATCTCGGCATCTCATCCAGAGTGTGAGAAAAAGCATGGACCCACTCATCTTTGGGTTTTGATGCCCATAAGACCTGGCATTCTATCAAATGACTGGTGGGGTCATTCCTCCCATCATATCTCCCAACATCATAGACCTTTGAATCACCGAAGCACACAATCATCAATCTCCGACACTGTTCCCAGTCATGGATCATCTGCTTGTGCGTCGTCCACCATTGGGTCGGGGTATCGTTCAATGCTACATCTAGGGCCAATACCCTTTGGGGCTCAAACACTTTCTCTTCAAAGTCTCGAAGGAATTCTGATAACGCTGGCAGCCCTTCATAAATTGGCAACTCAACAATCTCAGTTGCAACACGACGGAGAGACTGTGTAATCAACCCACATTTCCTGAATGACACTTCATGCAACCTATTCTTCCAATTTCTAGAGCATCATCAGAATCAAAGGATGCAGAAATAGTATTACGCCATCCAAGTTCACCATTGATGGTAGGATGGATACAGTCTTTAGAGATATTATAAGCATGATCCCAAATTCTACTAACTTCATCCTTCACTGGTTCAATATACCAACGTCCTTCCTGAGGGTCCATGGGAGCGATGACCCTGATATCCTGGTTCTCAAACATCATGACCTGTTTCTTGAAATTGATGAATTCCATGCTATAATTATCCCACCCAAACCCTAGCAGTGCGGGATAAGAACCTCCATCTTCAACCACTTCTATCACATCAAAATCAGCATGCATTTTCATACGTTCAATAATGACAACTAGGTTTGAGACGCGACTAATGGGATGAAATTTTTCCTAGTTTACTAGTTGCGAATACACCAGCGACCATCCCAAGGTCAGATTCCCCATGATTTTCCAAGTTTGCTTGGCTAGAATGTTTACATTTGATCTAAGATCCAGAATAACCGAGTCAACCTCATACTCTCCGATCTGGATGTCCATCCGCATGTCCTTGCTTGTATTCCTCTTTTGCAAGGGGTTCACCACGGAATCCTTCAATGTCTTATTCTGGTGGTACAATAATGTCTCAAACTCAACAAGGGCTTTGGGGTCCCTTTCCAGTGACAAAAAACTCTCAAAGAACTGCTGCAAGGTACCATGTTGCCGCGATGCTCCCGCCTCTACAGATGGATCAAAAGTAGATGGCATGTCAATAATCGGTAACTTACCCATATTTTTGCCAATTACATGCTTGGCCTCATAGAAGGTGTCCTTCTCTGTCACAACATTAAATTATACCTTTTTCTTTCCAACGAGCTGAACTTGTTTCCATAGTCCATCTTCTCCAGTTCTCGCACTGGCACGAGTGACAAACCCAACGTCGAAATCCTTCATTTGCAGTTTGGCTTGAATTGTGGCAACCATCGATCCTTGATTCAGGTTCTAAGCTTGATTCAATGGTGGGTTTAGATTCAATGGTTGATTCTGAGTCTAGGAAGGGTTCTGAGTCTGAGTCCGCGATGGGATCTGATTCTGCATCATCAACTGGTTCTGTACTTGGAACATTGGTTGGTTCTAAGTCTGCACATTCTACAACTGAGGAATGTTTCCAACCTGCAATTTTGTAATCAGCTAAGGGAAATTTTCAACATTATGATCCCTAGACGCATAGTATGTACAATGCACATGAAGGAACTCCCTCTGATAGTGCCCAAATACTCCAAAGGTATAACAATAGATTGATTCTTGAACTCATCCTCCTCGTCGACCGAAGCCTCCTCCTCATCCTCTGAATCCTCTGCGGAATCCTCCTCGGACTCCTCCTTGCTGAAATTGAGGTTGGGCCATCTGCTGCTACGGTGGGTTTGGTTGCTGCTCGACATAGTGCATAGCTTTAACATATTTTGGCTGATACTAAATGAGCAGTGCCTTATTATACTATGGTGGTGGTGCATACTGCAGTTGTGGCTGAGGTGCAAACTGTGGCTGTGCTGTAAACTGCTGCCGCAGTTGCAACGGGATAAATTGCATCTGGGGTGGTGGAGTATACTATACCTACACTACTGGTTGTGCCATCTATGTCTACGCTTGCATTTCCTAGGGGTCCTCACCTTTCACAAAGTATGAATCATATATCTATTCCTGAAGCAAGTCATAAGCTCGATAGTTTTTATCATCATATCCTACTAAACGAAAAAATGTACAGTACAGATTTTCTGCCTTGGTAACCATATTTTCATGTATTTTTAGTTCTCATGTCAATGCCCATAGACCTAACATATGCGGCGCCATGGTATACCAGCATAGCTCAATGGGTTCAGGGCTCCTGAAAGCAAATAATTCTGGAACGTCAGACATGTATCCTTGGTGTGTCCATTCGCGTGACACCGAGTGCACCAAAGGTTGTTGTGATCTTCCTTACCCTTATTGATATCTTATAGTTGGAGTGTTATATTGGCCAACTATTCTTGGATCTGGTTCATCCCAACCACAGTTTCTCCTACTGGCGATGCTTATAATTTCATCGCAATTTCTAGAGCATCACTTTGCATCACAATCTTTTACTGCAATAGCAGTTGTCTGATATGTGGGACAACTGTGGCGATGAACCACTCCTTGTGTTGAACGTTGCTCATCCTAAAGTTGACTCAAGCCATCAATGCCTTAAACCATTGATCAAAGACCCCAATTGTTTCATTAGGGAATTGCTTGATTTATTTCAACTCGGTAATGTACAGACTATGGCTTCTTGAATTCTTCAAACAATCCCTTACAGATTTCATCCAATGTTTTCGTTGTACCTCCCTAAGGAACTAGCATGAATCTCATATACCACTCCAATGCATGACCCCTGAGGGTGGTTTCCAGCTAGCTTTTCTTGAAATCATCATCTACAGTCTTTTGGGCGGTCCAGATTGCCTCACACAAGAACCAGTATTGCTCTGGGTTGTCGGTGCCATTTCCATGAAATATAGGTAGCTTCATTTTGTCGCTCGCTATTCTGGTCCTTATTCCTTTGGTTGGTACTCTACAGCTAGATTGTTGCTGACATGTTGAGAAATTCGACGTAGAATGTGCATTTCTTCCTGGTGGTGGAGTAGTGTGTGGAGGTGTGGACACATTACTATTGGGGTTTGATCCTATCGTCCTTCTAGGCATAGCCTAGGCCTGGTTATCCTCATTGTCACTGAAAGGTCACTTTGTCCCATGTGGTTGTTCGTCATGGCATTGCACTTCGATCACAGCAGGACCTTCTCCCATCCTCTGCCTATTCTCTCGAAACCTTGTTCCTCCTCTTGTACAACCACTTTTTTCCTTGGTGACCTTCGCACTTTCACCAGAACTCATGCCCATCTACCCCTTACTTTTCCATGCATCTCCCCCCTTTTGTCATGGTGCCTACCTCCTCCGTACACCAGAGTTCCAATACTCTTGGTCCATTTTCAGAATACCTTTTTTGCAGATAAGTTGTTTAATAGATAGTTGCAGAGACAACAAAAATCTACCTCACAGTCCGTTGAAGAACTTCCTTTTTGTTTCACTAAAGGAATTATTGGTATTAACTACAAACTCAGTAATGTAGCCCTCCAAGATACACACCTCAACAGCTCACGATGCCTTATTTTCTATTTCTTGTAATTCCTAGATCAGCTTCAGAGTACAGGATGTCGACTCTCATCCTTGGAATTTTTTCTTCTTAGAAGCGAACTTCTCCAGCCACTCATGCAAGATGACAGGAAACTCACAGAAGAACCATTTGTGAGGACCGTCATGAATATATTTATCCAACCAATTTCTCATCGATAGCTTTGGATTCTAATTTTCAGTTTCAGCAAACTCTCATAGTTTCAGACCAAACCACTCATCAATCTCTAGACGAGTCGGATGCCAGAACATATCCTCCTTCCAATCGCAACTCGGTCCTGACAACGAAACCATTTGGTGGAAAAAACCCACCAACAAAGCCTCGTCAACAGGGATTCTCACTATGTTGATGCCCACTTAACGCAATCTCCCTGAGCACCGGCCCAGACAGGTTTTACCTTGCCCAGCAACATCCACAGAGCGGACAAAGTCTCACCTGAGATGTTCAAGGGAGAGATGTCGAAACCAATTTTCCAGTAGTAAGAAGGGAATATATGGCATCTGACAGGTAAAAAATCATAAATATCATATTATAGAACTAAGACATTGATCGTAACGTATCTTCATAACTACTGATCCACCATATCATATCATTCATTTGTCATAGCAGTTCAGCACAACAGTATAAAACAACTTAAACCATCAATTATAAAAAATGCAACAGAATTGGAAAAGATAACAGTGACATGAGTAACTCATAACAGAAATGCAATAGAACTGGAATAGATCATGACATCATAAATCATAATAGATTCAACACACTTCTCATTGATATCACAATAGAGGAACCAAGAAAATAGAAGACAATATTTATGCAATAACTGTCATATCATATTAATTCTGCGTAATAGATCCAAAACAAACAATTCTTCTCCATAGCAGGAGATCAAATACATCCCAAAAATCGCAGATAAAATAGACAAATCGCACCTATGATAGCTCGTGATTTCATTCATCATAATGATAATGGCTATTACAATTGCAACACTAGCTCTATATATAGGCTTGCACCTTTACATTGAAGGCCACTTCTAGCTAACTTCTAACCACTAATGACCTATCGAAACAAAACTTGGTCAAATAATATATTAAATATTCAAAACCAGTTATCTTTCCTCCCATCGCACTGATCTGGCCTTGCGCGGTGTTGCGTGAGCTTGCGTAGATGTTGTAACACTGTGCAACTCACTTACCAAAACCCCTGCCAACAAGCATTCCATGCATGGTTTTATTGAAGAGTAGTTTGGCAGTGTGCAGGTGGAGATACAGTTTGAGCATCCTTGTCATGACATGTACATAAAAGAAGATTTTGCAGGTTGGCATGATCCAGTGGCAGAATACATGGAGAAGCTTTGCATTGGTAATGACTGGTTATGTCTTTATAGTAAATATCAATCCATTTATCATAACATTTTGCCATTAAGTTTTTATTTTCTATTTTTTTATCAAGCATGAGGAAAAAGTTTGTTTAGGGGATCATTTTCTTGATTGGATTCACTGGAAGTCAGAAGTTACTTGACTTAGCATCGATGCTTAGTAAGTAGGGTAAGTAGGTATGAATAAGCTGGACATGGTGAGCATTTCTTTCAGTAATTTTTCAGTCGGTTTCAACATTAGTTTAATTTTTGTTTTCAGGGCATGTTGGAAATTTCAGGAAACCTTGGGAGAATCCCAATGGATTTGGCACCTGGTCTACAGGGTTCTTTGCTACCTCGCAGGGAGGATAGCATCCCGAGTTGGAGCCAGTTGTTAGAACCATTTTTGAGCTAAGTAATTAGTAAGGGATTTGGAAATTAATAGGAGGAATAAGGTTTGTAAATTTTCATATCATATGATCTTAAATATTGTTGATGAGGGTATGTAAGTGTTTAAAGGGACATTTCTAGATTAAGAATGTCAAATACTTAAAGAAATTCTGATTTTTTACCTTGAAATGCATGTAAATGAAGAAATATGTTCCTAGTTGAATGATGACAGGAAATGAGCGGCCTAGATGCGCAACAGAGGAGATTAAAGGCCAAAAATTGTTTCTGCCAAGGAAAAATCATGAGAGGAAAGGAAACAGGGCAAGGCTCTGTTGTGGAAAGTGATAAATATGACCTCCGTTGTCTGCAGTCTGATGATCCGACGGCCCAGAATGTTTCTATCCAAGATCAATGATCCAACAGAAATGTGGAAGCATAAAATGAAAGAAATTTGGCTTTGAAAGTTAGAATCCTGATTTTTTATTTTCGTAGTCCTAGATCTGATGGTCAGGGAGAAATTCGACATAGATAAATGACTCGAAAAGTAGTAAAAGGCGTAAGAGGAAAAGGTAAAGTTTTGGGTTATAAAACTTGGAAAACCCAACTTCCGCTTTATACAATCCAAGATCTACAACTCAGAACGTTTCTGTTGAAGATAAATGGCTCAGAAAAGAACAAAGGGAAAATACAGGAAAGTAGAAAATATAAGAATTTGATCATGAACGGTTGAAGTTCCGCATTCCACGGTCCTCCAGATCGACGGTCCAGAGAGTTTCTGCGAAGATCAACGGTTCGGAAGAGAGTAGAAAGGTAGAGATCGGAAGGTGGAAAACATAATAATTTGGTCGTGAAAAGTTAAGGTGTCGCTTCACAATCTGCAATATCTACGGTTCAAAGAGTTCCCGCACAATATCGACGGTGCAGAAAGAAAAAGATGAAAAGAAAAATATCGAAAAGAGGAAATGTAAAACTTTTTGTTATGAAAAGTCAGAATTTTGATTTCCATCTTCCATAACCCGCAACTTGATCTCAGATCAAGGGATAAAAATGAATCCTATGAAGATTGACGGTGCAGAAAGAAAAGGAGGAAAGTAAAACATCAGAAAGGTGGAAGACACAGGATTTTGTTCAAGAAGAAACTTGTTTTCCATTTTCCACAGACCTCAGATCAACGACTGAGGATGAATCTAGCGAAGATCGATAGTGCAGAAATCTAAAGGGAGGAAATGATAAGGAAAGGGAAGAAAGACCAAATTGAACCTCGAGAAAGCTAGCATCTTGTTCTCCATTTCCCATAGACCCCAGATCAATGGCCAAGAATTAATCTTGAGGTAAGATCTACACTCTAGAATTGATTTCGCAGGTAAAAATACAAAGAAGGATAAAATATTGTTGCAGGTCAAGTGGAAATCCTCTGATAGGTTGTTTTCAGCAAGAAATCCTAAGTCCTTGCTATCAAAACTCCCCAACTGATCCACCATGTGCGTTATAATGTTCTTTTCTATTTGGTTTATGATCATGGCGAATCTGCTAGATCATCATTTGTTAGGATTTTTCATTTCCATGTTGCAATTGTTTTTGGCTCTGTTTCGAGGTTGGTCTGGGAGCCTATGACAGTCTAAATATTCCTTAATAGAGGAAGATGGGGTTGGAACCCATGAGGATTTTGTGCTATTCATTTTGTGATCTATTTCTAATAAAATTGCAAAGCTAAATGTTGGTTCGTTGCTGCAGAGATTCATGTGTATTTCATAGTTACAATATGTTATTTCCTTTCCCCTATGCATGTGTTTCCTGTTAAGCTCGCCATTGTGTGTTATTCATATCTGAAATGAGTGTGTAATAGTCCATAATTCATAGTGTTATGCTATGACTATTGTTTCAGGTATTCACCCATCTTTCTTTCCAAATTTGATGCAAAATTCATCTTTCAGGTGCTCTATGTTGATGGATTGTTCTTGTTCTTTCTTTATCACTAGACAAACTCCTATTTGACTGTAACCGAGTGCTACATTTCCTTTGTATATATCCACCTACAAACTTTTCTATGATTCATGATATTTGTGACTCCATATCCCAATATATTCTTTCCTTTTTTCAACCACCAATTCAATCTGAAACATTATTTCATTTTATATCTAACCCTATTAAAAAACTGTGAGAGATCCCTCTCTAGAAAGGAAGAATCCAACTCCCTTTCTTAAATTGGTTTTGATGTTACTTGGGATTTACCTCCTACAAAATGGGTACAATTCTGAGTGCTAACGCATCCTTTAGAGGCTTGTCTTGGATTGTTGGATGGAAGATTGCAACATTAAGGCTAGGTTGTGATGTTCTTTCCTATGTAATTCTATGTATCTCCTTGATGACATTAATACAAATCTCTTTCCATAAATGTTATTGTGTTGATGATGTTTAGAGATTTATTCCTTAACTATTAGCCTAGATCAATTCATGTTTAGATACGCATGTACTATTTACTTGTTTCCACTTTCTCTACAGGGTTTTGCAGCTTAAGATCCGAAGGATCTGGAGCTTGGATCAACAAAGAGAGAAGAGGATTTCCAGACCTCAGGTAGGTGATATATCTGTTAAATTTCATTTCTATTTGGTCTTGGAAAGTATATTTTATTATGTACTTGATTTTTTCTAGATCCACTTGGGCTAGGGACATCTGGTTTGAGTCCTATTGAGTAGATTTATCCAATAGCAAATTTGGCGACCATACTAGGGAATGAACATAGACCTAATTTCTTTTGTTTTTTATTTCATATTTGTTTATACATCATGTTTATAGCCTATAGAGACCCTCCGTCCTTTTTATTTTGTCTTAGAAGAGTGTCTTTCATCCTCTTGATGCTCTTTATATCACTATCGGACCTTCTGCCCTTCTCCCATAGCAGATCTAGCCTTTACCCTGTTTGTTTCTCCACTAGCGCACATGGGTTGTGTAAATAGAGAATAAGCACTCTTTCCTTAAGAGACAATGCACCACTGGCACCTTTCCCAGTGTTGTAAGTGTGCTTGCCCCTCCTAGGCACTCTGGTGCAATGTAGGAAGGTGCGCCTGCCCTTTGAAACTTAGAGATCATCTTGGATTTCCTTGTTTTTTGGATTTTGGATTGATGGATTGTGGTTTGTAAGATGCATGTGATGGTCATAGAACCCTTATGTCCAACATTACCTCTATTTGGAGTGAATTTTGTTGAGTTCGGGATGTTTTACTAGTCAAGTCTGTGACTTGGTTGTGGAGGGAAATTTCAATCCCCCACCTATTGGTTCAATCTTTCCATCCCTTCTCACATTACCAGATATATTCAAATTGTTAGATATGATCTCCAATCCCTTCCTCCACCCTCAATCATTGGGTTTTTGTTGCATTTTGGTTGATTTGGAACAATTCTCGAGTGTTTTGGATTTTTTTGGATGCTTGTCATCTTCCTTTTGATTTTTGAAAGAATAGGGTGTTGTAGATGTTCTCTCAATTTCTGTTTGTAGATCTAAAAAGAGTATATTTATCAATTTTCTATTTGATATATGCATTTGAAAATCGAATTTATTCTTTACTTTGTTTTGTGCATTGTTAATATTTATTGTATATTTGATTTCATTCGCACTTTTTGGACTATTATTGCAGAAAGTTAGAATTAGTGCACTCTAGGAAGGATTTTTTTCTTTTCCTTTCTATTTAGATTCATGCTTGTTTGAAGAGAAAACTCAATCAAAAGAGAAGAAAATTTATGGACACCCCTATGCTCGCATAAGAATTCATAGGTATTTTCAAGAATTGTAATTGATGTTAATATTTAAAGCTTCATAGTTGGATTTGAATAGAACTTGGTTTTATTGGATCTCTGATTTCTATCTTCTTTAACAGAAAAATCTTTCCCTACCTTAGGTATATTTCATCGAAAGAGAAATGTGCATCGTCATGTAGGTAGGATTTTCATTATTTTTACATTTCCTGTCTACACCTCATGCATCCACTTAACCACATAAGATAAAATTAACGCTAGATTAGTATTAAAATCATTTAGTAACTATGTGTAATTTAGTGATGTGTTCCAGTGTCATTAAGTGTGGCAGCTGTCATTTATTTTCCTGCACTGCATCCCAAGGGTTTGTAGTTATTCCACGTACCAACGGGTATATCGAATGAATTTTCACGTACCTTTGGCTATATAGAAAATTAATTCACGTACTCAGTAGTATATCGAAAGGATCCTGTCAAATGGTTGTGCATTAGACAACACCACTATGGATTTGAGCTCCCCTGTACCTAGTGTATATTGGGAGACCCTCTTAGGATTCTTATGACCATTTGAGTTAACCTTTTGGCTATTTTGGAATCACAATACATCGAGAACAACACTCGAGGAGATTACTACGCACATGTTGTCTAGGTAGTTGGGTATTCAAGAAAGGGTACAGTCCTAGTCATCCTTGTCATATTTTACTGTTGGACCCTGTGGTATATAGCGAGTTGTGAATCCTTGATAATCTTGTGAGAATCCTAACTTTTGATCCACTCCTATTCACACAGTTTTCTCGTTGATTTTAGACTTGAGTAGTGTTTTATTTTTGTAGTACTTCAAATATTATTAGGGAGTTCAGATATGGGAGAATCTCCCGGGACCACCAGTCAAGAGACCTCTTTTCAGGGTATGTCTTTTGTTTCTTCCCCTTGTGGAGCTGTTGGTGCTCCCTTCATGGCCACTTTGAGTCTTCCTGGATTGACTATAGGATTTCATTTGTGGTTATTTTCCAATCCTATTATACCAAATGCACCTTTTGTGTCAGATCATGGTCGTTCACCACATGAGAATAAAACTCATGTTAACCCTTCTCCTTCTTCCTCGAATGCTGAATCGAATTCCCTTTCATCCTCTTCACCTGTTGAAAACTATGATGTTAGTAAATGGGAGGCTAAGAAGAAGACACAAAGGAAGGATAAGAAGAAGAATACTAAGAAGAAGGTCACAACTCCAACCTCTGATCGTCATGTTGGAAACTCATCATCCACTAATCATAGTGATGAGAGTGTTGAATTGTCAACAAGAACACCTCATAAGCCTAAGTTCCCTTGTAGAATTTGTAACGGTGACCATATTTTGAAAGATTGCCATGGTCTGTCTTGGGTTTTAGAAGTGTGGTCTGAGGCTTGCCAACACCCCATCTCATCAATATATGTTCTTCATGCTCATGATACCCCATCAACCATTGGCTCTATGCTTAAGAGTCAAAAAGGAAATTTCAAGCATTCTTTCTTGTTATGTAAGGACATGCACCTTACTTACCTTTATCCTCTCATGGATTAAGCTTCTAAGTTGTTGGAAGATATTATTATTCCTCAGCAATGGCTTCTAACTAGTTATCATAAGTTGTCCCTTGGAATCCCATTGGTTGATAAAGTCGTCAATCCAAGTCCAAGCTCGGTCGATCCCACTCTCCCCTTGGAGAGTGAAATTAAAGTGGTCGAGTCGGTGTCATCTCCACCCGATCCCACTCCTTTGTCAGAGAGTGTTAATATTGAAGTATTCTATAATGAACATAAAATAAGATTATAATTAAATAATTAAATATTTTATAGTTAGGTTAGTATGAAAGGAGGTGTCTCCTCATCATGAATGTCCAAACCATATTTAAGGCCAAGACATCATTGTAATATTCATCATCTAATACATTATTCATATTTCATTATTTAAAATGATAGTCGGATTCGACTACTAACAGACCAACCGGATTCAGTTGCTCCATTATATTATTATTATTCATATTCATTATTAAAATGATAGTCGGATTTGACTAACGGACAACCAGATTCGGTTGCTCCATTTGGTATCAAAGCGTATTTGCTCTTGTACTCTGAGCTCGAACTCGCCTCATCAATTCCTACTTGAGCTCGGACTTCGCTCGTCAATTCCTAATTTCTTTCGCTGCTCCATTTCACCCATATCTCTCTTCACTCCACTGCCCTCCACTCCCACACTCCTATCACTTCACGCTCCTCACTTTGCTCCACCTTCTCGAATCCCTTGCCATTATTTAGGGTTTCCCTAGAATATAGGACATTGTCCAAAAACATTAAAAAAACATTAAAAAAAAAAGAAAAAAAGGTAAAAAAAGAAAAAGAAAAAAAAGGTAAAGAATTGAAAAGAAAGAAGAAAGTTAAAAATAAAAGATAAAATAAAAATAAAAAGTAAAAAAACAAAAGAAAGGAAAAAGAAAGTGAAAAAAGAAAAGAAAAGTAAGACCAACACATGGTTTTGGTTTCCAACTTCAACCTACATTGCACCCTCCCTCATTCCATGTAGCCCTACAAACAAAAACAATATTAATAAAACAAATATTATTATAATAATATTAATATTATTATATAATATTTTAAAACTTATTAATCCACCTTTTAATAAAATATTTAAATATTTGTTATTTTATTTCAACATATAAATTAATTATAATTATAATTATTAATTCATTAATTATTTCAAAGGCATTAGTTGTATTTTATTCCTCCATAAGTCAAAATAAACTTCCAAATACACACATTTGCATAAAAAGGCTGAGGCTATGACGGAATTAAAATACAAACTTGAGAAATTGGAGAAGGACATCAAGGCCCTCGTTGCCAACCAAGAAAAAATCAGAGAAGAAACAAAAAATAACAAGGCACTTAAGAAAAAAATCAAAGAAGATGTTGTTCTAGTACTAGGAAGAAAACTTGATGACAAAGTAGACATCATGCACGAGAAATGAAAAGAATTAGATGATGAGATGTGTGTGATGACACAGAACATAAGCACCATGGCACAAAACTTGAATGTCATGACACAGAACCAGAATACCATGATAGTGGAAATGTTACAAAAACTAAGGTCTAATACAGACCATATTAGTAACTCAGATATGTTGGACCACTATGTTAACAAAAATGAGAGTAATAAAATTGATCAAGACAATAAACAAGACAAGGAGACTAAATATCACAGGGATGACCAAAATGCCAATAATATATTTGATAAACATAAGCTCTACCAAGATCATAATGAGAGTTAAGGTAGTATCATTGACAACAAGGATGATCCATACAATGAAAAAAGATGGATCCTACAATATGCAAATGAATCCAAGTCAAAGGAATCAGATATCGTAGATTCATCTTCTACCTTAACTCTTCTACCACCCTGGAGAAACCTAAATGTAACACTATCAGGTGACTTCAAGTGTGAGAAGCCTCACAAAACGCCACTTCTCGAGATAAATCGTAAGGATAATAAAATGGAAACATTATGTGATGACATCATGAGTATTGCGGGACAAGTGGTCTCTAAAACAACACTTGATATGGCCGGTAGCAAAAATATTCCTCGTATTCATGTACATGGAAAATGGGACAACAATAATAAACATAATAGAGTACAAATTAAAGTTACAAATGAAAGGAAAATGACAAACTATTGCATAAATACCAAGCACATACCTAATACAAGTTCTAAAAAAGACATAAATGAAGTAATGACACTGTTTCAACACAAAAAGAGAATGAAAAGACAATAATCTAAGATTTGAGGACAAAGCTCCCTTAAAGGGAGTGGCAATGTAATGAACATAAAATAAGATTATAATTAAATAATTTATAGTTAAGTTAGTATGAAAGGAGGTGCCTCCTCATCATGAATTTCCAAACCATATTTAAGGCCAAGACATCATTGTAATATTCATCATCTAATATATTATTCATATTTCATTATTTAAAATGATAGTTGGATTCGACTACTAACGGACCAGCCGGATTCGATTGTTCTATAGTCTCTTCGACATAGTATTCATATTCTCCCTCTCTTCCTATAGAGAGTGAAACCCATCTCATTGAAGTCTTCGTAGTTAGTTCTAATTGTTCTATGCAAGAGGAAATTTTGTCTCTTTCGACAGAATCCTCTCCATGTAATGAGGTTATTTCCTTTGATTGAAATAATCTAACAGAATATCATCTTCATTCGAGTGTTCCTTTCCAGATATTTGTGTGAGTTACCTCTAAGAGTATACTTCGTACTATTGCTGATGAAGGGGCTTCTGTTAGCATTTTATCCACTAATGCTTGGAAATCCATAGGTTCTTCTCTTCTTGTGCTAGCCATCGATCAGATCCTATATTTTAATCAAAGGACTGCGGCACCTTTAGGGATCATTCCTCATTTTCCTATTATGTTGGAAGGAAAAAATGTCTACATCGATGTTATGGTAGTCCAAGGTCCCTTGGGAGAGATTCTACTTATGCCATGAAAGTTGTAGTGTCCACACTCTTTCAAGTGATATGTTTCCCCCATGATGGGAAAATTGTGACCATTGATCGACTTTCCTTTGTTAAGCCTGATCATCGTATGAATCCTAGTCATCATACTTCCCTATATGTCCCTCATGTTCTTCTGGTTCCTTCCCATTCTCGTTAGATTCTTCCCATCATAGGTAAAATGTGGGGCATGGCTCCAACCTCTGGACATCATACTGGAGTTAAGTCGATATCTTCTTATGTAAGGGGGAAACCCACCAACCTCTGGACATCATGTTGGCTTAGAACTACCTGTGAGAATAGTTCCCATTCTGTGTCAAGCTTGTTAAAAAATGGAACAGACACTAGCGATCATAGTTCCTTTTCTCTATGTCAAGCTCGTTAAAAAATGAAATAGATGTTCATGAGCATAGTTAATTTTTACTGTGTCAAGCTCGTTAAAAATTGAAACAGATGCTAGTGAGCATAGTTCCCATTATGTGTCAAGCTCGTTAAAAAATGAAATAGATTCTTGTGAGCGTAGTTCACATTCTCTGTTAAGCTCATTAAAAAATAAAACTGAGGTCCTCAAGCATAGTTATTTTTTGTTTCAAGATTGTGTAAAAAATGAAATAGCTCACCTTGAGCAGTTATATTCTTGGTTTGAAGATCATTAAAAAGTAAAACTGGCCTTGAGCACGGTTCCTTTTTCGTGTCAAGCTCATTAAAAAATGAAATGGATTCTTCCATTGTGTCAAGACTCAATTTTTTAACCTTCTTTTCATCTGCTTGTAAAGAAGACAAAAAGAAGCTTTGGGGGGATGTACCCTACCTCTCTATATTGGAATTAAGTTACTTGACAATCATATTGGGTGCAAGTACCAACCATTAAACATCATGTTGGGAAATCACCCATTAATGGAAGTCTTTCTGAGCATACTTTTTTTTCATTTTCGAGCTCGCTAAACCATGAAACGACACTTTAAGCATAGTTTTTTCTGTGTTCCAAGATTGTTAAAAAATGAAGCATATGCCCTGAGCATTCTTTCAACTGATATTTGAGCTTGTTAAAAACAATAAGATGGTGTTGAGCTTACTTTATTGATTTTTTTCATGCTCTGGATTCAAACATGAAAAAGGTTCCAAGTGCCTTTTATACCTTCGGCGTGCTCATTAAAAACTTAGTGAAGAGGTATCGAGTGTACTTTTACTATTTTTCAGACTCGTTAAAATTGGATTATGAAAAAATAATCCTAATAGATTCCTCTTTAAGCTCTTCTCGGACTCTTAACATGTAAAAAGATGGTCGAGTGAACTTGTCTTCTTCATGCTCATAAAAGTACTTGAAGAGTCTTCTTCTTGGTGATAGTTTACCCCTTTTTCAGACCAGGGGGAACTACTTATGAAAAAGGTATACACCAGTCAATCATAACTAGAAGAGTTCTCCTAGGAATAATTTTATACTTTTTTGGGCCTACGAGACTAAATTTACAAAAAATTATATCCTAGAGTCTTCTTAGTCATTTCAGAGTCTCTAAACATGAAACAAAAAATTATTTTACTTTCATCGGTCTCGTAAAATCAAATGATGAAGGAACCTTTCTAGGAACGAACCCCTCATTTATAAGGTTCTTAAAACATATGAGAATGGACTCATCACTTAATGAGCTATAATAAGTGTTTGTTACCCTCTTTAAACTCGTAAAAACGAAAAAAAGGTACTCATCCTTCATGATGGGGAAATTAAGGGAAGAGTTTGTGTTTCGTTGTATGTACGGAAATACATAGTCACTCTTGAACATGGAACTCATTTGCATATGCATTCATTTTTTTGGTTTTTTTTTGTCTTCAATTCCTGCTAATTCCATGAGTCTTCTTCCTCCATTGAGTTTTCCAAGAATACTCCCGCCATCATTTTCATTAGGGGATTGGTATCATTCTCATGTCAATAATTCCAAGCCATGCCATGCTAATGTTCTATTCATCTGTCACAGTAATCTAGGGACTAAAACAGAGTCTCATAAGAGATTTCAGACAATTAAGAATGAAAATGGCATAATGGTGATGCAATAGTAGTAGCAGCTCTGTGTAATCAATAAAGAATGAGTAATACAATACAATGATCATGCAAGGTGCATGAATTCCAAGACAATTTGAATTTCCAAGGAGGTCATTCGAATTGAATGAATGGGTGTAGCTTAATTGAATCTCAGCCACAGTAAACACACCTAGTTAACCCACTAATCAAGCCATGATTGACTAAACTGAGTCCTAACTATATCGGAGTGCAATGGATGACTGATTCTAACTGAAAGTAGCTTAGACACATGTCACTGCATGCCAATCAACAAGTGGTAGCGTATCATTAACTCCAATGAACCCTGATGAGGTTAACTGAAGTCAAACTTGTCATTAGAAGTGGTTAGAGGCGCCCTAGTTGTCTCCAGTTCATAAATAATAATAATAAATAATCAAATAATGAATGGAGGATCCTACACAAATCAGCTTAACTGATTGTAACAATCATTTAGAAATTAGGTGCATTTATGACACTCAAATCACCCTAGAATGGCTCCCCGATTGAAGAAGGAAGCCTAATTAGCCTCCCTGATTGAAGGAGAAATCCCAGTTAACCTCCCTGATTGGAGGTGAAGGCCTAGTTGGCCTCCTTGATTGAAAGTAGGCATGGGTGTGCTCATGATGATGTCAACGAGTGCTCATCTGATTCTGATTAAGTCAATTAAACTTAGGATAGTGGTTTAACACGGCCAAATTGGCCAAATTAAGTGTCCATGTTGGGTAAATGACTCCAACACCCCCCCTTAAGCTATACTCAGGAGGAGTTAAAAAATCATGAAATGCTAGGGCCCCAGAAACAAAGACCATAGGTTACCCTATACAATAATGTAACTCAAACAATGCTCAAAAATAAATCTAAGTGAGGAAAGAGGGAAACCCCCCCCCCCCCCCTCAAGCTGAACATTGAAAGTAGTCTGATCACCCTGATGAACTCACCCCCAATAGTGAACAAAGGTAAGTGAACTTCTTTTCTAAAAATATCTTGGTGAATATGTCTACAATCTGCTCATTAGTAGGGCAGCATTACAGAATGATGGTCCTGTCATGCACCAATTCCCTAATATAGTACATGTGTATCTCTACATGCTTGGTCCTCTTCTTGTTAAATGAATATGTGGATATCTTAATAGCACTTTGATTGTCACAAAATAGGACATTTGACAAAGTACTACCAAGATCAAACTCTGAAAGAATTCCTTGCAACCAAACAACTTGGATGCAAGCATTCACCACTCCTCGGTACTCTGCCTCTGCTGAAGACAATGCTATGGTGGCCTAATTTTTGCTATACCAGCAAATGGGGCCACCACCAAACATGAAGACATGTATGGAATTAGATGTTTGATCAATAGAATAACCCTCCCAATCAGAATATGTGTAACCAACCAGCTCTTGCTCAAAGTCTTCAACATAGTAAATGTCGTAGGTCCTGGTTCCCTGAATATACTAGAGGATCCTCTTGGCTGCCTTCCAATGAAGATCATGAGACTGCTGCATGTATCTTGATACAATATTCATGGAATAACATATATCATTCCTATAATGATTCAAGTATAGAAAGATACCAATCAACTGTCAATAAATAGTGCAGTCCATGGGAGGTGTGCTTTTTCCTTCTTCAAGGTTGATTATTGAAAGGAAAGGGAATGGAGAAGCCTTACATTCAGCCATGTTAAACTTAAATAACAGGCATGATATGTATTTCGACTGATTGACCATTATCCCATCAATATTTTTCTCAATTATGAGCCCCAGAAATTGCTTCAAGGGCCCCAAATCGCTCATTTCAAAAGCATTGTGGAGGATAGTTTTGATGACTGAAATAGAAGCAACCGTGCTATATGTAATCAGTAAGTCATCAACATATAAAACAATAATAATAAAATTACCATAATACTACTATATATACACATTCGGATCTGATTTACACGTTTGAAAGTTTTGCGAGAGAAGGATGCCATCCATCTTGGAATACCACTCTCGTGGGGCCTATTTTAACCCGTATAGTGACTTCTTTAGTTTGAAAACAAAAGATGAATAAGAAATGTATCCCTTGGGATGCTTCATGTATATCTCCTCATGAATATATACATGTATAAATGCATACTTAACATCCATATGATTCACTTCCCAGTGCTTAGATGCAGAAATTGCCAAAACTAGGTGGATGGAGTCCATTTTTGCAACCGGTGCAAAAGTCTCATGGTAGTCCACACCTTGGACTTGGGAGAAACATTTTGCAACCATAATTTCCTTATATTTTCAGTTTTTTCCATCAGCATAAACCTTACTCCTAAACACCCACTTACATTGAACCAATTTCCTCCCGAGAGGAAGAGAAACTAGCTCCCAAGTAGTGTTTTTCTGAAGGGAATTCATCTCTTCGTCCATGGAAGCTTGCCATATTGAATCCTTTTGAGCATGGTATTAATAATTAGGATATAAAATTATCATTAAATATCTATATTCAGACAGAAAATAATCAGGAAAATATAGAGCAATACCTGCTCTTTGGAAATCAGACCGGTTTCTTCTTAGATCCTCTAGATTTCCAATGTTTTCACCTGTGAAGGAAAGTGTCTGTCTGGCCCAAGATGGGAGATGATTTTGTACTTCAGGTTCTGATTCAGCATCTAATTTTTTCTGTTCACTAATATTAGAAATCATAGGATCCAAATCAGGGTCATCACCCTCAATTCCATCATCCAAATATTCAGTAGAATAGGAAGGAAATTCAACAGTTTTCTCCTTCACTAGTTCTACCTCTTGAAGAGGCTCATCGAACAGGACACTCCTTTGAATGATGACTTGTTTTGTTTTGATATACATAATCTTTAAAAATTTATATTCATCAGGATATCCAATAAGCAATAATTGGATTCTTTTCAGTTGCAAATCCCTCCTTTTATCATGCAGAATTCGGGCCCATGCAATGGACCCAAACACCCTGAGATTCGACACATCCGGCTTGTGTCCGAAGAAGGATTTCAAAAGGGTATTTATTTTCATGGATGAGTGTGGAAATATGTTCTAAATATATTCTTCAGAATTCATGGCTTCATCCCACAAATTTGCAGCCAACTTCTTTGCTTCCAGCATGCAAGTGGTCATCTCCTTGAGAGACCGATTCTTTCTCTCCGCTACACCATTCTGTTGGGGAGTGTAGGGGACTGAATGTTGGATCTGAATACCAGTTTGGGAACATATATGAAGAAACTCATTAATGATATATTCTCTGCCATTATCATATCTCAAAATATTGATCTTTTTTCCAGATGCATTCTCAATTACTTCCTTCAAATCAGTGAATATTTCCAAGACTTCTGACTTCTTTTTGATAAAAAAGACCCATGTGTATTTGGAAAATTCATCAACAAAAGTGAGAACGTACCTTGATCCATTCATGGATGTGGTAGGAATGGGTCCACTGATATAAGAATGTATCAGCCCTAATATACATGATGCCCAGCTTTCCTTCCCCCGATCAAACTTATGCTCAGGGTGCTTTCCAACAACACAACCCTTGCAAATTACGATGGTAGCTTTGATGATCGAGAGGCCTTCAACCATGGAATTATTCTATAATTTCTGTAATTAATTAAAGTTCAGGTGTTTTAACCTCTCATGCCACAGTCTAGTAACCTCATTTCCATGAGTCAGCAATGCGGTGGGCTTTACATCTGCCCCAAAATGGGAGAACTCGTAGGATTTTGCATGATGGTTTGCAAGGCCTTTTGCTACAAGTTTTTCAGATGCAAGTTCTATGATCTCTACATAATCTCGGATAAATGAGACTCTCTTGGTCACCCCCATATGTGTCATTTGATAAACACTTAGGAGGTTTGATGCAATATATGGTACATACAGAACATTGGAAAAATAACCATTCTCAATATTTACAATACCTTGTCGTTCGGATATGATTGTGGAGTCATCTCCCATGTGGATGGGAATGGTTTTGCCGGTCTCCAAAGATGAGAAGGAGTCTTTTTCAACCGTCATGTGATTCAAAGCTATAGAATATATCAAAAAAGAATTGGAATTTGAAGTGCTTTCCATGAGAGCATGACCTCTTTCATGCTGTGGTTCCCGATCTTGCTGATCTCTCCTTCAAAAGATTTCCGGAATATTGATGTGATTTTCTCAAGAAGAGAAATAGCTTCATCAAGTTTATTTTTCATGCATGCATTTTCAGGGTGGAATCCCTTCCTGCAATACGAATACTTGACTTTTTCCTTTCCATGATGCCCTTTGTTTTTGTTCTTCTTCGAGCCGGAAGGCTCTTCATGATGTTGGTTTTCAACTTTAGGCTTAGGAGCTTCAAATTTGGTTTTTGGGTTCTTCTACTGCTTTCCTTTATTCAAATATTTGGGCCCCGAAGCATAGAGGGTTTGATCATGGGAGGATCTGATGATCCCCATCTAGACAATCTTATCATGTTCACTTGTTAAGGACTCAATGAAGGCATTGAGTGAAGGCATATTCCATCTTGGGGTTGTGAGCTTCCCCGCAGGGAATGTAGAGAAAAACACCAAATAATCAGCTCCAAGTTTGGAGAGAATGGCAAGGATGAGCTGATCATCCTCCTTCTCCACCTTACACTGCTTCAACAGTAAGACAATGCGCTTGAAATTTGTGAAAAAATCATTTAAGGTCTTGAAATTGGAAGATTGGAGAGACATCAACTTGTTTTCAAGCTAATAAACTCTCAAATCATCATGTTTTCCATACAGGGTGTCCAATATATCCCAAATTTCCTTTGGAATCTTCAATCCCGAGAGGTGGAAAAGAATATCCTTGGAAATAGAGAGGCACAAGAAATTGAATGCTTCATCTTTCTTGTTTAAGAATATAGCTTTGTCTATCACATGAGTAGGCTCTTCTTTAGTGTCCATGGTGACCCAGTAGAGTCCTCTGGCACGTAGCTGGATCTCCATATCTCCTTTCCATGAATGTAAATTGAACGAAGACAAGAGTTCAATGGAAGAAGCCATCTCAAACTACAGTAGCGAATTCTTTTCACTTGTTAAAACCTGAAAATCACAACAAAAGGGGCACCGTAAGGTCGAAAAGCCTGCACATTTTAGGCTTTCATCACACCCAACATAATTGATCAAGCAAGCTTGATCAACAATTCCTTAACTTTGGATATTAAGTGGTAAGCCTTTGCTTCTAGTGCAGTGCTGGAATTCTGAGATTTTGCTCAATTTTTCATGCAAGATCTATCAAAAACCATGTTTTTGAGAGATCTAAGCTTCATCCCATGATGAGCTCTGATACCATGTTAATATATCATAGTAATCTAGGGACTAAAAAACAGTCTCATAAGATATTTTAGACAATTTAGCATGAAAAGGGCATAATGGTGTTGCAATAGGAGTAGCAGCTCTGTATAATCAATAAAGAATGAGTAATACAATACAATGATCATGCAAGGGGCATGAATGAAAATACAATTTGAATTCCCAAGGAGGTCATTTGAATTGAATTAATGGGTGTAGCTTAACTGAATCTCAGCCACAGTAAACACACCTAGTTAACCCATTGATCAAGCCATGATTGACTCAACTAAGTCCTAATTGTATCGGAGTGAAATGGATGACTGATTCTAACTGAAATTAGCTCAGACACATGTTACTGCATGCCAATCAACAAGTGGTAGTGCATCATTAAATCCAATGAATCTCGATGAGGTTAACTAAAGTCAAACTGGTCATAAGAAGTGGTTGGAGGCGCCCTAGTTGTCTCCAGTTCATAAATAATAATAATCAAATAATCAAATAATGAATGGAGGTTCCTACACAACTTAGCTTAACTGATTGTAACAATTAGTTAGAAATTAGGTGCATTTATGACACTCAAATCACCCTAGAACGACTCCCCGATTGAAGGAGGAAGCCCAATTATCCTCCTTGATTGAAGGAGAAAGCCTAGTTAACTTCCTTGATTGAAGGTGAAGGATTAGTTGGCCTCCTTGATTGAAGGTAGGCATGGGTGTGCTCATGCTAATGTCATAGAGTGCTCATATGATGTCGATTAAGTCAATTAAACTTAGGATAGTGGTTTAACAAGGACAAATTGACCAAATTAAGTGTGCATGTTGGGTAAATGACTCCAACATGTTCAAGAGGTATTTTGTCATATTTTCACTGTATGTAGTCATTTTACCTTCTATCATGTTGGTCATCTCTAAGTCAGTCTCATATATCACTCTAATGTCCGGTTTGATCTAAACATCTATGATCATGTTTCATGTCGATGATGGGGGATTCATCATGGCCCTCCTTCAACGAGTCTATTCCTATTGAATTCAACACCTCATCCAAGAATTAGACTTAGAAACCAAGTCAAGTACCTTGGGCCTGGATGCCTCAATGGCAGGTTACTTCACTTTCAACATGGATTTACATCATTGACTCTGTATTGAAAGATTCTACTAAGTTTTCGATACCAAGTCCTTTATTCACACTTGGGAGGATGTACTGAGATACCTTGGGAATCATTGACATCAATGGTGATTTCCCTCGAACTTATTTAACAGTTTACTTCAATGATTGGTAATCAAGTGGTTTCTACCATGTTCTATGTCAAGAAATTGTAATCACATATTTAAATTCGTATCATTACAGGTTCAACTTGAAGACCTTGGGCATCTAATATCTTTACCAGGTTATGATGGAGTTTGTTTGAGTCATATTACATGGATCCACTTTGTATTGGTTGTGCTTGTGTTATCATCTCATCATGGATCTATGTTTGTGTTTAGTAGCCATGATTGTGCTCAGTCGGTCTCAACTACCATGAATCTGCATTGTATTGGTTGGAAGCCATGTTATGAGTCATATGAGACTTGAGTCAGTTGTACTACAACAACTTCCATCAAACATCCTTGCCTTCAATTTCTTCACTTTGCAAAGAATTCACCTATCGCATTCCTCTAACTTCATGCTTTGGGGGAGCATTCTGTTACACTGAAAACTTGTCATCTTGATCCATGTGTCAACCTTATTCATAATCCCTAAAGTTTCCCTCGCTAAAGTGCATTGAGTTTGAACTTCTCCCTAGCTCTTTTTCGCCCTCTGGGAGGGTCAGTGCTCTTTCTCCTAAGGAAAGGTGTGTCAACACTATTTCCCCTCAAGAAAAGTGCACCCGTGAAGTTTTAAGGGAAAAAAAGAGAAGTTTTGAGGCCCTTCTCGAAGGTGGATGAGGTGGAGGATCATCCCTACCTTCTAGGTGAGGTGGCATTCAGTTCTCTAGACTATGGGGAAGATCCCTTAAACCCCTCCTCCTAATCCTTAACCTAATCTATCCCCTTAGCCTTATAAATTAAACCCTCTCTCCATTTTGAAAGGAGGAAGGACTATGGTACTCTTATGCTTGTGGAGTTTCTAGGTGATCCCTATCATGCTTTGGGAGGCTACTATCATCCTTTGGAGGCTTGGCTTGAATTGTTGCATGGAAGATTGCAACGTTAAGGCTAGGTTGTGATGTTCTTTCCTATGTAATTCTACGTATCTCTTTGATTACATTAATACAAATATCTTTCCATAAATGTTATTGTGTTGATGATGTTTAGAGCTTTCTTCCTTAATAGTTAGATTAGATGAATTCGTGTTTAGATACGCATGTACTATTTTCTTGTTTTCACTTTCTCTACAGGGTTTTGCAGCTCAAGATATGAAGGCTCTGGATCTTGGATCAAAAAAGAGAGAACAAGATTTGCAGACCTCGAGTAGGTGATCTATCTATTAACTTTCATTTCTATTTGATTTAGGAAAGTAGGTTGTAATGTGTACTTGATTTTTTCTAGATCCACTTGGACTAGGGACATCTAGCTTGAGCTTGCTTGAGTAGATTTATCCAATAACACAATCTCATAGGAGTCAGATGAAATCTATTTTCCTTCTTGGGTAGTGTAGCTAGGGTTTGAGCCCTAGCTTGTACGAATGAGTACCTACTAAGGACAATGGATTCCTTAGTAGCAGTTCAATGATATATGAATTAAAAGCTATAACTGAAATAAAAACTAAATTTAACCAAGTTAATTAAGCAAACAGTAGAAAGTAAATAACATGAAACAAAAATAGTAAATAGTAAATAATGACCTTTATTGATGTTACCTCCAATGTGGAGGTTGGTGAAGTCCGTTGCGCTGGTCCAATGTCGGTGGCTCCGAGCTTCAAGCTGCTTCTTCTCTTTCTCCAATGGTGGAAATGGGCCAAAAGGGGCTCTCATGGTGAAAGTAGCTTCAATGGTGAGCTATGGTTTCATGAGCAATTTTGGCAGAGGCAGGATACTTGTGATTGTGGATGTGGAATAAGGGGTTTCCACCCCTTTATAATTAAAAACCA
>LPNX010916121.1:55172-84398 GCA_001517045.1 Pseudotsuga menziesii | reverse complement strand
ATAACAATGAGGTCCAAAATATGGGGACCTTAACATATACATGTCCTCAAATACTGAATGAGGAAGAATCTCAATAGATGGACGAGGCGGGAATTCCCATGCTCATATCAAGATACATAAAAATCACTTGTGAGGCCCAAAATGAAGGACCTGTAGTAGATAATCACTGTGCATATCATGAGGGTCTGGAAGGGACACAAATCTAGAACATACTGCTGAGCTGACCATGTCTAAGCTGAAAAAACTGATCCACTGGAATGGCAGCAGTGCTACTGAATATGGTTCTGAAGGAACTGATGCGCTGCTGGATCAGAGTGACAAGGGTCACACTCGTAATGGTACACTGATCTGGAACTGAACTGGGTACTCAAAGAAGCATAGAACTGAATGGCTTCCGAATACAATCGCCAACGCAGCTCGGACATCCACGGGAACATATAACTGGGCGTTCCGAAGTGACTCACCAATGTGTTAGAGTCGGGGGAAATCCGGGGTCTTCAACACAGAATGGAAAGGATATACATCCTGCGCGATTCTCAACGATGCGAATAAGGTACTGAGGTCGAGCATGTGAGAAACAACTATTCGGAGAGGCAATGATGAGTCCTCCCAAAATGGTCCGTAGGCACTCATCACAGATGGTGATGGGTCCAAGGCGCAGGGGCCTCTAGGTCTATCCTCTGGAATAGAGGCGTTGTCGTCGATAGAGGGAGACCTGAAACTATCAAGGCAATGATGTTTCCTTGACAGGAGCGCGAGGTGAAAAACCGAAATGTGATAGTACTTATGGCAGGGTTGATAAACTGGGGTAAATAACTGGGCAAGTAGAGTGGGTGGACTCAAACTTCCTTTGTTCAGAGTATGATGGCGGGGATGATCGGGCAGCACATGAAACTGATTGGTGGTAAAGGTATCATAGCTGTATGGGATCTGGGAAGTTCACTGGGATGAGGGAGACTCAAGCTGTGGTAACATGGTAGGAGACTGCAGAATACTGTGAACAAAGGCGACCTGATTGGAGGTGCTGCCGAGAGGATTGATCATAGCGCCAAGAGGCGCAGGGGATTTCTTCATGAGTTAGTGAACTAGAAGAAGTGTGGATATAAAGTGGTACTGTCATGTGGATTTTACGAGCCCATGACAGTTCATGCTCGTGGTTGCTTTCAATTTTAAGGAGTCTGAAAGCAAATAAGAAGACTCTGAAGAAATGGAATGATACTATCGTGTGGATTTTACGAGCCCACGACAGTACATGCTCGTGGTTGCTTTCAATTTTAAGGATTCTGAAAGCAAATAAGAAGACTCTGAAATGATGAAATGTTACTGTCGTGTGGATTTTACGAGCCCATGACAGTTCATGCTCGTGGTTGCTTTCAATTTTAAGGAGTCTGAAAGCAAATAAGAAGACTCTGAAGAAATGGAATGATACTATCGTGTGGATTTTACGAGCCCACGACAGTACATGCTCGTGGTTGCTTTCAATTTTAAGGATTCTGAAAGCAAATAAGAAGACTCTGAAATGATGAAATGTTACTGTCGTGTGGATTTTACGAGCCCATGACAGTTCATGCTCGTGGTTGCTTTCAATTTTAAGGAGTCTGAAAGCAAATAAGAAGACTCTGAAGAAATGGAATGATACTATCGTGTGGATTTTACGAGCCCACGACAGTACATGCTCGTGGTTGCTTTCAATTTTAAGGATTCTGAAAGCAAATAAGAAGACTCTGAAATGATGAAATGTTACTGTCGTGTGGATTTTACGAGCCCATGACAGTTCATGCTCGTGGTTGCTTTCAATTTTAAGGAGTCTGAAAGCAAATAAGAAGACTCTGAAATAATGGAATGATACTGTCGTGTGGATTTTACGAGCCCACGATAGTACATGCTCGTGGTTGCTTTCAATTTTTAAGGAGTCTGAAAGCAAATAAGAAGACTCTGAATTGAGGGAAAGGTCAGGCAAGGAGGAAGTGTTCGATGAAGGAACATGTATGATGACCAGAACTGAGGTTAGGGGGGGAACACTGATGGGCCTCCTTGCGGGGTGGATGAATGGTGTCAAAATAACGAGACATTTGCAGTATGACAGGAGTGGATGGCTTATGCAAAATAATTGGATGACGACCGATGTGGTGCGCGAATCAATGCGGCAAGGTGTAGGGACGTACTGTTGTAATTGTATCAAGTGAGAGCGAAAAATGATCTCAAGCATCATCACGAGCTCGGAAAAATGAATCCGGCGATATAAAAGGTGTTGAAAACGGAGAGCGGCCCAAGTGGCACGCAAACCGAGGCTACTATTGGTGTCTAAAAAATGGGTAAAAAATGATGTAGTTAAAAAGATGCAACGAGGTGACCATTGGGATGATCTCGTCGTGCTGATTCCAATGGTAGAAACAGTTCGGAAAACGGACTCCGTATGGGTCCAGAATGGTCAAAACAAGAACAAAGTCGACAGACTATAAATAGTAAGTGGGCCCAACATGACACGTCATTTGTACTATTTGAGGTTGATTTGCGATCGGAGTGAACCAGAGCTGACGTGTGATTTTTGGGACGATCTGACCGACGGATTCGATATTCGGGAGAGCCAGGTATTCCGTTAAACTTACACCTGTTTTGTTTTTTGAGTTGGGAGGGTTGGTGGGCCCCCAGGGGACGATGTTGTACGGTCCATAGGGGTGGACCGCGGGTTTAGTGGTCAAAACCGCGGTCTCCGACCATGAGTTTTGACCAGGACAGCCGCGGTCAGAGACCGCGACTGTTCGGCTTGACAGCCGCGGTCTGGACCGCGACTGTTCGGCTTGACGGCCGCGGTCTGGACCACGACTGTTGGCTTGACATCCGTGGTCTGGACCGCGACTGTCGGGCTTGACAGCCGCGGTCTGGACCGCGGCTGTTCTGGGTTATGGATGGGTGGGGCAGGTCTGTTATTTGGACATGAGCCTAATGAGACATCTTTGTGTGATTTGCAGGATGCCACGGGTGGTATGGCGGGAGAGGGAGATGCCATAGGACCTTGTGACGGCCATCCGGGATGACCGTTGGGTGCGGAGCATGCTGGGGCTCTTCGAACTACTGAAGTTCGCGGAGATCCCTATGATACGGTCAGCAGGGTTGCTGCTGAACCGATTGATCAATTTCTGAGAGCCAGAGACACAGGCCTTTCGAGTTCAGGGAGAGAGGGTGGACCTCACCCTGATCGATGTTTATTTCATGACGGGGTTGCCCTGCCTGGGGAGGGTAACAGACACACAGCCGCGGGTCTCCGCGGATCTGGATATAGATGACCTAGCAGTGCGGTTCGGCAGGGCAGACGCGAGGGTGCATAGGAATGCACTCCGGATTCAAGATTTACGGGAGCCAGCAGTACATGCGATGGCAGCCTATGTGGTACGGATTTTGGGATCCCAGTCACTTGAAAAGGTGTCTGGGGGTCAGATGCAGATCGTAGAGCGAGTACTGGCTGGGACTTACTTTGCATGGGGCCAGATGTTCCTGACCTGCGTGCAGCGACAGCTGACCGCAGCGAAGGAAGCTGGAAAGGGATTCTGTTTTGGTTCCTTTCTAGTGGAATTCTTCATGGAGAGGGTCCCCACACTGCGGCCGCGGGTGCCGGTCAGAGAGGGAGGCTTGAGGGAGCCTCGGATGATCCGGTGGGGAGAGATGATGTGCCGCCGGGGCGGCGGGGACGTTGGGCGGTATTTCACTCGGGAGCTGTATATGCAATGGCTCCAGCTACCATTGGCGCTGGAGGACTATCCTTACAGGGACATGGACTACACAGGGGATCCAGATGTGCCACGGCCACCCGGACAGGCATGGGGTCCAGATGGTATGTATGATTTTAATTGTATTGTCCAGTTTTTATGTTATATATGATATATGGTTGATATATGGTGACTGACAACTGGGTGTTTCCAGATGTGGGTCCGAGGCCGCCGCCAGATCATGTGCCCCGTAGAGGGTTTGCGGCCATGCCAGCTTTGCCTGGATGGGGGGTGGGTCATCGCCCAGACCCTGAGGGGACATTGCAGGCCTTACGGGTGCTGTTAGAGGGGCTACTAGAGGGAGTGACTGACCGGGGGTGGTGAGACCTAAATCCTGCTGTTATCTGGGATTGCTTGGAGGCACCGCGCGACTTTAGAGCGATTGCGATCCGTGTGGATTTATTGGCGGACCGTGCACGGGCTCAGAGGCCCAGGCGAGATGAGCACTTGCCTGAGGAGGAGCAGGGGGAGGAGTCAGAGGCTTCTGACACGGATAGTGATCCAGGGTATGATTCCCACTAGGGAGAGCAGGGGACTCTCCCTGATTTTTGTAGCTACGGCTTGTAGTATATGAGGCTGGATGGATGTATATATATTTTTTGTATAGCTGAGTACATGGGTACTCAGGACATGTATAGCCCTGTAACATGTATATTTGTGGATATATATATATTTATGCACGTGGATGAACTTTTTGTTGTGATATAACATGTTTTATGTATGATTAGGCACGTGGATGCCCTTATGGATGTAAATGTGGTTTTATGATTTATGTATATGGATGTTTAAATGTTTAATGCAATGCAGTCTTTTTGGTTTTTTATATGGTTGGATGAGATGCTATGATGCATGATGAAGATGTTATATGGTGTGATTGATATGCCAATCTAGGATGTTATTGGCCATTTGATCTGCGACACTATTTTGAGCTCTAGGGACATGCGTGAATGTGATGGATTCAAACTGGCGGCTAAGTTGTTTTGTACGCAGAAATTTTCTAAAGAGGCAAGGATCGCGCACCTGGTAGCAGTTGTTGAGCTGGGAGACAAGTAGCTGGGAGTCTAAGAACACCTGAAGGTGACGTATGCCCATCTGGAGGGCAGCAGTCAGGAGACCGGTCACAGCATCATACTCTGCCTGGTTATTGGTAGCAGCGCCTATACATGTTCCGTCAAGGTGAATCAGTTCGTTGGAAGGGGAATACAAGACCCATGCGGCGAAAGCCAGATTGGGAGACCAGCGGCTTGCCCCATCAGCGTAGCCAATGTAACGAGGTGGAAGATGGTCCATCTGTGGGCATGCAAAGACGATGAATGTGAGATTATGATAAATAAGGTAAAAAAACAAAGAAGGAGAGAAAACTGTACAATGCGGACCAATGAGGTCGCGGCTTCAGTTATGGGTAAAAATGTTTAAGGTATAACCCATTACGAGGATTGCGTAAAGGTTGGACTTCAGAGTTGGCTAAAACGTATGCCCCCTTGCCTAGGCAAGTCTGCACAATGTAAGGGCCTTGCCACATGGATTCAAATTTTCCTTTACCTTTTTTGTCGTTGGCTTGGTCATAGGCGAGGACGAGGTCCCCTTCGTGGAAAGTTCGAGGGTGAACGTGCTTGTCATAACTGGCTTGGGAGCGGATTTTGGCAGCCTCGATGTTCTGGAGGGTGGCCTGACGATCTTCATCGGCTTGTTCGAGGGATAACAGACGGTGCTCAAGGGGGGAGGTATCGGGGAGAAGCTCAACGGCGATGTGTAAGGCAGGTATCTGACACTCGATGGGGAGGACAGACTCTACACTGTGAACTAAATGAAATGGGGTAAAACCGGTGGCGGTTTTGGTGGAGGTATGGTAAGCCCATAAGGCAGGGAATAGCATATGGTGCCAGTTGGACTTATGCCGATCAACAGTACGTTGGAGTATGGTTTTGAGGATTTTGTTAACAGCTTCGACTTGACCATTTCCTTGAGGGTAGTAAGCCGAGGAAAACTGGTGTTGAAATTTAAGGAAGGTGGATAACTCATGCCAAACAGAATCTTCAAAGTACGATCCATGGTCTGGGACTAACTGTTTAGGGAACCCGAATCGAGTGATGACATGGTTAAAAAAGAAATGGGCAGCAGTCTCAGCGGTGCAGTTGAAGGTGGGCATGGCTTCCGCCCATTTGGTGAAGTAATCGACGGCAACTATGATGTGCTTATGGCCGTTCGCAGATGTGGGTCTACATTCCATGAAGTCGATGGCCCACTTACAAAAGGGACCAACGGTGACGACTGGGTGTAGCGGAGCAGGTGGTGTCCGGGCTTTGGGGGCAAAAAGTTGGCAGTTATGGAAATGCTTGACCGTAGTGATGCAGTCAGTGAAAAGTGTAGGCCAGTAGTATCCGGCGCGGACGACCTTTTGGGCAGTGGCCATGCCTGAGAAATGGCCGCCGCAGGCACCGCTATGACAATCATTAAGGACCTGTTCATCTTCTTCGTGTGTAAGGCAACGACGAAGAATCGTGTCGATTCCTCGCTGGTAAAGGACATCTCCGATGAGGAGGTAGCGAGAGGCATGATGATGGATACAACGACGTCCATTACGAGTGACGGTGGGTCAGAACTTTTGCGTGCGCAGGTATAACAAGACATCACCGTACCACGGGTCTTCGGACGAGATGGTGAACAAGTTATTATCGGGTAATTCCTCGGAGATAGGTGGGGCCGAGATGAAGGAAGGGAGATCAGTGATGAGCTGGGCAAGTGCAAGGGCTTTAGTGCTCTTAGGTGTTCGGAATGTGAGGTCATATTCCTGGAGGATAATGACCCATTTAGCCACACGACCTTGCAGGAGACGCCGGTTTAAGAGATATACCATGGGGTTAGAATCGGCGACAACTGTAGTATGACTAAGTAAAATGTAGTGTCTCAATTTTTGGGCGGAAAATACTACGGCTAAAGCTAGTCTCTCCTCATATGGGTAACGTAGGGGTGGGCCGGACAAGGTCTGGCTGACGTAGTAAATGACATGTTCTTGGTGTGAGGTGTCTTCTTGAACCAAGACTCCAGACACAGCATGTTCAGATGCCGAAACGTAGAGGATGAAGTCCTGAGAGAAATCCGGAGGGGAGATCAAGGGGGCTTGTGTGAGAGCTTTCTTGAGGTCTGCGAATGCAGCTTCGGCTTGTTCATCCCAGACAAAGGGTAGGTGGGTACGGAGCAGGCGCAAGAAACCGTGAACGGTTGTGGCGTAATCAGGAATGAAGCGTCGAAGAAAATTGGATCGTCCTTGCAGACTTTGGAGTTGCCGGAGCGTTTGAGGAGAGGAAAGGTCTAAGATGGCTTGGACTTTCAGAGGATCAACAGTAATTCCTTTCTGGGAAATAATGAAACCTAAAAATTGGCCAGCTGGAACACAAAAGACGCACTTGTGTGGGTTCAAGCGGATCTGATATTTGCGGCAACGCAGAAAAACTTGCCGAAGGTCATCAAGGTGGTCTGATCGTTTTCGGGAACGAGCTGTAAGGTCATCAAGGTAGACGAGCAAGATATTGACCAAATCGTGAAAGAAATAGGTCATGGCCCGCTGGAATGTGGCACCAACATTTTTTAGGCCGAAAGGCATGACGCGATAAGAAAAGGTGCCCCACGGGGTAGTAAAAGCGGTTTTGTACTGGTCTTCCTTTCGGATTTGGATCTGATTATATCCAGAAAAACCGTCCATGAACGAAAGGACTTCATGCCCCGCACACGCATCAATGAGCTGGTCAATAAATGGCGTAGGGAAATTGTCTTTGGGACATGCTCGGTTTAAGTCTCGGAAGTCAGTGCATACCCTAATGGTGCCTTGTTTCTTGTTGACAGGAATAGGGTTTGAAACCCAAGTGGTATAGGCAATAAGATAAATGAAACCTGCCGTGCGAAGTTTTTCAATCTCTGCTTTGACAGCTGGGAGTTTTGAGGGATGGATGGGATGTTGTTTCTGACGAACGGGGGGTACATCAGGCCATGTGTCAATGTGGTGCTCTATAATGGTAGGGTCAATACCAGGCATTTCGGTATAGGACCAGGCAAAGAAATCACGAAATTCTTTGAAGAGTGCTTTGTATTCCTCAATCTCTTGCTCAGTGCAAGATGCTCCTAAAGTGATGAGTTCGGGGGTGCCGCCGGAGGCAGCGATATCAATTTTAATGACAGGTGAGATGTTGGGCATGTTACCTTCTTCGAAGGCGTCAGGAGCAGGAATAGGGTCTTTGAACCAGTCAACCTTGGGGGGAAGGAAGTCTTTGGATTCGACTACAAATTGGGTAGCAGTGTTAGAGGAAGGTTCATCTGGGAGGAAGTAGGAACGATGGTGCATGTCATCCCAAGGATAATCCGGGGCAGTGAGAGCTTCGAGAATTTCCTCATTCGTACGGAATGTTTGGCTCATCAAATCGATTGACGGGGGTGTAGTGACGGAAGAGATCATATATATGGTATTAATCTCTTCGGAAGAGGAAGAGTCCGGGGGGTGGATCTCCACAATGGTGGGTGAAGTCGTTTCAAGATCTAAATGGGTCATCTCAAAAAGAACGGGATTGACCTTTCCGGAAGGGGGAGAGACCGGGAAATGGATTTCCTTAATGGTGAGGCGTGCCATCTCGAGATCCAGATTGTTCATCTCAAAGAGAATGGTATTAACCTCTTCGGAAGGGGAAGAGACTGGGGAATGGGTTTCCTCAATAATGAGTGGTGCCATCTCAAGTTCCGGATTGTTCATATCAAAGAGAGCTAGCCTGAACTCGGGGAGATCGGGACAGTGATGGGAGTAATGCCCGTAAACATCGCATAAGGCACAAGAGTGGTTAGTGTGCAGGGATTTGTCGCGAGGCGTAGGGGTTGGATCTAGATGGACAACCGGGATGGTGGGGTCGTCGTCGAGCATTTGCATGTACTCCTTTAATGCTGGTAACTAAGGACATAGGTAAGTCACATGGCCCAACTCATCGCATAGCGCGCATTTGGGAGGAGCACGAAACACAGGGGGGTTTTTGACTGTCTTAGCGGGTGGGACAGCAGTGTAAGGTTGGGGGCCTCTGCCCCCGGTGGGTTTGGGAGGAAGAGGGGGGGGTTTCGCGGAGGATGAAGGGGTAGCAACACGGGGAGGTGGTTGATTAGTAGTGACAATGGGTTGTACTGGTTGCAGGACAACATCTGGTATCGGGGGAAGAACGGGAGACGAAAGATACCAAATGGGTAATCCTAAGGTTAACCCGGGGAGGTTGAGGGTAGCCATGACCGGGGCGCTAGCCACTCCTGAGGGAGGGAAGAGGAAAGGAATGGTATGAATGGGTGTAGCACCAATGTGACTAGGTACCAAAGGGGGCTTAGGCAACAAAGGCGTTTGATTAGCAGGAGTCCGCGTGATGTGGGACAGGGAACATAGATCGGATACTTCGGTGGAGGGAGACGGGGGTGGAATAGATGGGAAAGTCGCGGTCATTGGCGCATCTGAGTAAACTCCGGGACCCACTGAAGACACGAATGAGGTGGTGGCATCCGAAATAGGTTTTTCAACCATGGGGAGTACGGGCCCTATAGAAGAAACGACTGTGTTGGTGGCACCCGAGATAGGTTGTTCCACCATGGGGAGAACGTTTTCGGGCGCCGCAGGGGCATTGGGATCGTGGTAAGTAAGTTGGTCAACCGTGACCACGCGTCCCTCATGGGGGAACATCATGATATGAAAAATGGTAGAAGCGACTGCTCGCATGGCATACATGTAGCTGCGGCCAAGTAAAAGGTTATAATCAAGCTGGGCATTGATAACCTCGATGTTGATTAGGACGGTTTTGCCAGCCAGCTGGAGAGGGACATTGGTCAATAGGCCTTGTGGTTGAGCTGAACGACCATCATAGGCTCGCAACGCAGTAGAGGACTGCTGGAGAGGGGGGGATCCCATTTTCTACCAGATGGAGATGGGCATGACACATGTAGAGGCACCTTCATCAATAATGCATCGATGGACAACAAAATTCCGGATGGAAATAGAAACTTGGAATGATAAATTGGAAGGCAGGCGGGGTTCGGATTGGTCCAAATCAAATGCCATTAACTGCGAATCAGTTGGATCGATAGCTCCAATGGTTGAGAGTAAAGTCTTACGCTGCGAAGGGCAGTTTTTTAAGACTTCCAAAGTGGACATGGCTGCAGGGGATTGGGCTAAATCATCGACAATGTTGTAGTTAGACGCAGCCCGTGCATTGGTGTTGTTGTTGATAGGGAAAAGTGGGAAACAGGCTGTTTTGGGAGCGCCATCTAGTGGAGGTGGAGGTATACGTAACGCCTGATCAGTGGGATGAGCGTTAGCGGGGTTATTGGCAGGAGGGGCTTTCGAGGTGGAGCCATATTGGTTCCGCCGAGTCTGGAGGTTGACCTCATCGGAGGACATCATCAATAGATGGTGGGTACCTGAGTCAAATATGGGTTGATCAGGAGCCGCGTAAGTGATTTGTTGGATGGGCGCATTGGCTGGAGGGGGAGCCAATGGTTCAGTGTTCACTAAGCCTTGGTTTGGTAAGGGGTTTTGTAGCACCAAAGGTGGCTGCTGAGGTTGTGGGGGATTGGGTGGTGCTTGAGGAGCCGCCTGTCCTTAGCGTAGTCTATCAGCAGCCAAAAGTTGTTGGACTCACTCCATCAGTGGACAAAAATGGGTGTAGTGGCCATAGACCCCGCAAACAGAACAAGGATAGTTCGTTCGTAAATTAGGGTTTTTAGCCTGCTTGGGCGGGCGATCAGGGTTTTGGTTGGTGGGGGCCGCATTATTATTAGCAGGGGGATTAGGGTGTTGACCAGCTTGCTCGGTTTGTTGGTTGTTCCCATGATTTCGGCCTCTACCGCGGTTTTGTTGGCCCTGGTTGCGTTGGTTGTTCTGGTTTTGCGGCGGGTTTTCTTGGGCGTAAACCTGTCCTTGGGTAGTAGGTGGATTCTGAGTTTGCGCAGGTGCTGGAGCAGGCTGCGGTGGATAATATGGAGGTGGAGGCTGCGCTGGTGTAGCTACTTGGGGGGTTTGTTGATAGTGCTGTGGAGCGGGTTGTGGATTTGCCGCAGGGATTGGCTATGGCTGATAATAATGAGGTTGGACTTGTGGTGGCGCAAGAGCTGGTGCAGCCTGCTGATGATAGTAGGGCTGAGGTGCGATCGGGGGGGCGTGAGCGGAAGTTATATGGCCGAAACACTGAGGTGGACAGGAGGGTCCATGGGAATGGTGTTGATGTGGCATTTGAGCATACGAGTTGGTTGCTCCAGACTGGGATGTAGCCCACGAAGGTTCAGGGCCAGGGGGAGGACGAGCTACGGAAAATGGTTGAGGCTGCGAAGAGAGACAGCCAATGATGCCGTCGGCAGCGTGGGATGCTCTGGGTGCATCGTACTGGGAGGGATCGCTGCGGGGGGCGTCAGGTATGATGGTATAAAGATAACCCGACTGGGCGTAAATGAGATCGAACTGCTGGGCTTTAAGGATAGCCTCTTCCTCCGACTGGGGTCTTTTGGCTACCACATCCTTAGCAATGAGCGGAAGGAGGGATTTGAGGAACCAATCTAGGAAGATCCGGTCATCTAACTTGATTTTGCATAGGCTACGGCGTCGCCGCCATTCGTGAATGTGGTCTGTGATATGGGTAGCTGTGTTCTGCCGGCAAGATAGGAGGATCTCAATGCCCGCGTCATAGCGGACAGGTAACTGGAAGAACTGTAGGAAGGTCGAGGCTAGGGATGTAAAGGTGGCATGGGTTCCATGGGGCAGCTCGATATACCATTTGGCAGCAGAGCCAGTGAAAGTGCGCTGTAATAAACGGAGGCGAATCGAGTCGTCTACTATGGAGTTGGAGGAACACCATAGATGGAAGGACATGATATGGTTCTGTGGGTCTTCACCTGCCTTACCCTCGAACTTAGGGATGTCTGAGGGGAGCTTGGTGGGCATGTGAGGCCACGCGGGGTTGTTCCAGATGGGGTCGTTGGTTAATCTGGCTAGGTCAGGTAGATTGAGGCTAGCCATGTATGGCAAACTCGACGAAGGGTGAGACATGGTTGTGGGTTGGATCAAGTTGGGGTCGATGCCCCCAAGTGGAGGGGTCATGTGAGGGAGGTTGCCCCCAAGTGGGGGAACTATGGTGGTATAGGACGGACCTGCACCCCCAGAGATGGTATGAGTCACTAATGGAGTGGGGACCAGTATTCCTGCTGCAGGAATCGGTACTGTGAAGGGGACAGTAGAGGGGGCCCCCGTAGAGGGCATACCCAAAGTAGGTGAGGTACTGGGTGTCGTGGTGGATGTGCCACCAACGGTCCCTCCCATTAAGGGAGTGGGATTCACGCCGGCCATGGGGCTAGTAGGGGCGGTGTAAAGGGTGTTCTCGGATTCAGGCTCCGAGTATGATGTAAAATATGGGGCGTCAGAGTCTGGTGATGGAGTCCTATGTCGCTGACGAGTGGAGTCAAGTGACAAGGATCGAGATCTACGATGAGTGGTATCAAGTGATCCGTGCTGGGGGGGCTCACCTCGGAGGCGCCGAGAACGTCTCGGGGAAGCAATGGTGATAAAATGAGGTCAAATCTGTGTGGGTTGAACTAACTACAAAACAGCTCAAAAAACTCTAATGCAACCGAGTGTGCAGAAGGAGAGATCAACAAATGGGGCGCTCAGGCCAACAACAACTCAAAACACCCATTGTAACTGCGTGCTACAACAGGCAGAGTATCAACAGAAATGGTTAGAATACCAAAAAATAGCAGGTTACCTACAAAAATGAAAAATGGTGGACTCACTAAACCAAAAGGAGGTAAGGGAGCATGCAAATACCTAACTAGTAGTATTATGACTCAACTAGACATATCCTCTACAAGGTGATGAAATCCAAGTCAGACAATATGAAGAGGAAATTCAAGTGGCTAAAGTATCCCCCTACCGGGAGGGACACCGGGTAGTCAAATCCTAGAAAAAATGGCAACTAAGATACCCCGTTCATGACACGTCCAGAAAGGTAAATCTACCGCTTGGTCCTTTAACCGCAATATTCCCTATACAGGGATATTCCGAGAACTGTGAAAGGTATCCCTTCAGTTACTGAATGGAGTTCGGTATTCCACTCAGACCTCCGGAACCAATCTCACAACTTCAACACTCCTAAGGGAGAGGCCTTCTGATAATCTGGTTGTGACCGTGTCAAAAAATACTAGGGGATTTTGGTTCCCTAAAGGACAATAGCTATGTCTCAAGTGTAAATAACCAAGGGGTGTTATTGGAAGCCTATCCCCTTGATCCTACCTAACTACAAAAGTTCTTTTATGTTCCCCAAGTGGGGTTAAAATGTTGGTTGAGTTAAGGAGTTTTTTAGGTCTCACTTGATTTAGATGACAGAGTGTGTGTTGGTGACGTTTATAAACCCAGAAAAGAAGTGCCAGGGCGACTTCGTAAATATCAATAATGCTGAATTAAAGAACTTTTATCATGCCAAATTATTGGAATAAAGAATGCTAAAAAAAAATTTAAAACAATGCTATAAAAAGATAACAGGAATAATGGGGCAGAAAAGGCTGTAGGACTACAGGAAATATGGCAGCAAAGGGGATGATGTCAAATACAGCAAAAAAATTTGCAGCAATCAGGCCGCAGGTTTTGACGAAACAGGCGCGCTCAGATCGCGGTTTTCTGGATGACAGCGGCGGTCGGACCACGGGTTTGGACGAAACAGTCGCGTTCAGATCGCGGTTTTTTGGCTAACAGCGGCGGTCGGACCGCGGGTTTGGACGAAACAGTCGCGCTCAAATCGCGGTTTTTTGGCTAACAGCGGCGGTCGGACCGCGGGTTTGGATGAAACAGTCGCGTTCAGATCGCGGGTTTGGCTAACAGCGGCGGTCGGACCGCGGGTTTGGACGAAACAGTCGCGCTCAGATCGCGGTTTTTTGGCTAACAGCGGCGGTCGGAGCGCGGGTTTGGACGAAACAGTCACGCTCAGATCGTGGTTTTTTGGCTAACAGCAGCGGTCGGACCGCGGGTTTGGACGAAACAGTAGCGCTCAGATCGTGGTTTTTTGGCTAACAGCGGCGGTCGAACCGCGGGTTTGGACGAAACAGTCGCGCTCAGATCACGGTTTTTTGGCTAACAGTGGCGGTCGGACCGCGGGTTTGGACGAAACAGTTGCGCTCAGATCGCGGTTTTTTGGCTAACAGCGGCGGTCGGACCGCGGTTATGAGGCTGAAAGTCGCGGTCGGCGGCGGCCGAAAAGTGACAGCCGAAAGTAAAAAACGGAAAATAAAAGACTAAAAAAGCCAGCGGAGTCGCCAAAACTGTAGCTAGGGTTTGAGCCCTAGCTTGTATGAATGAGTACCTACTAAGGACAATGGATTCCTTAGTAGCAGTTCAATGATATATGAATTAAAAGCTATAACTGAAATAAAAATTAAATTTAACCAAGTTAATTAAGCAAACAGTAGAAAGTAAATAACATGAAACAAAAACAGTAAATAGTAAATAATGACCTTTATTGATGTTACCTCCAGTGTGGAGGTTGGTGAAGTCCGTTGCGCTGGTCCGATGTCGGTGGCTCCGAGCTTCAAGCTGCTTCTTCTCTTTTTCCAATGGTGGAAATGGGCCAAAAGGGGCTCTTACGGTGAAAGTAGCTTCAATGGTGAGCTATGGTTTCACGAGCAATTTTGGCAGAGGCAGGATACTTGTGATTGTGGATGTGGAATAAGGGGTTTCCACCCCTTATTTATAATTGAAAACCATGCGGTTTTAGGGTTAGGGTTTCAGCTATTTATGGTTTTTTCCTCATTTCCTCATTATTTTATATTTTTTCTTTCTTTTTGGATATTTTTGCTTTTTTGGAGGAATTTTGGATATTTTTAGCTGAAAAGAGGGTTTTATGGCCTTTTGGAGGCATTTTAAGCCTTTTGGAGGCTTTTTGCATGGTTTTATGGGTTTTTGATGGAAATATGGTAGGAAAATGGACAAATGGGCCATGTAATGGGGCAGATGAGGCAATGAACCATTTTTGGGTGATAACAGGTAGAGAACTCTACATATTCCTATGAATTCTTGGATATGGTTTTTCCTTCAAACGAATCCATTTTGGAAGCTAATTATTGGATGTGAAATGATTTGTGAATACCTTCACCATAAGTCTTTCTTCCTTCTAGAGTTGAGAAAGATTAAGAATCAGGAGTTCCATGTGAGACTAACAGAAGGTGTTGATCTGCTAGTTAATCCTTTACCTAAGGAGGGAATGTTTACTGAGGGGAATAGGGAAAACATCTCTACTACCATTTTGATTAACATTTATGCTAACCCTAATGTCGTGTAAAATGTTCATATTGGTGCAAACTGCTCTCTAGAGGAGATTTCCATCGATACAACCTTAATTAAGGAGTTTCACAGTGTGTTTTCCTAGTCATATGAGGATATTCCATGCAATAATCCATCTACAGTTGAACACAAAATTAGTACCTATCCTGACACGAAATCTATTCAACAAAAGTTGAGACCTATAAATCCACGGAAAGTGGCAGTCGTTAAGGCTAAAGTGGAGAAACTGCTAAAATCTAGGTTCATTTATGCAATTGCTTTGATCGAATGGGTATTTAATCATATTCATGTTGATAAAAAAAAGGGACCATACGCATTTTCATTGACTTTCATGATTTAAACAAATCATGTCCCAAGGATAACTACCCCACACCCTTCATTAATCAGATTATCAATTCTTGTGCGGGTGGTGACATATTTTCTTTTATGGACTGTTTTTCTGAGTATAATCAAATTTAAATTAAGCTGAAATACCAGCATAAAATGACCTCCATTTTTCCTTTTGGGACCTTTGTGTACAAGAAAATTCCCTTCATTTTGAAAATTTTCGAAGTTACATTTTAGCGGGCAATGAATTTCTCCTTCCATGATATTAAAAATATTGTCGAACCCTACTTGGATGATCTACCTCCCCATTTTTCACAAGAGGAGGATCATCCATATCATCTTCATATGATTTTTGAATGATGCAGGCACTATAAAATACACTTGAATACCCACTAGTGTGTTTTGAGCATCGAGTTGGGGAGGTTACTAGGGTTTGTTGTCTCAAACAGAGGAATACAGGTGGATCCTTTGAAAGTTGAGGCTATTGTAAATCTTCCTCCTCCTCATTCCATTAGCCAAATTTAGAGCCTGCAAGGGAAATCCAATTTCCTTCGACGTTTCATAGTCAATTATGCCAACATAACCAAGAGTTTCATGCACTTATTGAAGCAAGACACCCCATTCTTATGGGATGAAACCGCACAACTCTCTTTGGAGGAATTAAAGAAGGCTTTATTGCTGGTTGCTTTATTACGTCTGACAGATTACACCAAGGATTTTATATTATATTTGGTTGCATCAGAATCGACCATAAGAGTAGTACTAGTTCAAGAGGATGACAAGCTCCAAGAGCATGTTGTTTATTACCTTAGTGGTGCATTACTTGGCCCTAAAATTAGCTACTCCCACGTCGAGAAGTTGGCGTTGGTGGAATTCTATGCCGTTCAGAGACTGAGACACTATATCTTACTGAGGACCACCATAGTGGTGAAAAATGTGAATCCATTCCAGTATGTTTTATCTTGATGTACAACCGAGGGAAAATTTAATAAGTGGATAGTAATTCCCCAAGATTTTGACTTGGATTTTCAATCTGCTAAGTCAAAAAGGTCCTTAGTTTTCACATAATTGATTGTGGAATTCCATACGGAAGAGACTATAGTGGTGCAAGAATACTCATTCCCAGATGAGTATGTCTTTTTAATCTCAACATATGATCCCTGGTATGGAGATATCTTAGTATATCTCCAGAATCTAAAGTGTCATGCGTCCTTCTCGCGGGAAGATCGACGTAAGTTGCGTGTCAATGCAAAAAAATACCTGATCATCAATGATAATTTGCATCAATGAGGGGTATATTTTATCTTGCATCGGTGCTTCACCCATGAGGAGGTGAAACTTGTCCTAAATTATTCTCATAGAAGACTGTGTGGGGCTCATTTATCTGGGTTAGAAATGGCCCATAATATTTTACGTGTTGTTTATTTCTAGCCCACCATATTTAAGGATTGTGTGGAAGATGTAAAGCGTTGGCATCCTTGTTAGCTCTATAATAGAAATATGTTGTCACATCCCTCTAATTTTTTCCCCATCATCGCAGTAGGGCCCTTCACCAAGTGGGGGCTTGATTACATGACATGCAACCTAGTTTCTATTGGGGGAACCATTACATCATTGTCATTGTAGACTACTTCATGAAGTGGGAAGAGGCAATTCCTACCTTCAAATCCGATGGAAAAAATGGTAGCTTATTTCATTTTTAACCAAATCATTTCCCGGTTCGGCATACCAAAGAATATTTTCACTGACCATGGAAGACATTTTTAGAACCGCATGATGACTGAGTTGACCTTGATACTAGGGTTTAGGCAATATCACTCATATTCCTTTTACCCGCAGGTGAATGGACAAGTAGAGGTGATCAATAAGACCTTGAAAACCATTCGAAAGCATACTATCAATGCAAGTAGGTCAAATTGGCATGTCATGCTGTACCCTACACTTTGGGCATATCGTACTAATGTCAATACTCCAACAGGTTTCTCACCTTTCCATCTCGTTCACGGGGTGGAAGTAGTCTCACCAGTTGAATGTGAGATACCATCTCTCTTAAAATTGTTGTTCATGTGCTTCCTGACACCACATAGCTCGAAGAAATTTTGCTTCTCTTAGAAAATCTATATGAACAGCGCATAGATGCACTGAATACAAACAAATGTCACAATAATAGGGTCATAAACCAGTACAAAAAATCTATCAAACCTAGGGTTTTTTCTGCCAAGGAACCCCTAGGGGCAGGAAAATTCAAATCTTATGTTGTTTCAAAGGTTTTAAAGAAAGGATCTTATGAATTGGCTGACTATGATGGTTACAATTTTCTTGAGCCCTAGAATGGGCTATGTTGATCTATTTGTAACTTCGGAACGTATTCATCTATGTATCTTATGTATTGTAACCCGATGTTTATTCCGGGATGTATCTATTATGTATTTGAGTCATGTTTTCATGCCCCGATGTTACGATCGGGAGGATCAATAATGTAAACAAGTCATGTCAAGTCATATTGGGTAACCCTCCGATTGTGTAAGGGTTAAAGTCCCTGCAGTTTTGGGGCACTAGGGTTATTAGACTCTCCAAGTAGAGGTTGGCCCTAGTAGGTTTTTAGTCATGCTGGGATTAGTATAAATAAAGATATAGGATATCTATTTAGTATACATCACTCACACACTCAAGTGTAGCACATAGTGGAGGAAGGAAAGACACTGGGGCTAGACAAGAAGAAGACTACTGCTGTCGGGAGTGCATCTTACTATTTTGGGGTTTTACATATTGTGTTGATTCTATCTCTGAGGAAGTTGCGGGGTATTCTCCATTTATGGTTTCCCCGATAAAAAACACTGTGTTCATTGTCTCTTGTGTTTGATTGTTGTACTTGTTATTCTCTCAGTAAATATCCTAACATAATGCTAGCTTAATGTTGAAAAACTAACATGGAATCAGAGCTAACCTGAGAAGAAGACATTATGCAGCTACAGGAACTAAGGCTTCCTAGTTTGTGGATATTCCTCCATAGATTTTCAGCAAAAGTAAGGTGGAACAACTCTCCTCCTTAGGGTGCATCTTTCTGTCGAAGCAGAATCCAATTCTGAGGTTTTTCAGTTTTGGACCCTGTCACTACTATCGGAAATTAGGGCTTTTTACAGAAGAGGAATTTTTTAGTGATCATAGGCCTGGATTGATATCCTCCCCAAAATCGAAGTTAGGGACAAATTTCAAGGCATTTGGGTGGACAGAACTCCGAAAAAGCAAAACCCTAATTTGCTCCTGAACCAGCTCTGCAGGATTTCAGTTCAAGTTTCAAATCCAACATCTTGAACCTGGTAAGATCTAAAATCTTTTGTATTTCCATTTGAGATTCTCATTTAAGATGTCTCATCATACCAAGCTTGATGAAAAGCTTGAGGGAGCTGAAAACTTCTGAGCCTGGAAGTATAGGATCTCCTTGGTCCTGGAAGAAAATGAATTAGACTCCTACATCCATGAGGAGGTTCCAGTTCCAGAGGGAGATGAGGCAAAGGCCTTACATAATAAGAAGATGGTTATGGCAAAGAGGATCATTGTTGATTCTATCAAGGATCACCTTATCCCACAGGTGTCCTCTCTCAAGACACCTAAAGCTATGTTTGATGCCCTAACCAAATTGTTTGAAGGAAAGAACATCAATCGGAAGATGACCCTGAGAAACCAACTGAAGAATGTGAAGATTCAATATGCAGAAACCATCCAGTCTTACTTCACAAGAGTTTCTCAAATCAAAGATCAACTAGAAGTAGTTGATGAAGAAGTGGAAATTGTAGAGATTGTAATGACTACATTGAATGGCCTTCCTAGGTCATGGGATTCTTTCATCCAAGGAATCTGTGCAAGGAAGAAGTTAGTCAAGTTCAGCAGACTATCGGAAGAGTGCTCTCAAGAAGAAAATCGGATAGAAGCTCGAGAAGAGAAGATGGGAAGTGAAGACCAAGCTCTCACGGTACACTCCAGGACTCACTCCAAGTCAACAAGAAAGAAAACTCATCACTTCAGAGGTAAGAACTCTCACAAAGATAATACTAGAAGAGATGTATCTAGGATCATATGCTATACTTGTGATGAAGCAGGACACTATGCAAGGAATTTTCCTAACAAACAAAAGATAGTAAAGAAGAGCAACAAAAGAAGACATCATGCTCATACTACAGAGGATGATGAACCATCCAAAAAGAGATCCAGATATGAAAGTGAAGATTCTTCAAGCGAGGATGAATATGTTCTGATATCAGCTCTCACAGGTAACATTACTCGTGGTAGTGATGATTGGCTTATAGATAGTGGGGATTCCAAACATATGACTGGATTCAAGGAATCTTTTGTAAGACTGTCAAAACATGAATCACATCACAAAGTAAAGCTAGGAGATGACTACCAATATCCAATAAAAGGTAGTGGGGAATCTTCATATAAGTTAGACTCTGGAAAACATCTAACAATGAAAGAAGTATTGTTTGTGCCAGGACTGAAGAAGAACCTTCTCTCCATATCAGCATTAGATGCAAAAGGAATGTAGGTTGCATTTATAGATGGTCAAGACATCATGTGGCCAAAAGGAAATACTATTGATGATGTGGTAGTAATTGGAGAACAAGAAGGAGGATTATACAAATTGAAGGGCCATCCAGAACAGGCCTTGGTCCATGACACAGTAGATCCAAGTGAACTTTGGCATAGAAGGCTTGCACATGTGCATTACAGAGCACTACCTATTGCAAGCAAAGTTGTCGAAGGTCCAAAAATTCAAGAAAAACATGATGGGGTCTACAAAGGATGTACGAAAGGAAATAATACAAAGAATACATTTCCAAGAAGTGAAAGCAAAGCAAAAGGAATCTTGGAAATCATCTACTCCAATGTATGCGGTCCTATGTCATCAAACTCTCTAAGCGGGTATGCATATTATGTTTCTTTTATTGATGACTTTTCTAGGAAGACATGGGTTTACTTCATGAAGAACAAAGACGAAGTATTCAGCAAGTTTAAAGAATTCAAAGCCTTGATTGAATACCATACTGAAAAGAATATCAAGACCATTCGATCAGATAATGGTGGAGAATTCACTTCAAATGAATTCAAATAACTATGCAAAGAATCAGGGATTAAGAGGGAGTTGTCCACTCCTTATAATCCACAACAGAATGGGGTTGAGGAGTGAAAGAACAGAACTATCATGGAAGCTGCAAAAGCAATGCTTCATGATCAATACCTTCCTATGCATCTTTGGGCAGAAGCTGCTAGAATAGCGGTGTATGTATAGAACCGTACTCCACATAGAGTACTTGAGAACAAGACTCTTGAAGAAGTCTTCTCTAGAAAGAAACCAGAAGTCAGCCATCTTAGAATATTCGGTTGTCCTGTGTACACCCACATTCCAAAAGAAAAGAGGACTAAATTAGATCCTTCAGGAAAGAAGGGTATATTTGTGGGATACTCTAAAAGCTAGAAGGATTACAGAATATATTTCCCAGGATATAAGAAGATTGACATCAGTAGGGATGTGACATTTGATGAAGATACAGCTTACAACAAATCCAGAAAGAGACCTGCTGAAGAACCTGAAGAAGTAGAAGCACCAAAAATTCATGATACAACCATGAATGAAGAAACTCGAGAAGAAGATCGAGAATTTGAAGAACCACAAATACCTATAGATCCACCTCTAGAGAAGAATCCTCATAAGAGGAAACCTGCTTGGGTACGAGAACTTATCCAAGGTGTGGAAAGATATGGGGCTCCAGAAGAGAATCACAAAGAAAGAAAGAGGACCATATCCAATTCTGGGTATGTTGCTTTACTATGTGATTTCATCGATAAAGAACCTTCCAGTTATGAAGAAGTGGCAGAACAAAAAGAATGGAAGGATTCTATGATTGAAGAGTACCAATCGATCATGAAGAATGATGTTTGGGATGTTGTCCCAAGACTAGACAAGAAGTCAGTTGTAACTTCCAAATGGATCTACAAGATCAAACATGCTACAGATGGTAGCATTGAAAAGTATAAGGCGAGATTTGTAGCTCGAGGTTTATCTCAGAAAGAGGTAATAGACTATGAAGAGACCTTTGCACCTGTAGCCAGATACACTTCCATTAGATCAGTACTTTCTCTGGCTGCAGTGATGAAATGGAAGATACACCAAATGGATGTCAAGACTTCTTTCTTGAATGGTGTAGTAGAAGAGGAAATTTATGTAGAACAACCACTCGGTTTTGAGACACATGATAGGGAGTCTCATGTATGCAGATTGAAGAAATCCCTGTACGGTTTAAAACAGGCACCCAGGACATAGTACAGCAGAATTGATAGCTTTCTATCTAGCCTAGGTTTTACCAAGAGTAAAGAAGATTCCAACCTTTACTACAAGGTTGAAGATGGAAACCCAGTGATGCTTCTACTATATGTAGATGATCTGTTCATGACAGGAATGGATGGGTTGATTACTAATACGAAGAAAAAACTTGCTGTTGAGTATGAGATGAAGGAATTGGGTATGATGCATTATTTCCTAGGTATGGAGGTGTGGAAGAGTGTGGATGGAATCTTCCTTGGACAAGGGAAGTATGTAGTAGAGATCCTGAAGAGGTTTGGAATGATGGACTGCAAGACTATGGCCACACCTATGGCATCAAACCTGAAGCTATTGAATGATGCTTCTTCAAATTCGGTTGATGCTATGATGTATCGTCAGATGATTGGGTCATTGATGTACCTGATGAACACGAGACCAGACATTTTCTTTGCTGTGAACACCTTGAGCCAGTTCTTGTCAGATCCGAGAAATGTTCACTTGATTGCTGCAAAGCATGTTCTGAGGTACCTGAGGGGTACAATTGATTATGGGCTCAAGTACGATGTGAATCAAAATATTAACTTGGAGGGTTATGTTGATTCAGACTAGGAAGGCAGTGATTCAGACTAGGAAGGCAGTGCCATCGATAGGAAGAGCACTTCAGGGTGTTGCTTCAATATGGGATCAAGTGTGATCTCTTGGTTTAGCAGGAAGCAATCCTGTGTGGCACTGAGTACAACTGAAGCAGAGTATGTCACAGCTTGTTCATCTAGTTGTGAGGCAGTATGGCTGAGGAAGCTACTGTCTAATTTATTTGATCTCCAGATGGATGCTACTTATATATATTGTGACAACCAGAGTTGCATGAATTTTTCAGAGAATCCAGTGTTCCATGACAAGTCAAAGCACATCGAGATCAAATATCACTATGTCAGGGATATGGTGCAGAGAGGAGCAGTGAAGCTCTAGTATGTTGCGATGGAGGAACAGATAGCTGATGTGTTGATGAAGCCATTAGCCAGACTGAAGTTCAAGTACTTCAAGGAGAAGCTTGGTGTTCTCTAGATCAAGGTTTCCTCCAAGGGAAAGTGATGAGTCCCAAAGCCATTCTGATGATTAGGTCAGATATAAGGGCCGAGCCATTATGTCATGGTGAGAGGATTCGGTTCCTTCCATGTCATATATGAGTGCTGGCCATTCTGTTGAGTAGGACAAATGTAAGGGAAACTGCCACTCTCTGGGAGAGTGGAGGCACCTTGTCTGTTACCAGGTAACTCAGTCTAGGACTGGGGGGCCATTCTGATGAAGGTGTAGGATTTGGTTCCTACCAGGTCATATGTAAGTGCAGATCCTTTCCATCATTGTGAGCAGGATTCAATTCCATCCTGGATGAAAGTATGGAAATCTTTCATCACTGTGAGTAGGATGTGTTCCCGCTTGGATGGATGTAAGTGCAGAAATCTTCTATCACTATGAGCAGGATGTGATTCCAACCTGGATGAAAGTATGGAAATATTTCATCACTGTGAGTAGGATGTGTTCCCGCCTAGATAGAAGTCTTCCATCATTGTGAGCAGGATGCGATTCCAGCCTAGATGAAAGTATGGAAATATTTCATCATTGTGAGTAGGATGTGTTCCTGCCTGGATGGAAGTATGCCTTTTTGATGAGTAGGTCAGATATAAGTGCTGAATCCTTTTCACAGATGATAGTGATGTCCTGTCATGCTGATGAATGTGAGTGTTGGGAATTTTTGATGTGATTGTAGGTTTCTACATGATCATATGTGATTGTTGGGCGTGCCTTTCTGACGAGTAGGTCAGATGTAAGTGCTGGGAGAAGACCTACATGATGGCTAGGCCTACAACCAGCATGAAAGAAGGCTGGCTCTGTAGAAATTCCTATGACAAGATAGTACACACATGATGATGACCAGATGAGATCCAGATCGAGCTATGATCCAGATCCAGTTATGATGACTCTAAGAGATCCAGATCGAGTGATGATCCAGATCGAGCAGTGATGATCCAAATCCAGTCCAGTGATAATGATCCAGATCGAGACATGATCCAGATCCAATGATGATGTCCCATGATGATCCAGATCGAGAGATGATCCAGAGGATAAATATGACTTGAAGACTCAGAAGACTCGAGATGCAAATGATGAAATGATCCAGTTGATACAAAGAAGAAGACTAGTGCTGAAAATTGTGTCGAAAGAATACCTTCCTAGTTAAGAGGGAGTGTTGATGTATTTGTAACTTCGGAATGTATTCATCTATGTATCTTATGTATTGTAACCCGATGTTTATTTCGGGATGTATCTATTATGTATTTGAGTCATGTTTTCATGCCCCGATGTTCCGATCAGGAGGATCAATAATGTAAACAAGTCATGTCAAGTCATAGTGGGTAACCCTCCAATTGTGTAAGGGTTAAAGTCCCTGCAGTTTCGGGGCACTAGGGTTATTAGAATCTCCAAGTAGAGGTCAGCCCTAGTAGGTTCTTAGTCATGCTGGGATTAGTATAAATAGAGATCTGGTATCTCTATTTAGTATACATCACTCACACACTCAAGTGTAGCACATAGTGGAGGAAGGAAAGACATTGGGGCTAGACAAGAATAAGACTACTGCTGTCAAGAGTGCATCTTACTGTTTTGGGGTTTTACATCTTGTGCTGATTCTATCTCTAAGGAAGTTGTGGGGTTTTCTCCATTTATGGTTTCTCCGATCAAAAACACTGTGTTCATTGTCTCTTGCGTTTGATTTCTGTACTTGTTATTCTCTCAATAAATATCCTAACATAATGCTAGATTAATGTTGAAAAACTAACAGCCTCTACCTAAAGAAGTACTAATCCCAAGCATGGTGCTTGTTCTTGTATTTTTATGTACAATAGGTCAGTAGCTGGTTAGTGTTTCTTATACAGTCTGTTGGTTGTTTCATATGTCATCTGAGTGGTTCATAGGTTTTGATGATGGTGTTATCCTCCACACTTGTAATCTGGCTTCAGCCACTTGGGTTATATATACACCCTCAAGACAACTAGTTTCCTCTGGTGGCGCCTTCCTAGGTCCTACAACTCTTGAATTTTCATATGCTTAACTAAGACATAAGTATATCATTTCATTTTTCATAATAAAAGCATATAAAGCAGGATCACTGAAAGAAACAGTATCACAAGAACAACACATATTTATCCTGGGAAAACCCTAAGGGGAAAAACTCAGCAAAAGCTTCCTCAATATAGATGCCCCAAAAAGGGAAAAAGGTAAAACCAACAAGGAGATCAAAAACCTTATTCTCCTCCTTCTCCAGCAACTCCTCTCCTCCACAAGTGTGCTATTCCAAGTGAGTGTGTGTGTCTCAAATGAGGAGCACTACACCTCTATTTATATTCATCCGTTTACTTAAAGTTTACTCAATTAACATGTCGGCTTAATTTAACTCTTGTAGGATCGAGTTACACATGTAGGCTCAAGTAACCACACTGGGGTGCTGATGAACCACCTTTACAATTAGAGGGGACTACCTCATGACTCTTATTAGTTATTTTGATTAGGAGCATCGGGGTACAATGTAATACAAGAGGTTCTCCCGGTTGGACCATCGGGGACCACAAAAGATACATAAAGAATATTCTTCGAAGTTACAATATTTCAACACTCCCCCTTAACGAGAAGGGTATTCTACATTAACAACAACAAGAGTAGAGATAGCGGACATCATCAACATCAGCAGGGTAACACATCTATAAATCATTGGAATCTTTTCAACATCATGTAGTCTTCATCTTCAATCTTCAGTCTTCATCATCAACAACATCTTCAGCATTTTGATCTTTCAATTTTCAGCGACATATTCAGCACTTGGACCTTTCGATCAGCAACATCTTCAGCACTTTGACTGGTTCGATCAGCAACAATATCTTCATCATTTTGATCTTTCGATCAGCAACAACATCTTCAGCACTTGGACCTTTCGATCAACAACATCTTCAGCACTTTGACTGTTCGATCAGCAACGACATCTTCAGCATTTTGAACTTTCGATCAGCAACATCTTCAGCACTTTGATTTTTCGATCAGCAACAACATCTTCAGCATTTTGAACTTTCGATCAGCAACATCTTCAGCACTTTGATTTTTCGATCAGCAACAACATCTTCAGCATTTTGTCCTTTTGATCAGCAACATCTTCAACATTTTGACTTTTCGATCAACAACAACATCTTCAGCATTTTGTCCTTTTGATCAACAACATCTTCATCATTTTGACTTTTCAATCAACAACAAAATCTTCAGCACCTTGACCTTTCGATCAGCAGCAACATCATCATCATCATATTCTGATCTGTCGAACATAATCATCATCACATTTTGATCTTTCGATCAGAAACATCATCATCATACTCTGATCTTTCGATCAGAAACATCATCAACATAGAAACATCATCATCATACTCTGATCTTTCGATCAGAAACATCATCAACATACTCTGATCTTTCAATCAGAAGCATCATCATCATACTCTAATCTTTCAATCAGAAACATCATCATCATACTCTGATCTTTCGATCAGTCCGTCATCATCATCATACTCTGATCTTTCGATCAGTACGGCATCATCATCATCAGCAACAACCTGCAATCCACAACTCAAAGAAAAAATGTCTTTGGATCACTTTTGGACTTAAAGTCCAGGGATGATACAATCCCACCACATTCTCGACAACCGAAGTTACCGGATTGATTATGGGAGAATCAGTCCCTATCACTTTAGGACTAAGTCCAAGGACGATGCAATCCTACCACATTCTCGACGACCGAAGTCACCGGATACAATTACGGGATAATCACTCCCTATCACTTTAGGACTTGAGTTCAAGGATGATGCAATCCTACCACATTCTTGACGACCGAAGTCACTGGATCCAATTATGGGATAATCACTCCCTAGCACTTTAGGACTTGAGTCCAAGGATGATGCAATCCTACCACATTCTCGACGACCGAAGTCACCGGATACAATTACGGGATAATCACTCCCTATCACTTTAGGACTTGAGTTCAAGGATGATGCAATCCTACCACATTCTTGACGACCGAAGTCACCGGATACAATTACGGGATAATCGCTCCCTATCACTTTAGGACTATGTCCAAGGATGATGCAATCCTATCACATTCTCGAGGACCGAAGCCACCGGATCTATTATGGATAGATGTCCCAGGATGATACAATCCCTCTTCATTCTCGAGGACCGATGTCTCGGGATCACTTTAGGGAAGGTTCCCAAGGATGATACAATCCCATCACGTTCTCAATGACCGAGGTCACCAGATCTATTATGGACAGATGTCCCGAGATGATACAATCCCACTGCAACATCACTACTCCCCCTTTCGAGGAAGGTCTTTCTGAACAACACCAAGCTTGTCTTGAAAGTTTTCAAACTCTACTCGAGGCAGAGGCTTCGTCGGTACATCATCATCCAAACCATCATCATCTACGTCTTCAATATATGAATACAAATCTATCACCATCTGTATCTCTAGCATGTGAATACTAAAAGCATCATCATCTATATCTTCAGTATAGAAATACTGAAATCATCATCATCTCTATATTTAGTATATAAATACGGAATCACCATCATCTATATCTACAGTATGTAAATACTGAAATATCATCTATATCTTCAGTATGGGAATACTGAAATCATCATCATCTATATCTTCAATATGGGAATACTGAAACATCATTATCTCTATATTCAGTATAGAAATACTAAATCACCATCATCTGCATCTACAGTATCATTATCTTCATCTTATCTTGTATGTAGAAATACCGTATTTCTACGTGTTACATGGAACACAGGGTTCTTTGTCATCACAACTGTGGTTATCACATAGAATCATTGTTGTATCCATCTTCAGGTCAAAGAGACCTGATATCAGCTTCTGAAGCCATATGGCTTCATAACATAGTAGAGCAATCTGTTATGTATTCTGCTTCAACCGTGCTAAGAGAAACACTAGACTGTTTCCTGGTAAACCATGAACTCATAGCAGACCTCAAATCATATACCTGACCTGTCTGAGATACTTCCAGCCCAATCTGCATCTGTGTATCCATACAATCTATATTCATGGCTAGCATCATAGTATTGACCAAAGTCTATAGTCATCATCACATGTTTTGCAGCTACTAGGTGAACCTGTCTTGGTTGAACAAGATATTCACTTAAGGTGTTTACAGCAAAACAAATGTCTGGTCTGGTATTTGTTAAGTACATCAATGACCCAATGATCTGTCTGTAGTGAGTCACATCAACTAACTCTAATGAGTCATCATCTAACAGCTTCAGGTTGGAGTACATGGGTGTGGCCATGAATTTGCATTTCAGCATATTGAGTCTCTTCAATATCTCTACCACATACTTTCCCCGGTTGAGAAAGATTCCTTCTGAACTTTGCCATACTTCTAGACCTAGGAAATAATGCATTAACCCAAGGTCTTTCATCTCAAATTCTTCTGCTTACTTTCCATGATCTGTTTCTCATTCCCTGTCAAGAATAATTCATCAACATATAGTAATAGAATGACAGGTACATCTTCTACAACCTTGTAGGAAAGGTTAGGATCGACTTTACTCTTGGCAAAGCCCATGCTCATCAGGAAACTATCTATTCTTCCATACCAAGCTCTGGGAGCTTGCTTCAGGCCATAGAGGGCCTTCTTCAACTCGCATACTTGATTCCTTCTGTCTTCAACTTCAAATCCTCGTGAATATTCGATGTAAAACTCTTCCTCAATCATACCATTAAGGAAATCTTGTCTTTACTTCATCATGGAAGAAACTACCATGATAGTTTTGAAGGAAATGTACCTTGCTTCCAGAAGTAAGTATCTCTTTAGAGTTAATTCCCTCTTTCTGATAGAAACCTCTAGCCGCAAATCTTACCTTACTTCTATCAGCAACATATATTATCTTGCAAATCCATTTGGAAGATACCACATTCTTGCTTTCTGGTTTGAGTACTATATCCCAAACATCATTCTAGTATCACAACATCTTCTATGAGTTTGTCTTCTCAGGTCATGAACATATCCTAGACTTTTTCATTCAACCTTGAAGGTTGGAAACTACTTTACTCTTGGTAAAGTCTCGATCCATCACAAAGCTATCCATCATGTTATACCATGTCGAACTCAGATATAATTTTCTGTAGTAACTCCCCCTAAAGTGGAGTATCATCTTCCTTCTTCATTCTGTACAAGTGGTTCTATGCTTGACATATACTAGTCAATAGAGTATGTCATGTCATAGTCTATTCTTTCTAGGGAGAATCACGAACCTTTATTTTTACATTTGTTTCATCATATCATATACATCATTCCCCATGATCAACTGTTATTCTTTGATCATAGCTTCTTCCATAGCATTATTTTCTTGAGTTATCTCTT
>LPNX010916121.1:0-55030 GCA_001517045.1 Pseudotsuga menziesii | reverse complement strand
ACTTATCTTTATTTGTTTCATGGGTATACTCCTTCTTGAGTCTTCAGCTTCATCGACTTCTTCATCCATGATAGCATCGTTTCTTATCTGAATGCTGAGGTGGATAAGAAGTTATTCAAGAGTTGAGATCTTCATATTTCTCATTGACTGAGGGATCTTCTTTGGAATATGAGAGCTTGATCTTCAGAGACGAGCTTCTTCTTCTTCCCAAATTCGGCTGAAAGTAATCACTTCCTTCTGGAACACATTTCTTAAATGAATGAATTTCATGATCTTGGGAGGCCATCCAAGGTGGCCATCAACACTTCTGCATTCTTCACTTCTTCTTTCCCCACTTGAAGTTGTTCTTTGATTTGAGAGATCCTTATGACTGCATGGTCTCTGCATTCTGGATCTTCACATTCTTCAGCTGGTTTCTTAAGGTCATATTCTGATCTATGTTCTTCCCTTCAAACAGCTTGGTCAAGGAATCAAATCTCATCGATGTATTTAGGGAAGACACTTGTAGTACAAGTTGATTCGAAATTGAATCATCAATGATCTTCTGGGATTTGACCAAGTTCTTCTTGAGAAAGGCTTCTAGCCTCATCTCCCTCTGAAACTGGAACCTCTATGCTCATGTAGGTGTCCAATCCATTTTCTTCAGAGAGATCATATACTTCTAGGCTTGGAAGTTGTCAACTTCACCAAGCTTATCATCAAGCTGATGTCATAGATCACTTTGAAAAGAGAACCTCAAATGAACATAGCAAAGGATTAGATCTTACCGATTTGAGGTGTCCATCCTAGTTCCGGAGCTAGCTGATCTAGGGTTTGTCACAGAAAACCTAATTTTAAAAATTGGAATCTTTCAGATCTGATTGGATATACATATAGATCTCTTCAAATGGATCTGTCCAATGTACTCCATTTCTGAAAACAGTGGAGGGAAGCTCCCGGAACAGGAAGCCCTAATTTTCCAATTTATTCTGCAGAAATTCCTGTTACTGTTTCTATGATATATCCTAAATTTATGATCCTATATGTCTAAATTTTTGTAATGAGGTAACCTCATATGTCCCTGATCCACAACCACAAGTTTCATCAGAATTGGTTTCACCATTTGGGATTTATGATCCTTTTCCCAAGGTGACCTGTTACAGGACTGTTCAGAACAACGAAGTTGTACGGAATGCCACGTGTCACTGGTTCATCTTCTGAGTCTGATATTCGGACCACCGAAATTATAGTCCATGCCCTTTTTGGAAAATCTTCAGGAATTCCATTTGGACCTCCGTAGCCCAATATATTTCAATTCTCCCTAGGTGTCCTGTTTAGGGATGAATTCTAGAAGAGGCTGGAACCCTAACTTGGAGAGAACATATCTCCTGGAATACAGCGAATATGAGGATGAATTTTAGACAGTGTTCATTAGGATTTTATCTTCATCCCTGCAATTTTCAGCTCCTGATCCTTTGCCAATCTTGGAATATAGCGAATGTGCCAAAACGTAGCAGTTTTAGTATTTAGAGTTTTTCTAGCTCGGGGTCAAACTAGGGTTTGACTTTCTCGGAGATTCACCCAACCAAAAATCTTGATCCAGGTCTCTAAACTTCGGTTTTGATGAGGAGAACAATCCTATGCTTGTCTCACTCAAAAATTCCTCTTCTGTAGAAAGCCCTAATTTCCACATCGAAAATTGAAAATGCTCGGAATCGAATTCCGCTTCGACAGAACGATGCACCCTTCAAAGGAGAGTCGGCCTAGCCTTCTTTTGCTGATTGATTGTGGAGAGAGAACCAAAAAAATAAGAATCCCTAGCTTCTATAACTTGTGAAAGATGCCCTATTCAGGTTAGCTCTAATACCATCTTGAATTTTCATATGCTTAACTAAGACATAAGTATATCATTTCATTTTTCATAATAAAAGCATATAAAGCAGGATCACTGAAAGAAACAGTATCACAAGAACAACACATATTTATCCTGGGAAAACCCTAAGTGGAAAAACCCAGCAAAATATTCCTCAATATAGATGCCCCAAAAAGGGAAAAAGGTAAAACCAACAAGGAGATCAAAAACCTGATTCTCCTCCTTCTCCAGCAACTCCTCTCCTCCACAAGTGTGCTATTCCAAGTGAGTGTGTGTGTCTCAAATGAGGAGCACTACACCTCTATTTATATTCATCCATTTACTTAAAGTTTACTCAATTAACATGTCGGCTTAAGTTAAATCATGTAGGCTCGAGTTACACATGTAGGCTCAAGTAACCACACTGGGGTGCTGATGAACCACCTTTACAATTAGAGGGGACTACCTCATGACTCTTATTAGTTATTTCGATTAGGAGCATCGGGGTACAATGTAATACAAGAGGTTCTCCCGGTTGGACCATCGGGGACCACAAAAGATACATAAAGAATATTCTTTGAAGTTACAATATTTCAAAAACAACTAATATCGTGGTTGAATACAATGTGGTCATTGAGTTGTTATGGGATGATACATTATGTGGTATTACCCATCTGGAGGTTAGGCTTGACTCTCAGCTCATGGTTTGCCAGCTTAATGGTGAGTATCAGGTGTGAAACCCTAACTCACTACGTCAGCTTCTACATGTCAGGTTGCTTGAAATAAATTTTGAATACATTGCATAAATTCATATTTCAAGAAATCAAATAGAGTTACTGATGCATATGAAAATTACATACTCGACTAGAATTTAACACACACATTGTAAAATAAATATATAGGCACACATTTGAGACACAAGTACATAACTAGAATTATATATATATAAGTATATCCATAGATACATCGAGTTTTTGATCTGAAGATCCTGTCAAAAGTACATCAATATACAAAAATAGGATCATAATCTATTATATGCCCAAGTCTAGGCCTGATCCTTAGCCTCTGTGGCTGCCTCCACAACCTCCCTATAACATAAGACAACCCTAGTTACTCTTCTGAGAAGGTGTAACCAAGTTGGAGGAACCACATATTCCTACATAATCATGGGAATTCACTCCATCCTGAGCGTAGGAACATCCTGGGTAAGCCTAGCTACCTTTCCCTCCACAAAAAAGAGTATCTTGTCATCTCCTCCAACCTGCGTGAGACGCATAAATGTCTTGGGATTTCCATCGAACCAGACTGGTCCAACATATTCATATAAACATAAATAAGGGTCAAACTCGTATACATATGTATAAATAATTTTATGAATAAAATATCATAAAAATAAAATAATGAAAAAAGATAAAAAGATTTACCTATACCCCCCCATGCTCCTCCAGGAGGGAGGATGAGTTCTGTATGTCCACATATTCCAACATATGGAAAATTCTCGAGAGCAGACACTTGTCTATGCCACCAGAAATAGAAGTCATCATCATAGCCACTTTTGATCCCACCTCTGCCACTTTGACAGAGGAAAATGTATCCCCACTATGTGAGTCTAGGCTCACAGGATGGGCATGGTGGTAATGGGACTGCAGTACTGAGGGCAGGGACCCTCTTGAAGAAAAATGCCACTAAGATACTAGCATACCCAAAGTTCTTTCTTCAACTCCTCTTGCAGTCAAATAGTTGTTTCTTCATTATTGGGAGAAATCCCGAGCACCACTCAAACAACGCACCCTGCATACACTCCACCACAACATGCATGTGCATCCATGTTTCCAAATGCAAGGCAGGTGAACCAGAAACCCTACCCACTATGCTTACCATCAAATTCAATGGAAAGCTAGTTATCAGTGAAATTGGGAATTGTGTCCCCACTTTTGTGTCCCTAGAAAGAAGTAGGTGTTGACGTAATATTGCACACTTAGAGGGTCACTGCCTCGGCTAGTGCCCTCCAAGCTCAGAGGTGTACCTTTATGAGATATCCCCGTGATGAAGTAGATATCATCTATTGTCTATTCCAAGGTCTCTCCTTAGAGATCAAAGAGCCCGAGCTCGTGATCCCAGTACCTCACTAAGGTCTCTAGATGGCGGACCTGGGTGTGTATATTTGAAGTACAATATAACTTTAACAAGCTCCAACTTTGTAAATCTTGTAAAGTGGAGGCATCTCACATAGCATCTCAATCCATGTACTCATGCTCTCATTCTATCCACTCAAAAACCATTTTTTCCTTCCAAAGAACATCATTATTCATTAGAATCCATTAAAATTCACTTCCATTTTTTCATTTTTAAAAAATTTGAAGTCACACAGTATTCATGGTTGTTCTTTCTGCACATCATGAAGAACACGTGGGTTTCACTGTAAGAAACCCACGAGTAAAACTCGCACTTGCGACTCTAATGAAGGGCACCCGCGAGTGCCCCATGATGCTTTTAGTGCAAGCAAAAAACCACGAATTTGACCATTAAAATTGAAAATAGAATGGATAGAATGGAAGAGGAGGGAGAGACCACCAACCTACAACTTATGGAATCAGATTCGACCCACTAGTTTGTCCGCTATGATCAACTAAAGTTCAAAGGTAAAAATTACCAAATATAGTAAAATTTCCAAATGGTATGTTTATTTTTTATTTGGATCTATATATAGTAAAAATTTCAATTTTTTACCCACTTGCTATAGTTTAAAATCAGTTCTTTAATATTTGAACTAATACCATGGTCTTTTACTAGCTGCAAGAGGTCTTGGATCATTGAAAAGTTGTTTTTCGTCACATATAGGGTAGGATTTGGTCTTCATTGTAGATTTTTCACTCACACCTTATCCTTCGCTGAACCCTAGGATCACTTTTTCATCAATGGAATATGGCTTATGACCACTTTTTCCCTGCACACATCATTGTTCTTTCGTGGATAGGGCCTCCTTTACATGGGCAACCCTAGTTTAGAACACTTTAGTGTCTTTCTAGTACCCATGCCACAGTTGTGTTAGGTTTGCGGGAGCCTTCTTAGTTGTTTTTCATAAAAAATTGACCCTCATTTTGCATCTTCTTATGAGTTATACCTAATTATAAGGCTCCCCGCACTTGTGGAGTTTTCTTTAGGCCCTAGTCTGACTCCTTAAAAATAGACTAGATAGTCGGGTAAACTTGTTCCTTCGTTGGAAGGAAGTTTTGAGGAAGATTAGTTGCGCAGCGCTGAGGATGATGTGCAAGTTCAAAGATGATGCACAAGGTGGATTGGTCATTATTTTGTAGTTTTTGGTCATTGTTTTGTAGCTTTTGGTCTAAGTATTTAGGAAGTTGATCTAAGTGGACCATGTTGTAAAAGGAGAAAGCCTATAAATAGATCTAGGAATGTAATATTGAATCATCTTGTCTTGTGCGATGGTATGAGATACGATCAATCTGTTTGTATTCTACGAAAGACTATTTTCCATGTTGTTGCAACTGTGGAACTATTTTTGAGAACTTGTTTTGATGCGGAGATAATATTATGTGACATAAGTTAATGGAATTATTGTGTTTTATCTCTTCTTTCTTTCCTATTTTTCCTGCAATGTGATATGAATGAATCGTAGTATGATGGTTCTTTCTGAATGATGCAGTTTTTTTATGTCCTAAGTCATGTTATGGCGGTTGATATGTTTATAAGTAATTATTCTACTATGATCTAAATTTGTTAATGTGATTTGGTGATTGATGGTATGGATATGCAGTAAATAAACCAATGCTTGGACCTCTGAAGTAATGTTGCAATATTTGAATAGTAGATGCACAAACTCCTCCTTCTTACTGTGCAAACGTGGTTCCGACAACTCTCCATCGAACATCTTTGGTGAGACCTCATTTTCTTCGAAGATGTTGTTGGACAGGGTAAAACCTGTTTGGGTCGGTGCTCAGTGAGACCACCAAGTTAAGGGTGTCGACAGAGAGTGAACCCCCATTGACGGATCTGTGTCAACAAATGGTTAGATTAGATGAACATCACCAAGGATGATGCGCAAGGTCAAATATGGCGCGCAAGGCGGATTGGTCATTATTTTGTAATTTTTTATCATTATTTTGTATTTTTTGGTCCAAGTAGTTAGGAATTTGATCTAAGTGGACCATGTTGTAAAAGACACAAGCCTATAAATATATCTAGGAATGTAATATTGAATCATCTTGTCTTCTGCGATGGTATGAGATACAATCAATATGTTTCTATTCTGTGGAAGACTATTTTCCATGTTGTTGCAACCATGGAACTATTTTTGAGAACTTGTTTTGATGCGGAGATAATATGATGTGACAAAAGTTAATGGAATTACTATGTTTTATCTCTTCTTTCTTTCCTATTTTTCCTGTGATCTGATATGAATGAACCGTAGTATGATGCTTCTTTCTGAATGATGCGATGTTTTTATGTACTAAATCATGTTATGGTGGTTGATATGTTTATAAGTAATTATTCTACTGTGATCTAAATGTGTTAATGTAATCTAATGATTGAAGGTATGGATCTATGGTAAATAAACCAATGCTTGGATCTCTGAAGTAAGGTTGCGATATCTGAACATTAGATGCACAAAATCCTCCTTCTTACTATGGAAACATGGTTTCGAGAGCTCTCCCTCAAACATCTCAGGTGAGACCTCATCTATTTAACAGGTGTTGCTGGACAGGGTAAAACCTGTCTGGGTCAGTGCTCATGGAGACTGCCAAGTTAAGGGTGTGAGGAGCTCCCAATATATTAAGTCACGGTGGCATTCCCTAGTGCCACATATTTCAAGTTCATGGACATCAACATGAATATTTTTTTTTATGTAGAACATGGTATCTAAACCCACAAATTTGTATTATATGTTTTGTCGATCTGTGGAGCATGAAGACAAGGATTGTCGAGAATATGATTTTATCCAGGAAAGGACAATCATTAGAGGAAATTTCAATTTAAAATGGGCCTTCCAAAAATAATACAAATTCCATGTCAGCATGTATTATCCAATCAAAATGATTTAAAATTAAAAAAGGGAGCACCTCTTAAACAATTTTTCAATATAAATTTGGGGATAGGTATCATAAAAAAAACAACTTTTTTTGTTCGTATTTTCGACATATATCCCTGTGTTTTTACTCAAATCTCAATTGGGATAGCTCGTTGGATGTGGAATTAAATTCTGCATCCAACAAGTACCCACTCGACTTACTTTTGATGGGTCCTGCCACCCCAAAAATAAGAAATACCTGAAAAACATGATGATGATGTCATCATCACATTTTTTAGGTATTTCTTATTTTTGGGGTAGTGGGGCCTATCAAAAGTACATCGAGTGGGTACTCGTTGGATGTAGAATTTAATTCCGTATCCAACGAGCTCTCCCAATTGAAATTTGAGTAAAAACATGCAGAGATATATCAAAAATACGAACAAAAAGGAAGTTTTTTCTTTTCTTCCTCCAAAATTTATAAATATTATTTTATTATTTTAACTATTATTTTATTAATTTTCCTTAGGAGGCCCATTTTGAGATGAAATTTCCTCTAATGGGACGCATACTATGGAGAAGATCATTGATCGGTGGAGAGACAGCCACATCCATAGATGGTACATCCATAACCATAGTTTGTACCATAGACACAACCAGAGTTTGTACCATAGCCACAAGCGTAGTTTGTGGCACAACCATAGTTTGTGCCACAACCGCAGTTTGTGTCACAACCACAGTTTGATGCAATGCAACAGTACTATAACCAGATACAATATGATCCACAACAGCCACAGTATACCCAGCCACAGTATGTTCAACATCAGGTGAATCCCCCACAGCAGCAACAACAACAGTTTAACCAACAATAGTATCAGTAACAAGGAGGATTTCATGGAGGATTCCAAGGAGGATGAGGTAGAGGTTTTGGTCGAGGAGGAGGGTGAGGTGGAGGACCTATGCAATGTTATCATTACGGAGTAACGGGACATTATTAGAGAGATTGTCCAAACCTGAAAGCACAATGTACTTATTGTATCGTTGTGGATCACACAATTGAATACTACTTGCATCTGATTGCAAAATGGAAAGCGAGGAACATTCCACTACCACAGAACCAAAACTAGATCTAGAATGTGAATCAAAACACAAACTAGCCAGTGAATCTATCACCAAACCATAATCAAGGACCAACAATTATGAAGATCTCATTGGAACCAATGGCTCAACCTTTGAATGTCAGAGACATTACCGGAGGAGGCGCAACGACAGGGGATGGCATCCCACTTCCGTAAGTTTGGTTAGATGGATGAAAGAAGATGCAATTTGATGTCAACGTTGAGAGGGATACATTATTTGAATCACATGATGCCATAAGAAGAGATCTAGGTAAGTTACCTATTTATGAAATGCCACCTATTTTTTATTCGACTATGGTCGGAGGACCACCGTGAAAGCATGGTACCTTGTAAAATTTATTTGAATGTTTCTTGTCACTGACAAAATATCTAGATGTGCTCATTGAGATCGTGATTTTGTTGCATCAACTAGAGAAGGGACGAAAGGAGTCTACTGTGAACTCCTTGCATAAGAAGAAAATGGGGAAAGAAATGAGAATGAATATCCAGATTGGAGATTATGAGTTAGATTCAATTATTCTGGATTTAGGCCCATATGTCAACATTATAACAAAAAAGACATGGGAGAATATGGGGAGACCACATCTAGTTTGGTCCCCTGTACAATTGCAATTGGCTGACCAAGCCAGGGTGACACCAATTGGGTGAGTACCACGGTCAGCGATGGAAGTCGAGGGAATAAGGACATACACAGACTTCAATGTTATCGAGATTATTGATTAAGGAGGCTCATACCCCACGTTTTTGGGGATTGGATGGGCCAATGACAACTTAGCAGTGATCAATTTCAAGAAACACATGATGACTTTCGAGAAATGCGATATTAGAGTCATATCCCCAATGGACCCGAGTGAAGGAAGAAGGTATGTAGAACTAGTCAAAGAAGAAGTTGTAGGGGGATGTGACCATGACAACATTTTAGAAGATTATGTCCACCCTACTGTCGATGGAGAGCTAGGATAGTGAAGCTATAGATCCACATCATCTGATTCTGATGATGCATTGGAGAATTGGCAGAATCGGATGCCTGAGGTATCAATTCAGAAGTGTGGCAGAATCACTCAGTTGCTATGACGAGTCGCAATAGACATCATTGAGTTTCAAACATATGAAGGATTATCGGGTTTGTTGGCATTTCTTAGGGATTTTGAAGATAGGGTGCCAAAACCATAGAGGTTATTGGCATTGGATGGAGATTTGAAGGCCACACCAACAAACTGGTGGGAGACACATAAGAAATTGATCAGTGGATGGTCGCGGTGTCGCAGGTTGATGGAGGTTCGCTTTGGTGAAGCAGAACAGTACCAAGTTGAGAGGTATGATGGGTGGAATGATCCCAGCGATCATTTGATTGCATGTTAGACCATGTGGGTTTTGTGAACAAAGGATGAGTGGGTACATGCCTTTGTACACACATTGGATGAAATGTCGCCACAGTGGTATGTATCAGCTGATATTAGAAGAGAGATTACAACATGAGAGGAGTTATCAATCTCTTATAGTCACACCTTTAGTTTTGTGGATGTTGATCCAGTTATTCATAGTGTGTTGCAGCACATCCACGATGTTGTTTTTAAGGTGGTTCCAGTCGCATACCCAGTGGGCCCGCATGAGGCACCAATGATGGAGTCGATGATGGAGTGCTACAATGTGATAGGTGGGATTGATGATGGAGATAACCCAAGGAACATTAGCACTCCATATTCATAAGGAAGATGATACATTGTAGCACCAGATCTTTCGATAGACACAATTAATCAACCATTGAATATTTGGAAGGTCAACATTGGGACAAAGGAGGAGCCAAAGTTTGCAAACATTGGAGATTATTGGGATGAAGAGGATATGGAGAAGATCATCGATCTGGTGCATGAGTTTCAATATATCTATTTCCAACAAAGTTTTCTAAAATGAGAGGAATATTAGGAGATTTGGGAGAAATGAATATCCCACTGAAGCCAGATGTGAAGCCAGTGAATCAGCGCCTGTATCACCTAAATCCGTGATACAAGGAAAGGGTAAAGGCTAAACTAGATAGAATGTTGGATGTAGGAATCACAGAACCAGTTGAAGAATCATAGTGGATCAGTCTTATGGTTGTGGAAGATAAGAAGATATGTGAGGTTTGGATCTGCATCAATCTCGGGAATATTAATGATGCGTGTCTTCCTGATCCATTCATGACACCATTTACTGATGAAGTGTTGGAAGGAGTAGGTGGTCAAGAGATCTACTCGTTCATAGATATATTTTATGGCTATCATCAAATCAATATTGTGAAGGAGGATCGACATAAGACAAATTTCATGACTGAATTGGGATTCTTTCAGTACACAGTGATGCCATTTGGACTCAAGAATGCACTTGCAATATTTTCTAGGATCGTAGTCGCTGCGTTCAAGGAATTTATTTAGAAATTTTTGGCTGTACACATGGATGATTGGACAGTATATGGATTGGTCAAATATCATCTTGCAAATATGTGACTGATGTTGGAGCAATGTCGACAACATAAGATTGCATTGAACTCGAAGAAATGCATCTTTTGTGCGTCGTTTGGGATGTTGTTTGGGAACGTTGTTTATAAGGAAAGTCTACTGGTTGATCTAGCTAAGATTTTTCTTATCATCAATTTGCTACTACCTACAATCGTGAAGAAACTTAGAGCAACATTAGGCCATACCGGATACTGTCACACATCCATAAGAAAATATGCAATGATCACAGGGCCTATGGAGAATTTGCTAAAGAAGGATGCGCAATTCACATGGACTCATCAATGTCAGGGTATTTTTGACACTTTAAAAGGAAAGATGGCCACATCACCAATATTGGTTTTTTTGGATTGGACGAAGGAATTCCATGTCCATGTTGATGCATCATTGATTGCGCTAGGAGTGGTGTTGGAGCAACCAGGAGAAGGAGATATTGATCATCCGATTTCTTTTACCAATTGAAAGTTGTCATCCTCGGAGAGGAATTATACCACGACTGAGAGAGAAGGATTAGAAATGGTCTACTCATTGTAGAATTTTTGACACTATCTGTTGGGAGGACATTTCAATATTTTCACTGACTATTCTATGTTGAAATACTTAGTGAATAATCCTGTGCGGGGAGAGGAAGATATGTCGATGGCTACTACTCTTCCAAGAATTTGATTTTGATATTATTGTGAAGCCATGACGCTTGAATGCGGGACCTGGGAATTTGTACGAATTGAGACAGGTGAAGAACCGAAAAACATTGAAGATGGGTTACCTAATGCACAACTATTGAAGGTGGGAATGGTTGATGACTACTATGAGAAAATAGTTCAGTTTTTAGAGATAGGAACAACACTGGAAGGGATCACTATAAATCACAAGAAGCAGTTGGTTGTTCACGTCGCATATTTTCAATTGATTGCTGGTGAAATCTATAAGATGGGACCCAATGAGATCTTACGGTGATGTGTCCTACCGCATGATAAATAAAGGATCTTAGTGGAAGAACATGCGGGAGTTCTGGGTGGACACTGTGGCGATCGCGCAACTGTCAGGAAGGTACTCCGCGTAGGACTATGGTGGTTAAACATGTATGGTGATGCGACAGACTGTGTGAGAACTTGCGATGTTTACAAACGAATAGGGAAGTCATCACGGAGGGATGAGATTCCCTTAGTATGCCAAGTAATGCTATAGTCATTTGATAAATGAGCAATGGATTTTTTGGCACCAATCAACCCACCAAGTGAAAGGATCAGTGTGTGATACATTATCATAGTGACATATTATTTGACAAGGGGGGAAGAAGCCACACCGGTTACATATTGCACCACTGCGGAAACAATTAGGTTTCTATTTGACAATGTTGTCACTTGTTTTGGTTGTCCAAATATCTTGATGAGCGATCAGGGGAGTCACTTCATCAATCACACCATCAGTGCGTTGAAAATTGAATTCCAGATACAACATAAGAAGAGTACCCCTTATCATCCACAAGATAATGGGACAGTTGAAGCATTCAATAAGGTGTTGGAGCATGTGCTTACAAAGGTCTGCAACACAAACTACGATGATTGGGATTTGAAGATTTCGGTAGTCTTATGGGCTTATCGTACTACTTGCAAAATTTTGATGAGGAAGACACCATTCAATATGCTATATGGGAAGGAAGCATTGATTCCAATGGAATACATTGTTCCAATTTTTTGCATCGCAGTAGCAACAGGAATGGCTGACAAAGAAGCGTTGGAGGAATTCCTAGCTCAGTTGTTGAAGCTAGAGGAAGATTGGTTCATCGCAGGATTTCACCCACGTGTTGAGAAGGATCGACAGAAATCTTGGCATGATCATAACATCAAGAACAAGCACTTCCAGTAGGGAGACTTGGTGCTGCTATACGATAGCAATTTTTTGAAACATCCAGGTAAGTTTCATATGCATTGGTTGGGTTATTATGTTATTAATTTATTTACCAATGGAGGCGCGGTATAGTTGCAACAATTATATGGTGTGATGTTGACTAAATTAGTAAAAGGAAGCCAGCTAAATCCTTACAGAGAGGGCTTGGTGCAACGTGATGCTTGAGGCATTGCACAAATATATATATATATATATATATATATATATATATGTATGTATGATGATGTCCGTAGGGATGTGATAGATTCAAATCAGGTAGTAAATGTAGCAGTTAAACCAGTTAACCGATGGATCTTTTAGATGAGACGTGCATTAATGGCGGATCCAACTATTGGATCGAGCATAGCAACGAAGGATTCAGGTGATGAATGGAGGATTTGGTAGAAATTATTCAGAAATATTTCACATGGTCTATCCCACGGATTAAGAATTGACGGGACACAGTTTGAAGTCACCATTGTGAAGATTGAGTTGCAAAGTTGTTCCAGAGCTGTGAAGATTGAGCTGCGTAGTTGAGTAAGGTTGAGTTGGAGAGCAGAGTTGTAAGTTTGCTGAATAATTGAGAGGAGTGAAGTGTGCACCAATTCCATAAGACATATCGATTGGGATTATTTTGGATTCACCAGTCATTGGTGTACCAATTGAGGAATAGGTAGCGAGTATGTCGGTGATCTCATCACCCATCGCTCGGAGGAAGAGGGGGACCATTCACCCCAAGTTGTCGACACAAAAGAAGAGAAGAATGAGAAGTTCGACTAGAGCAAGCACAGAATAAGCTGAGGCCTCCAAGGGGAGGGCAAGGTGACTGTGACATACATCCTTGGCTTCATTCCACCATGCAATCCTAGTGAAAAGCATCAGAATCACACCAAGAACCAGAGGTACCCCACCAAGATGCCAGCGATACCAAAGGGGATGAAATGCACAATTGACATTGCACCCTTCTTAATGAAAATAAAGTATGAGGACCATGATATGTTGACGTACACTGAGTGTACAGCAGAACCCATTATGAAAAGGATGGGACAAGAGGGTGATCCAATAGTGCATGTTCTGCATGACTGGTCCGAGGGATTGGAGAGATCTGGGATTCTAGGCCTCATCCATATGCCCCACTTTGGTAGATTGACAGAGGCCAATGCATATGGGAAATAGTTATTGGCATGCCTCCATGGTGGCTACCTATGGCTAGACCATCCAATGCCAGTCCCCGTAGGATTAATATTGGAGATTACGAGGTTTCTCATGCAAGGGCCCGACCCATTGCAGTACTTCCATGACAAGGATAACAACAAGAAATTGGCTGCCAAGCTCAGAATGAAATTCGTCTTGGAGCATGATGAACATGCATATGTCATAGATAGCATCAATGATTAGGTTATGTGTATTGCATCCAATATTCTAGCCAACAAAGTGGTGCATAAGAATCACCTAAATCAATGCATGTTGGGAGTGGTTTCATGTGCTGAGTTGTGCGCCGCAGGAGTAGAGATGTTTTGGTCGCTCTTTTTGCTAAACCAACTTATTGAAGATGTCATGTTAGTGCAAGAGGGGAAGCGGTCATTCACATACACCTGGTTGTTGATATTGATTGCGTTAGTTGCGTGGATGGAAATCATGGACTACCAAGGTATGGATGTTGCAGTCACCCAAGTCTACAAGGGCACGAGGTATCAGAAACTCTGGAATCTTAGTGAAGAAGATAAGTTGAAGGACTGTGAAATATAGTTTTGGATGTATTGGGATGCATTGCAGGTTGCAGCCATAAAGATTCTGTAGATCTCGGAGGAATTAGTAGCAAAGTATCTTCGAGTCATAAGATTCGCCATTGCTCCGCATGCAATACATGTGCAACCACAAAGGGACCCTGAGTGACAATGGTTAGTGACACAATACACGCTGACTGAGAATGAGTTGGATGTTGTAGTGGTCAAGTGGCCTACGCAGTGGAAAGAATCAGTGAGTCTCGAGGAGGTATCAAACGAGGAGGTGGGTCCTCCAAATGATGCACTAGTATATCAGACGTCAGCACATAGAAGTGTTCAAGAATTGGGAGAGGAATCTTCAAGAACCCTGATAGATTTAGAAACGGAGTAGAGGTTTGAGGAATCCAAAATGAAGAAGAGTAAGGAGAAATGTGAGGCCAGAAACACAACGCCAATGGATTATGCACAAGTAGAATGCATTGTTGGGACTATTACAGTGGTGCATACTATGACTGAGACTCAATTGAGGCAACGGTCGATGGAGGAATTTACATAGGTAAAGTCGCAAATCACATATTTAATTAATGCAATTTTAGAAAGAATGTCGGAAGTAAATCTATTACAGCGAGTGGCTCAGATCAGTACAAGGAAGCAGGCAAGGATTGTGTTGATTCCACCATGGGAATTAGAAACATAGAATGAGGATGTTGACACATCCTTGTAGTAGTTCAAGGACATTACACTGGATTTTAATGAGTTATCGACACACACATTGGTGCAACTGCAAAAGTTGGCTGCTCAGGAACAGGTTGACTGGGAGCAGATCGTTAGCGATCATCTTTTGAAATCGCAAGAAAGAGAAGCAGTGGCAAAGAAAGAGATCGAATATTTGAAGAAGGAGGATGACAAGTTGACCATGGAAAAGGCACGGTTGTGGGATGATAGAGTGTATTTAGAAAAGGAAGCCTCTATCGCATGTCAGGAAATTCCCGAGATCACAGAAGACATGAATGTCGAAACAAAAGCGTGGAATCTAGGAGAGCTAATTACCACCTTCAAACGTGACATTAAAGACATGAACACACTGGTGAAACTAGGAACACCTCTAGAGAAAGCTGCAGAGTGCAAGAGCACCATTGAATACTTTATAACAAAACTTGAAGAGATGGAGAAAGAGGCTAAGCTGGTTATGGATGCGACTACACAATTTTTGGGTAGTGTGGTCCAGGATGAACAATTAGAGCAGCTGAACACACAACTCAAGGAAGCATAAGGACATCTAGATAGACTAGGGATATCACTCAAAACAAAGCCTCGAGTTGTACAGGTAACAAAAGCAGTGGAGTTGAAGGAATTACAGTAGCGGGTCACGAAGGAGAGGGAGCGTGAACTAAGGCGCACAACAGGGATAATTTTAGGGGCAAATTTTAGCCCTGTGGGCTATTTTTCCATGTTTTTCTCCCCAAAAAGATTCACCATTTTGCATTTTTTGTAGCCCTGTTTCGCCCAATTTTGATGGGGTAAAAATTTTTCACCCTAAAAATAGCCAAATTATTATATAAACGATATAAAATCCTTGTAAATTAAAATATTTTTTGAAAAATATTGCCAATCATTTTATAGTTGGTGTTTTAATAATTGGTAATATTCGCCAACATTTATACAATTTTAAATAAGTATGGTTCCTTAAAATCATCCCTAGCGCACAACGTAGCTAGAATGGTTTCATGAAATTAGAGCGCAACTATTAGTGAAATAAGTTACTGCGCTTCAAGCAGTACAGAACAACTGAAGAGATGTGAATGTGAAGATTACTGAGCATCCACTGGAGAAAAAGGTTACATAATGCATGGAAATTAGAGATAAGGTAAAATAGAAATTCAAAGAAGTCACCCATCAATATGAGGACTTCAAGATTAATATCAACGACTACACTATTTCTTGTTAATGTGGCTCGAGGGCAAGCCACAAGATTGTGCCTGGAGCCTGTTTCGAGTAAGATTAGTTGTGCAACATCAAGGATGATGCACAAGGTCAAAAATGTTGTGCAAGATGAAATATGGCACGCAAGAAAAATTGGTCATTATTTTGTAGTTTTTGTTTCAAGTAGTTAGGAATTTGATCTAAGTGGACCATGTTGTAAAAGGCACAAACCTATAAATAGATCTAGGAATGTAATATTGAATCATCTTTTCTTATGAGATGGTATGAAATATGATCAATTTGTTTGTATTTTGCGGAAGACTTTTTTTGTGTTGTTGTAGATGTGGAACTATTTTTGAGAACCTGTTTTGATGTGGAGATAATATGATGTGACAGAATTTTATGGAATTACTTTGTTTTATAGGCTTCTTGCTTTCCTTTTTTCCTGTGATGTGGTACGAATGAGCCACAATATGATTTTTCTTTCTAAATGCTGCGATATTTTTATCTCCTAAATCATGTTATGGTGGTTGATATTTTTATAAGTAATTATTCTACTGTTATCTGAATGTGTTAATGTGATCTAACGATTGATGGTATGGATCTACGACAAATAAACCAATGCTTGGATCGCTAAAGTAATGTTGTGATATTTGAACAATAGACGCACAAACTCCTCCTTCTTACTTTGGAAATGTGGTTCCTACAACTCTCCCTCAAACATCTCGGGTGAGACCTCATATGCTTTGCAGGTGTTGCTAGACAGGGTAAAATATGTCTAGGTCAGTGCTCAGGGAGACTTCCAAGTTAAGGGTGTCGATAGATGGTGAACTCCTATCTAAGATCTGTGTCAACATCATTAAGAATCGTTAAGGTAAATTAAACGATCATCTACATTAGTGGTAGTTTATCTCTTTTCCGCACCATGTAGTGATACAACCAAAAATCGACAGGTTATCCTTCGACAGGTCTACATGGACATGTTCACACGATAGCTTTGCATTCAACAGGTCCACCTCAACATGTTCACTTGATGGGTTCACCTTCGACAGGTCCGCCTCAACATGTTCATTCGACGAGTTCGCCTTGACAGGTCTGCCTTGACATACAGCATAACAACATGCTCTGCGTTGGTTGAAATTATGAACCGTTATAACTTCTTTTGGAACTGAATGTAATGGGTATTCACCCAAGCATCTCAGTATCTTATATAAGCATGTACACTATGTACTATAGACCATCTGATTCCTCCATATTTCATGGAGCAGATGTAATAAATTGGTTCAAATTCTTGCATATTGTATGTGTGTACATTTCTTGTCGACCTAGTGTGTTTCCTGCTTTGTTGGTTCTTCTTATATGCTTCTTCCATAATAGTACTTGACTCATTTAGTTGATTGTTGTCCCCATCTTGCACCTGGGCACGGATTGGATTATTGGTATAAGAGCAATATCTTGTTCATATATTAAGTTAGATAAGAACTTCCATTGAAGTTATTTAACTTATTCATGTTCAAACATGCTTGCAAACTCAGCAACACAAGCAGACACTTCCTTTGACTTTAGAAAAGATGGCCAAAGAAGTATACAATAGAAATGAAACTGACGAGATAGAAAAACTCATAGAAAAAACACAGGCTCACCAGCTGTTGGGGAAAAACATTAAAGATTTTATAACATATATCCAACGATTTAACTGTCAACCCAGAGAGAGCGTAAACTTGTGAGGTACAGAGAAAATAAATGCAGGGGCAAAGTATTACTAACCTATTCTACAACTGAAATTGAATCTAAGTTATGAAAACAAGAAATTGTATGAAAGTAAATCTAATTGCATAAATTAACTTGATAAAGAAATACTAAAATTGCATGAAATAAACTGATTGAAAATAATCATCATTAACTTGTGAGCTCACATAAAATCAATACAACTAATTCATAACCAAGACATCAAAATATGAAGGGATCAAAATATCTATTCTAAAACATGAAATCTATTACAATAGGATCAAATCCATGACTATCTAAAATGATGAACCAGTTCTCTATTTCTCTTTCTCTATAGAGAGGCCTCTCATTCAAAATGAGGAGAGAGCGCTCATATTTTTACATGAATTCAAGATAACTAATCATAATTATAGATCCACTATTCTCTCAACTTATCCCTCAGTATCCTCAACAACTCCACTTTTCTCTCAACTCATCCCCTAAAATCCTCCATGATATTTTGGATAAGATATTCCATCTCCATGATCTTCTCCTTGAAATTAGCCCACATCTTGAATATGAAATTCGTATTTGAGGCTAGGTGGTGACTTTTGAGCTTGTTAAAGTCTTCAAATACACCTGTAAGCATCACCAAACTCATCCAACTTTAAAGTATAATGAAAATATGTTATTTTTCTCAATAATTAACCACAAATTCACTCAAAATACTCAAAAAATAAATGATTTGGAAAATAACAAGGTAACCCATATTTATTCATGAAAATGGTGGATATTAATGGTTTTATGGAAGGATAAGATAGGAATAAGGTGACAAATGGTATATGAAAGGTGAATAAAATGTGGTCTTTTTGTGGCTCAACATTCCCCCTAGCTTGACTGGTTGCATGTCCTCATGCAACTATGCATTGATTCTCTTTAAAAAAAATTGGCTTTGTAGCTGGGATTCAAATGATGATGGTATGTAACAGTAAATCATTCCAAGATTTGAAAAGCATGAGTGGCAGCAATTTTCCTTATGGTTGGTTCTTGTGTGACAACCATAAGTATAACAAATGTTGGTTCTTGTGTTAACAACATTTGCTCGTGTAACTTGTATTTTTGCTACAATACATAGGATTTAAAAGTAAACATGCATTGAAAATTATGAACCATCAATTTACATTAGAAAGAATTTTCTTCATACTATGAATCATGCCAATATATATAGCATAGTTTACAAAGCATAGTTTGGGAAAGACATGTTGGTTAATGGTAAATGAGGTGATGAATATGTAAAATGGTGATGAATAGTCCCCCCCCCCCAACTTAAGATGTATTAGGTTTGTGAAAAGGAGAAAGGAAATGTAACATGGTGAGGGAATTTTCCAAATTCATTCATTTTCTAGCATTTAAGGAACTACATGGTTAAATATTTAGAAAACAACATACCTCCACTTACCCAAAAAGTTGATGAATCTTATGCAATAAGAATGTGGTTGTTGTTGCTGAATAATAGAATGTGAAGTGAAGGATCTGAACTGCTACTTGGTTGGATGAAGCAAATGATGAGAGCTTAAAGTAGAACTGTGGTACTCTCATATGGCTGGAAGTATGCTACTATAAAACTGCTGATGGAGTCATGAAATATATATAGTCTTCACCTGCTACAAAACCCGATGGTACAATTCTTACCATGCCAATAAATATGTCAATGTCAAACATGGAAAGAAATCATTAGATTACCGACCATTGATGAATGTCGTTAACCAATGCGAGGTAATCTCACCATTGATGTCAATGAGTGCCAAGGTACCTAAGTACATCGTGAAAAGTGAAAATAAATGAGATGATGTCGAGCCACTTACAAGATCTAACGATCAAGGGAAATTGATGTATTCCCATGATTGTCAATGAGAGAACTTGCCATTAAGGAATGCAAGTCTCAAGGTACTAAAAATGAACTCTAGTCTCTATCTCAGATAAGATACTGAGGTCGATGGGGAAAGACTTGTTGAAAGGTGGGCCTTAAGGAATCCCACATCAATCAACATGATTTATAAAAAATGAGTGGTAGGACTATAGATGAAAGATATGTTGGCCAAACAATTTTTATCGTAGGAATAACAAAGCAATGCAGTCATAGAAAATAAGTTGAATGGTTTTATTCATAAGGAAAAAAATGAATTGAAAATAAGGGAAATGTGTTCGACTCAGAAAGGTAGACATGCGGGAATTCATGATGTATAAGCAAGTGAAAACGTAGATTCTGACATGGATGACGAATAAGCTTGGAAGAAAAAAGGGTAAGTAATCATGACATGGCGTAATTGGTTTTTGAAAGCCTTCTTTGTGGGAGAAAATGTCATGACATACACAAGGGAAACTCAACTCCTTCAAGATTTCAATGAAACATTTTTCTGAAAAATTTCTATGATTCTATAAATTACTTCTGCATGCCATTCGTTCGTCTTTAAATTTGAAAAAGGTTAGCATTTTCCTGCAACAACTTGTGAGAGCATTAAAAATACATGAAAACATGTGCTTAACAGAAAGTTAAGGAGAATAAATAAAATGCTCTTATATCTGAAAGTAGCAACGCTTCCTGTCAAAGCATGTTTCTAAGTGGCTTGCGAAAACAAGTTAGCGCAACAATCATATAATTGAGAAGATTCCAAGTTCATTTATAATTTTAATTTTATTATTTGTTACCTAATGATTTTTATTTATTATTTATATGTGTTTTTAATTTTCAATTTTCTTCTATTTTTTATTTTTGTAATATTATCATAACCCTTTTATTATTTCTAAATTTGATTTTACAATTTTTATGTGCTTTTTATTTTAATCTTGTATGTATAAGTTTTATTGTGTCAATGTGTTTTTTTCTCTACGTTTTCAATTGTTTTGCAATAAAAAGAAAATCAGAGTTTTTACATCCTAATGAGTCTTCATGTAACGATTAAGCAACATAGAGAGAGAGTTGACCCTTTTAGTGGTCGACCCCTCTAACCACATACTATCTTAATGATCTAGAATAGAGAAGACAAGCGATTTTTTATGATAAATTTGGTAGCTTGAAACAAACACCTACCTCCTCCAAACAGAAGATGTGCCAGGTCCCACTGTGCAAAATAAAAATTAAGAAGAACACTTAGCTGCAACAGCAGCTGCCTTCGATTTCAAAGACACATATTAATTTTATATATTTTTGCTAGATTACTTTTTATATTATGTTTGTTAAATTGTATTTATATATATATATTTAATTTTTTTGTTATTGTTATAATAATATTTTTTTATTATTGTTACACCTTTATTCTTTTTTATATTTTATTTATTTATAAAAACAATTTTTTTTATGTGTTTATTTTAATTTTGATAAGTTCATATATAAATATAAAGTTTTATTATGTTAAAAAAATTATTTTTTTTATTTTTTATTTTTGAAATTCCTAATTTATTATTTATATCTAAAAAATTAAAACAAGAAATCAAAATATATTTTTATGTTTTTATTTTATATATATACATTAGTATTAGTTTATATATATATATATATATAAACTAATGGAATTTTATATGTTTTTTAATTTATATATATAAACTAATGTTTTATTAGTTAATAATTTTTTAACCAATAATAAACACAATATGAGAATTCATGTTGCTAACTACAAATAATTTCCGCGTGACTCATAATAGATATGACATGTAAACCATGAGATGTCATGACATGCAAACAATCAAATGTTATTTTTTTATGTAAAGATAGATATAAATGTATACATTATAGCCAATTAAATATAAGTTGAAAATACATGCTTTAAGAGTATCAAAGATCAAAGAGCATGTAATGATATTGCGTATTTCAATATATAATATACAAATCTATAATAATTAGAAATAAAGAAATAATAATTAGAAATGCCAAGGACTAAAATGCTCGACAATAGATAATTGTAGTGTCACTTATTCTACATTCCTTAACGGCCAAAGCATTTCAACAAGAATATAACTTTTGTTTTCGGTGTGCATGTGCTTCCTTGGTTTGCAAGATTTGAAATCGAATGCTGATATGCGCAAATGATGGCTTCAAATGATGGCTTCAATTTATTTTGGGTTGGCCATTATGCGTCGCTGCATTATTCAATTTAAACTCATTATAATGACTCATGATCCCGATACCAGTTTTTAAAGTTTAATTTGAGATGCGTTGAAAAGACCGGGGAATATGATCCTCCCTGAACCTTTCCTGGATGGATTTGAACTAACACTCTGCAAATTTGAAAGCTGCAAACATTCTCCAACAAACCCTAAACCCTCCCCTCTAACATTCGCCTCACAACTGCCCAATTCAGTGATGGTTCTGGAAGAGAATGGACCGCAGGAGACCTGGGTGGAAGATCTACGCGCTGATGAAACCTTCTAAGCAATAAACTCCTTCACGTGGTCAACACCCACTGGAAATGACATATGTGGCAGGTGAATCAAAATATGCATTACTACCTTTGTTATGACTATATCCATCATTTCTCAGAGCTTAGCACACCGTGAATACACTGTCTCTGAGGTGATTTGCAGTTTTCTCATTGATTTTGTGTAGTTACATTAGTTCACTGTAAATTTGTAGTGGCTTTATTACACTGGGTTTATTATCCTTCATTCATGTTTGGATTTTAGGGTTTCTTTATTGACTAAATGATGTGTTTTCACATGGAAGGAACTAAGTTCATGATTATGTATAATCGGCTAAAATATAAACGCCATGAAAAACATACATCATTAAGTATAACTCAAGTGGACTTTGATGATTATGTTAGTTTTGGTGACCCAACCTTTGAAGAGTGGGTCGCTGAAATGTGATTGTCATATGAATAATATATAGACAAGCCAGCCAGCCCATAATTATTATTTATAATCATGGCCTGAAAACTATTATTCTAAAACTTTGACGTTGTCGTTCAGAAAATAAGTGGATTTTTGGCAATATTCCAGTCATCATATCTAGAAATCCTGTATATCAATGTTAAATTGAGTATTCTGGGTTTTTGATATTTTTCAGAGCATTGAATCTACTAAAACTTGAAAAACGATTTGACTCACAGAAACCATCTCGCCAGATTCCAATCACGATTTCGAAGGACAAGCAAAATGGTTCAATTTTTGGACAACTTCCCATGCTAACGCAATTCAGTTGTGTCCTGAATTAATGTTTCACGGCAGATGGGAATTTACAATCTATTGTATCTAACATCCAAACGCAAACCAAAACAAATTTGTGAAATCAAATACCAAGTTCAACTTTCCTTTTGGAATTGCGCATCACTTAAGTCACTCAAATCTCCCATCTGTCATCTACTTTTTCAAAGATTCTGAAAACGCAATAAAATGAGAATGATGATATAATATTAACAAAAAATAGAACCATAATAATTTTTTTCAGAACTAGATTATTAATTAAGTTGACAAGACCTTGGTAGAGGATCTGGTTTGGATTTGAACGCTACTTTCAAGTAGAGGCCAACATATTCCTGAAAGGTCCTGACAAACAATAGTTGTCCATTCAGTTCAACTCTAACTATCTTCCCAAGGTATCCAGCTACATCCACAACTCTCTTTCTAGTCAAGGAAACAACATCATCTGGCTCAAGTTGAACTTAATCAAATGAGGATTAAATGTGACCTTGGTCCAATTCTTTCCCTTACACTCGGTACGGTAATGACCAGCTCTGACTTAATGCCCATATTCTTGAAAACCTTTATGTGAAAGCACAATATTATGGACAAACAAGTAAGTTATTAGGTAGTGACATATCCCAATCGAAACAATGCAAACATAAAAGAAGCAGAAGTAACATAGCGGGCTGGTACTCTTTTAATATAATAGAGAGGCTTGGTTCTCATAGAATGTTGTATGAATATGAATGTCAATCAGTATCAAAGAACATGAACCATGACACATGCCTTAACTTTAACAATCCAGAATGCATCTACAGAGTGGTTAAAATTACAAATAGAGCCAACATGGTTTATGTCAATGGAGTCTGAATCCATCTATCAAGATTTCCGTTTTGATATGGTCTTCCCCACCCAAATGGCATAAGTTCCAAAGGGATGAGACAAGATGCTAGTGCCTGGTCAAATTGACGGAATAGTTAACCCTCAAACCTGGCACCTACGATAAAGGAATTCTGTTATGTCCAATGTAGCTCCTCAGTGTTTTCTTCATGAAGCATTTCGAACAAAAATGAGTTAAGCAATTCCATAACATACCAGGATCAAAGACATCTAACATATATAGAAATAAAAGCAGGTCGCTATTGATATGGGTAGGAGAAAAATAGCGCGATCCCAGTGCAACATTCAGGCGTGGGTGGAGGTATTGGATTGGGGAACTCGACTCGGCTATGTCATCATCTAAAAAGGCTATGCCAGGTGTTTGTTTATTGCCACAACAAACGAAGATAGAACCAACTAATTTTCCAACGCCTAAGAGGAGATCCAAACAAAATGTTGGTGAATCGACGGATTCAAACCATCCATCTATTTCGGCGAGTTGGTTGAGTATTTTATTGTATTCATCAATTCTATCGGGTTGGTGGCTCGTTCTTCGTTAAAATGGCATCTTTCTGTTGGTTGTTCTGGAAATCCAGATTAGGCGTGAAATCACCCAAGATCTGTTAAAATGAAGGGAAAGCTTAATTACTACAAACATTTGCTATATGCTCTTCTCTTATTTGGGGATCCTGACCTGCGTGTGAATCTGTTGTGAATCCTAATGGATGTGAGGCAAATCAATGCCCTAAAATATTGGTCATATAAGAATGAGTGGTGTGTTAGGATGAACCATAAAGGATCCCAAGAGCAAATCAGAGCTGGAGGTAGGCGTGAAATTTTCTATTACGTGCAGGACCATTTCATTGACAGCCTAAGATAGATAAAAGGGAAATTGTGAACCGCCTTTGTCATCTAACAGTCTTTAGATCTATCACCAGCATCTCTAATTTGTGGATCTTTCCTCAATCAATGTTTTATATTGCAAGTTTAAGTGTAGAAGGACAAATGGGCAGATCGAAACTTGGGCGACAACATATGGCGAACAATAAACTTGTGGCCATCAATGGCTAACAAATTTGCAAGCTCACAAATCCAAGAAATCTCATTTGTATATTTGTTTTGTTTGCAGATTTCGTATGATAGACTGTTTCAGGTTTCGCATGGAGGGATGAAAGGCTCTGTTTTATTTATTTATATATTTTTTAAGTATGTTTCTTTTTAATATTAATATTAATGTTGCATTGTTTTAATATATATATATATATATATATATGTTTCAACAGTTTCATATATATATATAAGAGCATGAGTGGGCCTAATGGTTAAGAGCATGTGTTTCCTCTTAGGAGGTCATGGGTTCAAATCCAGAGGGGGGGTAGTGTATGTACACCTCTGTAGACTTTAGCAGTTAAATCGCTGCGTAGAGGGGGTCCCTTGTCCTACAAAAAAGGGGGTCTCATACACCAATTTGGTGTATATATATATATATATATATATATATATATATATATATATTATGTTTATAGTTGCAGGTTTTATCAAATTAATAATATATGTATTAGGAATTTATTAAGACTAAAAACTTAACAAAGAAATGGGATATTTAATTTTAATTTTAATTTTAATTTTAATTTTTTTAATTTTCTTTTTAAAATTTTGTTTTTAAAGCAACTGTAAATATAAAATAGAATTTTATTTCTCACAAAGTTAAAAAATAGGTGTTGATCAAAGTGTGAAGTTTTTTTTTTCTATTTTGATTTTCTATAATTTAAATTTAAAATTTTTATTTTAAAAACTAATATTAAAATAAATAAAGAAACATTACATTGTAAAACTAAAACAGGAAAATTAAAACTGTTTATTTATTTATTTTTTAATTGTTCTTAGATTTTAAAGAAACTGATCCTTAATGTATGTTGTATTTTTTATTCTTAGCATGACTTAAAAATTATTTAAATAACATGAAAGTTCAAAAAGAAATCAAAATTCAAATTTTTTTTATAAATATTTTTAAATTTAAAATTAATTTTTAATTCCTAATAAAATTAAAAACAGAATAGTAATTAAGACAAAAATGAAAATTTTGGCAAATAAAAACGTTAAAGAAAATTAAAATATCCTATATGCTAATGTTAAATTAGAAATAGAAACTAAAACCCACCTATTCTATTCTAATTGAAATTTACAATCATCTAAGGGTAATGAAATTGCCAATGTAGCCGTCTATGCAACAAAACTAAACAAAAATTCAAATTTAATTTTACAAAATGAAACCTAAGATGTATAAAAATGTGCGAAACTAAGTGCTGAAAATGTGAGTTAATGAAATAAAAGAAAAAATAAAACTGATTTAAACTAGTACTTACTTGGATCCATTGTTCGATGCAGCCTCTGATTGCATGATGATCACCCGAGATCCCTTCTTCATCGTCTTCAATCTCTAGTTCGAACAGGTGCTCTCCTTCTGATATGCATGATTCTTCAAGTGTCGATTCTTCCTTGTTTGCTTCAGGATGAGTGATTTCATCCTTGACTGCTGTCAAGATCCCCTCTACTAGAGAAGAGGAGATCCCGGGTTTTGCTAGGATCTGACTGAGCTTCTCTAAGCTTATGATCAGCATAAAACTAAAATCAAATCAAATGAAAAAAAGAAAAGAGATGAAAAAAAACGAGTACATGACAAATGCAAAAACAGTATGAAATGGGTTAGTACAAAATGAGGGAAAAAATAGAGATAAGAAGTGCACAAAAATATGTACAAAACAAAAATGCACAGATACAAAATTAAGAGAAAGTTAGTATGAAACAAAGGCTATCACAAAAATGAAAGCAATCCAAACTTTACACTACAAAACTGTAAATGAAAAAGAAAAACTTGCATTTGGAGAAAATGAAAGAACACTCTTACAAAAAAATAAACATAATTGCATAAACAACACGGCTTTGGGGTGACCCACTAAAGTGGATGCATCTGGCTGTTACACCATGGGAATTATGGAAATCCCATAGTGAAGTCGTCATTGCGTCTTACCGTTCCCCCTCCCCATTTCTATGAAAAAAAATGAACTATCTACCTATCTAAACTATGATCCCTTTTAGCACCTCCCCGGCAATGGTGCCAAAATGTTGGGGAAAAACATTAAACAATTTATAACATATATCCAACATTTTAATTGTCAACCCAGAGAGAGCATAAAATTTTGAGGTACAAACAAAATATATGCAGGGGAAGGGTATTGCTAACCTATTCTACAACTGAAATTGAATCTAAGTTATGAAAATAGGAAATTATATGAGAGTAAATCTAATTGTAAAAAACATGAAATTGCATAAATTAACTTGATAAAGAAAGACTGAAATTGCATGAAATAAACTGATTGAAAATAATCAACATTAAATTTTGAGCTCACATAAAATCAAAACAACTAATTCATAACCAAGACATTAAAATATGAAGAGATCAAAATATCTATTCTAAAACATGAAATCTATTACAACAGGATCAAATCCATGACTATCTAAAAAGATGAACTAATTCTCTATTTCTCTATATCTATAAAGAGGCCTCTCCTTCAAAATGAGGAGAGAACACTCATATTTATACATGAATTCAAGACAACTAATCATAATTACAGATCCACTATTCTCTCAACTTATCCCTCAAAATCCTCAACAACTCTACTTTTCTCTCAACTCATCCCTTAAAATCATCCATGATATCTTGGATAAGATATTCCATCACCATGATCTTCTCCTTGAAATTAGCCCACATATTGAAGATAAAATTCGAATTTAAGGCTAGGTGGTGACTTTTGAGCGTGTTAAAGTCTTCAAATACACCTGTAAGCATCACCAAACTCATCCAACTTTAAAGTATAATGAAAATATGTTATTTTTCTCAATAATTAACCACAAATTCACTCAAAATACTCAAAAATAAATGATTTGGAAAATAACAAGGTAACCCATATTTATTCATGAAAATGGTGGATATTAATGGTTTTATGAAAGGATAAAATAGGAATAAGGTGACAAATGGTATATGAAAGGTGAATAAAATGTGTTCTTTTTGTGGCTCAACACCAACAAAATGAAATGTTCGCCCGGTTCAGCGAGATTCTCATGAGAGTCACTTCAAACTTAGAGGAATCCTTGATGCGACCTCACTCTGATAAAATCAACCCCTTCAAAGTGCAAATTAATCTAGACATACCGAACCTCGAAGGAAAGATTGATGTAGAATCCCTCAACAATTGGGTACAACAATTGGAATCTTACTATGCAATGAATCAACTCTCCAAAGTGGAAAATATCACCATTGCATCCTTAAATATGTGAACCTCTGTACACTCCTGGTGGGAGAATCTATCCACAAAGATGGAAAAAGAAGAAGACCCCATAAACACATGGGTAAAATTTGTCGAATATGTATGAAATGAGTTCTACCTGTCAAAGTACCTTGAACAACAGTATAAGAAGTGGTAGGAGCTAAGGCAATGGAAAGACCAGTCTGTGCAGAGTTCAATCGATGAGTTCTATCGACTCATGGCTAGGCTTGGTGTCCAAGAAGAAGAGAAATTTCTTGTCCTAAAGTATTTCATTGGTTTATCCCCATACATTCAGCAAGAGATGGAGTTTCTGACTATCGGTACGCTTGCAAATGCATTTCATCACGCCATCAAGATTGAAGCTAAACAGAAAGCAAAAGCACATTTCGTGAACAATCCAACATGACGAACATCTAACAAGAAATCACCAGTTGACTCTGAAAAGTTCAAGAACTCTTCTCAGCTGACTCCAATAAATCCTGATCATCAAAAGAAGAACTTTTAGAAAGACAAGAGGGATTGCAACAAACAAGCTCCTACTAGGAAATGGTGTGATTACCACTATTCAACATGGCATGATACGTCAAAATGCAAATATTGAAAGACATTTTTGGAAAATTTGTCGACATCTGACTTGTTCGACAAAACCCTGGTAGAATCTGATCCAGATGCATCAACTCTCTTGGATTCAACCTCGACCACTCTGGTAGCCTCAACTATCGTCAATGAGGAGGAATGAGAGTGCTTATTCCAAACATGGATATGGGTTCAGAAAAATCCATTACATCTGATTGTGGATAATGGTAGCCAAAAGAACTTTGTTTCTGAAGATCTTGTGAATAAATTAGGTCTTGTCACCACTCCACATCCTCAACCTTACAATATCGATTGGATGAAGGATGGGAAGGAACTAAGGATCACACAACAATGCAAACTCACCTACTTCATTAATCCTTTTGAAGATAAATTATTATGTGACATGGCCCCGCTTTCTATAGCCGACGCCCTATTCGGTAAAACCCACCTATGGGATCAACATGGTACATATCAGTCACGGCCTCAGAAGGTGATTGTCAAAACCCATAATCAATGGTATGGCATACCAGAGTGACAACCCACATCAACGGTTGCTATGATATCTTCCAAACAAACAAAGAATCTTATTAATCATGCTCAAAAGTTTGCATTAATCATGATAAAGCCTCAACATTCTGGGAATACTGCAGCAACGAGTTGACTCACCCACCAACACAACTCCTGACAACAAGAATAGATCGACGACATTCTTAAATAATACCAGAACGTATTTCAAGCACCCGATGGAGTACCTCTGCATTGTTAGGTAAAACACTCCATTGAACTTGTTCCTGGTTCTTCATTACCTATCGCATTTGTTTAAATAATATCCATTCTAAAAAATGAAGAGATTCACGGGAAAATTAAGGATTTGATCGACAAGGGTCATATCCACCCTAGCTCCTCTCCTTGTGGAAGCCTAGTCATCTTAGTTCCAAAGAAAGACAGGACTTGGTGCATGTGCATTGACTATCAGGATATCAACAAAATTTTAGTGAAGAACAGATACCCTCTTCCATGGAGTGATGAACTCATCAAAAATCTAAAAGGTTCCAAGTTCTTTACAAAATTCGACCTTAAGTTGGGATACCAGCAGATTCTAATTGATTCCACTGATGTATGGAAAATGACTTTCAAAACCAAGAAAATATTGTTTGAATGGTTAGTTATGACTTTCATCTTAACCAATGCACCTGCAACCTTCATGAGATATATGGATGAACTTCTACTACCTTTCATCGATAAATGTGTCATTGTCTATCTCGACGATATCTTGATTTTCATTTGATCATAGGAAGAACATGTCAAACAACTTAAACAAGTATTCGACACTCTCCAGCAACATCGACAATATCTGAACATGGACAAATGCTCATTTGCGATGACCAACATCAAATATTTGGGGTATGTAATTGACTCTGTAGAAATTCATGTCGACCTAGAAAAAGTACAGATCCTCAAAGATTGGCCCATTCCTCAAAAGATTAATGAACTAATAATTTTTCTTGGTTTGCATAATTTCTATTGATAATTCATATCTGGATTCAGTCACATCGCATGGAATTTGAATCAGTTGATGAAAGGAAATGGTAAAATTGTCTTCAAATGGAAACCGACACAAAAACAAGCTTTGTACTACACCAGTACTTGTGTTACCTGATTTGCATCATCCCTTTGATATTGAGACCGATGCATCGAATTATTCCCTTGACACAGTGATCACTCAGTCAGGTCACCCAGTCGTGTTTCATTCCAAGACTTTTAGTGACACAATTAGAAGGTACTCGACATATGAAAAATAACTGTATGCCATTGTGAAAGCTATGAAGTAATGGAGACACTACATTCTTGGCAAGGAAACGGTCATCCTCACTGCCCATAAAAATTTGCAGTTCACTCTGTCCCAGTTGAAACTATAGACAACTCGACAACACAAGTGGATTAATTACCTACAACAATTTCCGTTGGAAATTAAGTATCGAAAAGGAAAATCCAATGCGCAACCGATTGTATTTGTAAACCACCCATTACTCTACTGTCTACAGTGATGAGTATGTAGGGTTATGAAACCACTACTTGGCCAAAATTGTATTCGGTAGACTGTGATTTCTCTGTAATTTATCGACAAATTCAGACTGACAAGTTTTTGACTACCAACTACTTCCTGAAGTACACCTTTCTATACAAGCTTGGAAAAAAATTTGTACTGACCGATGAGCACCAAATGAAGCTCATTTGGGACGCACACTATATCAAGACTGCAGGACATTTTGGAGTCACAAAAACACTTTTTATCCTCCAAAATTATTTCTAGTGGCCTTCACTTAAATCTTATGTTAACAAGTACATTCGATCATGCGTGGTCTGTGCCATTGCTAAACCACTAAATTGACAACAAGGATTGTACACACCCCTTCCAGTTCCTAGTCGACCATGGGAATCTATTTGCACGGACTACTTGATGGGATATCCTACTACCAAACATCCATATTATGCAAAACTAGTAGTAGTTGACAAATTTTCCAAGATGGCTATACTCATACCATGCAAGAAGACTACGATAGCACAGCAAAATACTCAGCTCTTCTTTGAACATGTGTGGAAACATTATGGCCTCCTGATGACCATTATTTTCTATAGAGATGCTATATTTTTCAAAACTTTTTGGAAAAATCTCTGGAAAAAGATCGATACGTGACTTTCGTTTTTGACATCCTTCCATCTACATACAGATGGATAGACATAAGTTGTAAATTGCTTAGTCGTACAATTTCTTCACATGTACAACCACAAGAATCGTCAAACATGGGATTACAACCTTCCATACATACAACATAGCTATAATCGTGCTCAACATAGCTCTACAAGAAAGATTCCATTTGATATCTATTATGGATTTCAACCCTTGGAGCCTATCGACTTAATCAGTTCCTCAACACAATTGAATGACACCGAATTCGAAGGACGAGAAGTGGAGAAAGCATTGAATTTCATAGATAAAATATACAACATTCAGAATAAAGCACATGAGATGTTGCAATGAGATAATGAAAAATCTAAGGCCCGACACAATAAGCATCGTATTCCTCATTCATTCCAAACCGGGGATCGGGTCTGGTTACATATAAAGAAGGAGCGCTTCATCGGTCCATACAGAAATATGAAACCTTTGTGATATGGTCCATATAGTATCCTTAAACATATTGGAGAGAACACTTTTCATCTCGACATTACTGCATGCCTTGGCTTACATTTGGTTTTCAATGTAGATCTACTTCAACCATACCATGCACCATTGTTGGAACATAACTACTTATAGATAGGAGAACCTGAAGACATCCATCCATATGTTCAGGAACCTCTTCTTTGCGACACCATTGTGGGACAACTCATACGCCATACAAGGATGAACTCCATTCCCTTGTTTCAAGTGGCTAAAGATAGACAAATCCCCACGCAAGGAAAATGGTACTCTGTTACTGAAGTAGCCAACAAGTTTCCTCACCTAAATGAATACACAATGGAGACCATTGTTTCTTAATGAAGGAGGAATGATCCAACCAGAATTCAAAAGGTTCTCCTTCAACAGGTCTGCCTCGACATGTTCTCATTGACAGGTCTTCCTCGACATACAACATACCAACATGTTTTGCGACGGTTGAACTTCTGAACCGTTATAACTTCTTTTGTAACTAAACGTAACGGGTAGTCACCCAAGCGTCTCAGCATATTATATAAGCATGTACACTAATGTAATATATATCATATGATTCCTCCATATTTCATGGAGCAGAAGTAATAAATTGGTTCGAATTCTTGCATATTATCTGTGTGTATATTTCTTGTCGACCTAGTGGGTTTCAAGCTTTGTTGGTTCTTCTTATATGCTTCCCCCATAACATTACTCAACTCAACCGAGTGTTGTCCCCAACGTGCACCTCGGAACGACCTAAATCATGTAGATTATTTATGAGAAAGGAATAATCTCTTTTTCTGGAATTGAGAAGAGTATCTTCAGGAATAGATATATCTCTTTTCTTGAACTGAAGGACTAAATCTACAAAAAAGGAACCCCTGGTATGAGCTTAGTTTTCTCTTTTTTTTTCTCTGGACCTAAACATGAAAAATATTCTGAGTGTACTTTATGTCTTTGTCGTGCTTGCTAAACCCTAAAGAACAAAGCATCTAGTTTACTATTGTAAGTCCCATTCCTCGTAAAATAATGGAACTTTTCGAGTGATTTTTCCTTCCTTCACACTCGTTAAACTCATGCTATATGTTTCTTTTAAAGGTGTGTTGGTATGGTGATAGCTTACCCCTTTTCCTGACCTTGCCGACTAAGTACAAAAAAGGTATACCTTAGTCCTTTGGGATCTAAGAGAGTTCTTATGTGGATTGTTTTATACTTTTCCAACCTCAAGAGACTAAATTGAATGAAAAGAAACCCCCCTAGAGTCTTCTTTGAAGTTTTCAAACTCTCCAAAATATGAAAACACCAATGAGCATCTATTAGTTCAAGCTCGTAAAATCCATGAATCAGTGACATATCTGCCCTCTTCCAGCTTGTCAAAAATTAGGAGAGACTCAAGTTGAATTTCTTGGACTCATTAAAACTTAACAAGAAAGGAAAGGAAGAATTTCACCTTTTGGGTTACAAGCAGTGGCAACATTGTTGATGTAATTGTAACTTCGGAATGTACTCACTTGTATATCTTATGTATTTTAACCCGATGTTTATTCCAGGAAGTGTTTGTAATGTAATTGATTCATGTCATACCCCGATGTTTCGATCAGGAGTTTCTATAATGTAAACAAGTCATGTCAAGTCATTGTGGGTAACCCTCCTATTGATCAAGGGTTAAAGTCCCCGCAGTTTCGGGGCCCTAGGGTTATTAGACTCTCCTAGTGAAGTCGGCCCTAGTGAGTTATTGTCAAGTTGGGAATTAGTATAAATAGAGAGTGAGCCTCTCTATTTATCACACACTCACTTACACTCAGTTGTAGCACATAGCTGAGAGAGAGGAAGTTGTTGGGGCTAGAAAGAAAGAGGCTACTGTTGTCGGGAGATCATCTTACTATTTTGGGGTTTTAATTTTGGTGTTGATTCTATCTCTGAGGAAGTTGCAAGGTTTTCTCCATTTATGGTTTCCCCAAGGAAAAACATTGTGTTCATGGTCTCTTGTGTTTGATTGATGTACTTGTTATTCTCTCAGTTAAAGATCCTAACATAATGCTAGCTTGAATGATAAAATTCGAACATGGTATCAGAGCTAACCTGAGAAGAAGACACTGTGTAGCTGTGGAAACTAGGGCTTCCTACTTTTTGGATCTCTCTACATATATTTTTAGCAAAAGAAGGTTGGATTGACTCTCCTCCCTAGGGTGCATCTTTCTATCGAAGCAGAATCTGATTTTGAGCATTTTTAGTTTTTGACCCGACACTACTGCCGAAAATTAGGGCTTTTCACAAAAATGGAATTTTTGAGTGAGCCCAGGCCTGGATTGATCTCCTCAAAATCAAAGTTTAGAGATCAAGATCAAATCATTTGGTTGGACAGAACTCTGGGAAATTCTAACCCTAATCTACTCCTAAACCAACACTACAGAAATTCAGCTTCAGATCCAGTTCTGACATCTTGACCTGGTAAGATCTAAATCTTTTGTATTTCCAATTGAGGTTCTCAGTTAAGATTTCTCACCATACCAATCTTGATAAAAATCTTGAGGGAGATGATAACTTCGGAGCTTGGAAGTATAGGATCTCCCTGGTCCTGGAAGAAAATGATTTGGACTCCTACATCAATGAGGAGGTTCCAGTTCCATAGGGAGATGAGGCTAAGGCCTTACACAAGAAGAAGTTGGTTATGGCTAAGAGGATTATTGCTGATTCAATCAAGGATCACCTCATACCATAGGTGTCCTCCCTAAATACACCTAAAGTTATATTTGATGCCCTAACCAAACTATTTGAAGGAAAGAACATAAACCAGAAGATGACTTTGAGGAACCAGTTGAAGAATGTGAAGATTCATAATGCAGAGACCATACAGTCTTACTTCACAAGGGTCTCCCAGATCAAAGAAAAACTTGAAGCAATGAATGAAGAAGTGGAGAATGCAGAGATTGTAATGACCACCTTGAATGGTCTCTCTAGGACATGGGACTCTTTCATTCAAGGGATCTGTGCTAGAAAAAAGTTAGTCAAATTCAGCAGACTATGGGAAGAATGCTTACAAGAAGAAGCTCGGATAGCAGCTCGAGAAGAAAACATGGGAAGTGAAGATGAATATCTCACAGTTCAATCCAAGAAAAATAGAAGGGACCATCATCATCATTCTAAAGGTAAGCACTCTTCCTCCAAGAAAACTCAACTCAAATGTTATACTTGTGATGAAATAGGGCACTATGCCAAAGATTGTCCTAGAAACAAAAGAAACTATCACAAGAAGAAAAACAACAAGAGAAGACATCATGCTCATGCTGCAAAAAATGATGAACCTTCCACAAAGAGAAACAAGCAAGAAAGTGATGATTCTTCAAGTGATGAAGAATATGTTTTGATTTTCGCTCTCACAGGAAACATCACACATGGAAGCAATGATTGGCTTATAGACAGTGGGGCTTCCAAACATATGACAGGATTCAAAGAGTCTTTTGTAATACTATCAGAACATGAATCACCCCACAAGGTGAAACTCGAAGATGACTACCAGTATCCAATAAAAGGTAGTGGGGAATCCTCCTATAATCTAGACTCTGGAAAGTCTATGAAGATGAAGGATGTATTATTTGTATCGGGAATTAAGAAGAACCTCCTCTCCATATCTGCATTAGATGCAAAAGGCATGAGGATTGCATTTGTAGATGGCCAGATTCTCATGTGGCCAAAGGGAAAGACTTTTGATGATGCAGTAGTGATTGGGGAACAAGAGGGAGGCCTATACAAATTGAAGGGCCATTCAGATCAAGATTTGGTCCATGACACAGTAGAGCCAAATGAACTTTGGCATAGAAGGCTTACACATGTGCACTACAGAAGCACCCAGAATTCATGACACAACCATGAACAAAGAAATTCAAGTAGAATATCAAGAATTAGAAGAATCTCAAGAACATGTAGATCCACCTAAGGAGAAGAATCCTCATAAGAGGAAACCTGCTTAGGTACAAGAAGCTATCCAAGGTGCAGAAAGATATGGGGCTCCAGAAGACAATCATAGAGAAAGAAAAGGGACCAGGTCCTGCTCAGGGTATGTAGCATTATTATGTGATTTCATCGATAAAGAACCTTCCAACTATGAAGAAGCGACAAAAAGGAAAGAATGGAAGGATGCTATGATTGAAGAGTATCAATCAATCATGAAGAATGATGTTTGGGATATTGTCGCAAGACCAGAAGGGAACTTTGTTGTAACTTCCAAATGGATCTACAAGATCAAGCATGCTACAGACGACAGCATAGAAAAATATAAAGAAATATTTGTGGCTTATGGCTTCTCCTAGAAAGAAGGAATAGATTATGAAGAAACTTTTGCACCTATAACCAAATACACTTCCATTAGATCAGTACTTTCTCTGGATGCAGTAATGAAATGGAAGATACACCAAATGGATGTCAAGATTGCTTTCTTGAATGATGTAGTGGAAGAGGAAGTATATGTGGAGCATCCACTCAGTTTTGAAACACATGACAGGGAGTCTCATGTGTGTAGATTGAAGAAAGCCTTGTACGTTTTGAAACAGGCACCCAGGACATGGTACGGCAGAATTGAAATCTTTCTATCTAGTTTGGGATTTACCAAGAGTAAAGTAGATTCCAACCTTTACTACAATGTTGAAGATGGCAACCCAATGATGCTTCTACTGTATGTAGATGATCTGTTTGTAACAGGTATGGATGGGTTGATTGTTGATACGAAGATGAATCTTGCTGTCGAGTTCGAAATGAAGGACTTGGGTATGATGCATTATTTTCTAGGCATGGAGGTGTGGTAGAATGCATATGGAATTTCCCTAGGGAAAGGGAAATATACAGTAGAGATCCTGAAGAGATTCAGGGTGATGGGCTACAAGGCCATGACCACACCAATGGCATCAAACCTGAAGCTATTGAGTGATGCTTCATCAGAAGCGGTTGATGCTACGATGTATCATCAGATGATTGGGTCCTTGATGTACCTGATGAACATGAGACCAAATATTTGCTTTGCTGTGAACACCTTGAACCAGTTCCTGACAGATCCAAGACATGTTCAATTGATTGCTGCAAAGCATATTCTGAGGTACCTGAAGGGTATAGTTGATTATGGGCTCAAGTATGAGGCAAATCAGAAGATTAACCTGGAGGGTTATGTTGATTCGGATTAGGCAGGTAGTGCCATCGATAGGAAGATAAATTCAGAGTGTTGCTTCATGAGCAGCATCAGGTGTGATCTCTTGGTTTAGCAGGAAGCAATCATGTGTGGCAGTGAGTACATCTGAAGCGGACTATGTCGTAGCTTGTTCAGCTAGTTGTGAGGCAGTATGGCTGAGGAAGCTAATGTCTAATTTATTTGATCTCCAATTAGATGCTACTTGTATATACTAAAACAACCAGAGTTGTGTGAAGTTGATAGAGAACCTGGTGTTCCATGACAAGCCGAAGCATATCGAGATAAAATATCACTATATCAGTGATATGGTGTAGAGAGGAGCAGTGAAGCTCCAGTATGTTGCGAAGGATGAACAGATAGCTGATGTGTTGATGAAGCCATTGGCTAGAGTGAAGTTTGAGTAATTCAGAGAGAAGATTGGTGCTCTCTAGATCAAGGTTCCCTCTAAAGAGAAGTGATGAGTCCGTGAGTCATTTTGACATGGTGAGAGGATTAGGTTCCTTCCATGGTCAGATATAAGAGCTGAGCCATTCTATCATGGTGAGAGAATTGGTTCCTTCCATGTCAGATATAAGTGCTGAGCCATTCTGATATGACTATAGGATCGGTTCCTACATGATCAGATATAAGGGCTATTGCCATTATCTGAATAGAGGTACCTATTCAGTTATGAGGAATACTCAGTCTAGGACTGAGGGCTATTATGATATGAATGTGGGATGTAGTCTCACATGATTAGATATAAGTGTATGGACATTTTGATGTGATTGAGGGATATGTTCCCACTTGATCATATATAAGGGTTGTTTCCATTATCTGAATGGAGGAACCTAGTCAGCTACCAGGAACCCTTAGTCTGGGACTGAGAGCCTTTCTGACAAGTCAAGGTTAGATTTAAGGGTTGTGCCATTCTGACATGGTGAGAGGATTAAGTTCCTTCCATGGTCAGATGTGAGGGTTGGGCCATTCTGACATGATGGTGGATGTGTTCCTCTCATGGTCAGATGTGAGTGCTAGGCATGCCTTTCTGATGAGTCAAGGTCAGATGTAAGTGCTAGGTGGGCCATTTTGACTTAGGGTTAGATATAATCACTGAAGAAGACCTACATGGAGGCTAGGCCTACAACCAGCATGAAAAAGGGCTGGCTCTATAGAAATTCCTGTGAAGAGAAGAATCATGAGATAGCACCAACACTGATGATCTAGATCCATTGATGATGATCTAGCAGTGATGATCCAGATCCAGTGATGATCCAGACAAAGTGATGATCCATATCCAGTGATGATGATCCAGCATTGATGATCTAGATCGAGTGATGATCCAGATCCAGTGATGATGATCCAACAGTGATGATCTCGATCGAGTGATGATCCAGATCCAAAGATGTTGATCCAGCAGTGATGATCCAGATCCACATGAAGATGACTTGAAGATGAAGATGACCTGAAGATGAAGATGACTTGAAGATGACTAGAACTTGATGATGATCCAGATGATATAGAGAAGAAGACTTGTGTTGATAAATTGTGTCGAGAGAATACCTTCCTAGTTAAGAGGGAGTGTTGATGTAATTATAACTTCGGAATGTATTCACTTGTATATCTTATGTATTTTACCCTGATGTTTATTCTAGGAAGTGTTTGTAATGTAATTAAGTCATGCCATGCCCTGATGTTCCGATCGGGAGTTTCTATAATGTAAACAAGTCATGTCAAGTCATTGTGGGTAAACCTCCTATTGATCAAGGGTTAAAGTCCCCGTAGTTTTCGAGCCCTAGGGTTATTAGACTCTCCTAGTGAATTCATCCCTAGTGAGTTATTGTCAAGTTAGGAATTAGTATAAATAGAGAGTGAGCCTCTCTATTTATTACACACTCACTTACACTCAATTGTAGTGCATAGTTGAGGAAGAAGAAGTTGTTGGGGCTATAAATAAAGAGGCTATTGTTGTCGAGAGATCATCTTACTATTTTGGGGTTTTACTTTTAGTGCTGATTCTATCTTTGAGGAATTTGCGGGGTTTTATCCATTTATAGTTTCCCCTAGGAAAAAAATTGTGTTCATTGTCTCTTGTGTTTGATTGTTGTACTTGTTATTCTCTCAGTTAAAGATCCTAACATAATGCTAGCTTGAATGATAAAATTCTAACAAGCATGTCATCCTTGAAAAAAACACTTTCTGAACTTCCTGATAGTCATGTCTCAGTTTCGCACTTCCATCTCAACTATTACTTCAAGTTATTACTCCTCCAATTGTCCTTTATACATAGGGAATCTTATCATGTCTCCTACATAACAGATAAGTTTAGTTGTCCTATCTAAAAGTATAAAGATGCCTTTGTTCATATCTGTGGTGTGCTCATTGTTCAAGGATCTATACCTCTATCTAGTTATCCTAATTCCCATCATCATCCTCTCTGATATTTCCTTGTGTCTAACTTCCCTTATCCAGTCTTTCAGTTACTGTTGTGATCTGTTGAATGATTCATAGCCTTCCTCATTGCACTATGGTTTCTCATCAGCATCTCTTGAAGATGAAGACCTAGAGTTTCAAAGATGCTACCCTAGGATTCACTATCCATTTTGGTGGATTCCTTTGCTTCAGTTGTGAGCATCACTCATTTTCTGACACTCTGATGAATTCCTTCCATGTTTGACTTCAACTTACATATTCACATGATAGGGATTGTACCAGTTACTATGGGTATGGACGAATACCTTAGGTTACAATCTCTATAACCTAAGTTGCACAATATTGTGTTATGTTCAGCAACACTACTTCCAAATTTTGAAGACTCATCATTGTATATTGTGTTTGATCCACCATTGTAATACATACGTGACCTTGTTGTCTGTATCATATGATGTAATCAAATATTGTAACGGAGCTAGTGTTCCATTGTATTGAACATGGCATCCTTAGAAATGATTTTGTACATGACTTTGATCTGTCTATTTTAGGTACCTCTTTGCAGCCTTGGTAACTGAGTTCTCCAAGAATAATTATTTTAATGTATTTCAGCCATCGTTTCCTTCTAACCTCACACATTAGGGGGAATCTTTTATCTGATGAAATGGCACTTCTTCATCTGAGTACTGAGAATCAATGTGTCGGTACACAAAAGAACAAAATCGATAGAAGTGGCCAAAACACTATAGATGTGCATGTTCCTTGATGCATATCCATCATTCCACCCTTGTGTATTTTTTATAATATGCTTAAGTTTCATTTGCGGCTATTACCATTGAAACCAATGCATTATTCATGGGTATGCATATATATAACTCGTAATTATATGATCATGTTTTGCATTAGCAGATTCCCTTTATAGAAGTTGCGAGTCACTCATGACTTTCCAATATCAATAGTCGCAAGTGCCCTAATCCAAAAATTAAAAAAATAAAAGCATTGTTAGTTAAGGATAGTTGGGCTCATAATCATAACTATCCCAACTTCCTCAACCATCTCAACTTGTGAAAATCCTCTCATTCATCAAGTATAAATAGAGGGTAAGGGTTGAGACTAAGGGATATCAAAAAGAGAGCAGGGTTATGCTAGTGGAATTCCCTTGGAGATATTGGAGCAGTAGAACTCAGTTCCTTGGATAGCAGAAGAATACTTGTATCATATATTGGTTGTAATATTTTCATCATTTCTTATCAATAAATAGATACTTTCTTCCAATTGGTGCACTAATTTCCTTATGTGTTATGATTCATGAATGATATTGTTGTCTTATTGCAACCATTATAATTTCATTAATCTCTATTATAGCATCTAAGATATTGCACGAAGTGTCTATCTATTTTGCAGGTGTGAAGATCCCTAGAACTTGTTGGAGCATTTGGATTGAAGAAGAGAGATAGGACTAGGATTCATAAACAAGGTACACTTACTTTCTTCCCTGTTTATCTGTCAAATCCTCAAATAGATGAATTTCTGCAAGTTTATTTAGTATGTTGGTAACCCCAGACCCTAGGTTATAAGGTTGCATTTCCCTAAACAACAAGACAACGTCTTGTTCTCCAATCATTGTTGCATCATCAATTGTATTTCCTTTGGGCCACATTAGAACTTGGCCATCAACAAATGCAACTCTCATTCCATTTGCATCTAGTGCATATATGGAGAGGATATTCTTCTATAATCCTACAACATATAGTACATCCATTAACTTTAAGGATTTCTTGAAGTCTAGATTGTATGAAGATTCCCCATTCCCTTTTATGTGGTATTGATAATCATCCCCAAGTTTCAACTTGTGAGGCAAATCATGCTCATACATGTTAACAATTGATTCTTTATATCCAGTCATGTGTTTATATGCCCCAATATCTACAAGCCAATCAAATATTCCATGTGAGATAGTTCCCATAAGTGTTGATATTAGCACATACTCTTCATCTGAATCATCCTTCTATCTTCTAAATCTTTTGTTTGTTGATTCATCGTTTTTGGTGATATGAGCATGATGTCTCTTTTTCATGTTGGGACAATCTCTTGCAATGTGTCCCTTTTCATCACAAGTATAGCAATGGATGTTAGAAGGATATTTTTTGAACTTCTTTTTTTCCTTGTTGTGATTGTAGTTCTCCTTCTTCTCCTTTTTCTTGAAATTCTTCCTAGTGTGAACAATGAGAGCTTGATCTTCAATTTCTCCCATATTCTCTTCTCTTGTTATGAGTCGAGATTCTTATTTTGTGCATTATTCTCAGAGTTAGTAAAAGAGATCAGCTTCCTTATTGCACAAATTCCATGAATGAATGAATCCCATGATCTTGGGAGGCCATTCAAGGTAGTCATGACAATCTCTCCTTCTGCTACATTTTCTTCAACTGATTCAAGTTGTTCCTTGATTTGAGCAACCCTTGTGAAGTAGAACTGTATAGTATTTGAGTTCTGTATCTTTACATTCTTTATATGGCCTCAAAGTCATATTATGGTTGAAGTTATTTTCCTTCAAACATCTTTGTTAAATCATCAAATACTTCCTTTGGTGTCTTGAATGATGACACATGGGGGATGAGGTTATCCTTAATTGAATCTACAATGATTCTCTTGCATTTAACCAAGTTCTTATTATGAGTATCCTTCGACTCATCTCCCTCTAGATCTAGAAATTATCCATTGATGTGCTGATCCAAATAATTTTCTTCAAGGATCAGGGAGATTATGTACTTCCATGCTCAAAAGTTATCATCCCCCCCAAGATTGTATGCAAGATGAGTATGGTGAGTCATATTTTCAAATGAGAACCTCAAATGGAAATAGTAAAGATTCATATCTTACCAATTCGAGGTGTATGACCTGGTTCTGGAGATGGATGACCTAGGGTTTGTCATAGAAACCCTAATTTTCCAAACTTGGAGTTTTGGAATTCTGTTTGGATAGAAAGATGTGCCTCCTTGAGGAGAGTTTCTCAGCTAGATCCTTTTTCTGAAGAATGAGGTGGGAATCCTTTGAAACTTAATGCCCTTATTTCTCCTGACACTAGTGACATGGTCAAAAATGAAACTTCTTCAAATATGAAACTGCTTCCACCAAAATATGTTCCCTACTAAGGCATGCTATCCTAGCCCTCTTTTCTTGATGATATGTGGAGAGAATACCTTGAACTAGGAATCCCTAGTTTCCACTATTGCACAATGCCTTCTTTTAGAGAATCTATGATACCATGTCAGTGTTTCTAGTATAATTTATTTGAATAGGATATTTATTTGAAATGATAACCAGTACAACAATATGCATAAGATAGTTATCTATATCTTCTCCTTGTTGTTCTCTCTCTACTCATGCAAACTTGAGTGAGTGCAAGTGTGTATAAATGAGGGAGGGAACCTCCATATTTATACATTTCAAGTGGCTGACCTAATACTTGAATGGGGATGATCTCTTACCCTAATAGGGTTGACTTATCCTAGAGAGACTCCAAAATATATTACATGATGTTACACAAGGTGTTATTTCCCCGACTTACAACAGAGCTTCTACCTCAAGGTCCATACACAATAATCACATCCTGAAGGGAGGAAAACACATACTTGATGGGGGTACAACAACATACAATGATAATATACATCAAATTATATTCCGAAGTTACAAATACATCAACAGAACATTATCTTTAAAACCTTACCATGTTGCTTTGTGATGCTATATTTTTATGATATCCTGATCTATAGTGTAAATTGGAAGGCACATGTGAAACATATTGATGAGTGCTAAAAATACTTAGGGATGATCAATTATTTCTCAAACAGTCCAATTTCACCCTTGGAGCTTCCAATTTTGAATAATTGGGTCACATAGTTATTCAACATGGGGTTCTAGTGGATTCCAACAAAACTGAGGCTATCCAAGATTGGCCACAACCAAAAGCACAAAATAACTTAGGTTGCTTCCTAGTTTGGCTCAGATGTTACTACAAAAATGTTTTGCATAATTATAGGAATATGTCACCCCATTAAAATCCTTAATGAAAAGAATTCCTTTGTTTGGACTAAGGATATAAAGAAGGTATTTTCATGTTTAAAACAAGTTATGCATATTACACCATTATTACCAGTACTTGATTTCACATATACTTTTGTACTATAATGTGATGCATTAGGACGTAGTATTGGAATAGTACTCATGAAAGAATTGAACCCGTTTGATTTCACTACTAAACAATTTTATGGTCATAATTTAGGTAAATCCACTTGTGATAAAGATATGATGTCCACCCTTCATGTAGTCACAGGTCAGGACCCCTATCTCATTGGAAGACACTTTTAAATCAAAATAGATCATCACAATTTGAAATATTTTTCATAACAGAGATTCTCATCTCCAAAGTAGAACAAGTGGTTCGATAAGATCTTGCAGTATGATTATGGGAACATCTATAAAAAGGGAAGGGACAATTTCATGGAAGATGTCTTGTACATGAAATATGAGGGTGACATATCTCTATTTTCTTTATCCTCACTAGAACAAAAAATATTAGTAGAAGAACGATAGGATTGGTTGATCAATGATGGTTTGTATCATGACATAAATAACTTCAACAGGACCCCAATACTCCCAAAGGATACACCTGAAAACAAGAGAAATTTTGGTATAAAGGTCAGCTTTTCTGGTACCAAATTCAACTTTTAAACAAAGGATACTAGAAGAATTGCATTCATATCCTATAGAAAGTCATTTAGGATTTTAGAAAACCTATGAAGGCACTAGGATATTTTTATTTTGGGAAGGAATGAAAAATTATATAAATACTTTTGTGACTTAATGTGACATGTGTCAAAGGAATAAGGATGCGATAGTGAAGACTACAAAGGCATTGCAACCATTGTTAATACAAACTATAATTTGGATGAACGTATCCATATATTTTATAGTAGTTTTCACAAAAAGAGAAAGCAATCAACCATCATGGAGGTACTTCATAGAATTTCCAATTATACTCGTTTTTGTGCTCTACAACACTCCTTTACACTAGAAATCATTGCCAAGGTTTTTCTGAATCAAATTTTAAGATCCATGGTATTCCCACTTTCATTGTATTTTATAGGGATCCCACATTAAACCAAAAAAATTGGCCATATTTGTTTAAACTACAAGGAACCCAATTGCAAATGAGTCACCTTATCATCCCAAAATGGATGGCTAAACAAAAGTAATAAACAAGCATCGAGAAACCTATTTGAGATGTTTTTCCTCTAAAAAGAAGCATTTTTGGCTATAGTGGTTAGATCTATATTAATGGTGGTATAATATTTCTTATCATGATTCTATAAAAATAACCCAGACAAATTAGTATATGGCCAACAACCACTTTCAATAGTTTCATATATACTAAGGACCTCAACGATGCATGCAATGGATAGTATGCTTCACAATCGTGAAGCCATTGTCAACACACTTAAGGAAAATTTAGCCATGATTCATAATCAAATGAAAAAATAGATAAACAAACAACACTCAAAAGTTTCCTTTGATGTAGGGGATCAAGTATTCCTTTGTCTTCATATCTATAAGAATACATCTCTCAAAGATAGAAGTCATTTGAAGTTGGAACCAACATTTTGTGGCCCATATTAAATTATAGAACCCATTGGATGGGTGACTTACAAAATATCCCTTCCATATTATCCCTTCCGTCAGACTCTAAAATCTACACAATATTTCATGTTTCTTGTTTGAATAAGGCCATTGAGAAAAATTGAAGTGGTTTTGGCTACAACCGAAAGTAGTTTTGGCCACCCAAAATGATCACTTCCTCTAACACAATATCCAATAATTTATCATTAAGTGCAAATATATGCACCAAAAATAGGCTACTTGGGAACCATCAACCATTTTGGTAGTAGTTTCCCCATCTCCATCATTGAGGACAATGCTTCTTTTGAAAGGCAGGGTCATTTTGGGATCCTACATTGACCCATCTACTTTGGGGATACCTAGGATTAATTTATTGGTGTATGAATATATATTATTTTATAAATTCCTATTACATATTTATTTTATAGCTACTTATTGTAAAAGGGTTCTATATATTAATTAATAGCCACTAGGAAACTAGCCCTCTTTAATAGTGGCAGCACTTGAATAGTTAAGGTTTTTTTCTATTGATTCACTTTATACATTCGTAGAGGGATGTGTATTGTGATCAAGGATTGTTATTTCATTTGGATCTATAATCATATGATTTCCCCCCTATAAGAGTATATTTATAATCACTCTCTCTTTTGGATATTACTAATACAAGGGTTTTTTCTTTAGCATTATTTATTTGACTCTTGCACTTTTTGTTCAACACTAGTATTATATTGCATTATATTATTTGTCTATGTAATTATAGGGTTAAGTACATTAAATGTAGATATATTCATTACACTAACTAAACTACAATCATTGATTGCATAATATTGTTCTTCAAATGCAAATCTACAATGAAGCTATGCCATACAAGAAAATAAAATATTTTTCTTAAAACCATGAATAAAAAAACATCAATCAACTCAATAACATAACATGATGGAATTTATAAGGAAATGGATCCTAGTCCTTCCAGAATATACGTAAGATCATCACCCAAATCCACACACTCTCTCTCTCTCACTCCTGAAATATACTAAAGAGTTTTCTATCATGAGTCATATGCAATGATTCCCCATTATCTACATTCTATGCAATACTTGACAAAATATTAGAAAATAAACAAGAGACCATGAAGAAGGCAATGTCAAAATAGAATGATCCCTCATCCACACTTGATATAGTATCAGTTGCAAATAATTTATCATTTCACTTATTCTTCTATAAAAATGCATCGGCATAAATTTCCAACTTATGATACATAAAACATTTTGCCTTACTATTTATATTTAGTGAACTTGGATCTCCCTTATTATTGTTATTTATCACTTTCTCACGTATGTAATACCCCCATTTCGACCTTTAGAATGCAATGGATTTTTATGTAAATATTGTATATACGTCTTGTATGAAATCCTAGCATAGAGATCAAGGCCAAGGACCCTCTAGTGAGTGATCGGGTTTTAATGGAATGTATTTTATATTTCATTGGCCATGTGCTAGTAAGACATGGAAAATTGTATATGGATGTAAATATTTTTAATAGAAATAGAAATACCAAGAGTTGTCTATGGAAGAAAATAAATGATGGGGCCATGTGTATCCACTAGGGAGAGATGAGGAGGTTATGGGATTGAACCATGTGTTGTCAATTGTCATCTTGTTAACCCATCTTGACTATCCATGTTTCCATTCATTTATGTTGTAAGGAAGTAGTTGGGGAAGCCATCTCATAAAATTAATGGAGCATGAGAAACCCATAATTTCATATGGTTGAGTATGGGATCTGTTTACTTGACCCATAAGTCATATCCTTCATGGGAATTCATTTTTCACCTTCCCCAATCCATTATTGAACAAGGGAAGATCATTTCAAAGAAAGCAATGCATTCTCAATAGTGATAATTGTATAAATCATAACTTGGAAAGAACCCATATTTTGAAGTGTCAAAAATGCCCATAATTTCATGTGAGGATTAAAATCCAGCAGGGGTTCCCCAGATATAAACCCTAGGGAGAATGTTGATAGCCTAAAAATCCATGGGAAACCCTAGATTTGGAAGCCCGAAAGAAAATTTTCGTGTTTAACAGTCATATGCCCAGAAATTGGAAAATCCAAGAGTGGACTGAATTAGGAGTGAGAATAGAGGTTGAAATTGCTTGATAAACCCAGTGAAGGAAATAATCTCTGAGGATTTAGAAGCTTGGACCTTTCTATGCCCACCCTGTAGAACACTGGAGGGAAGGAGTGCATGAGAGACTATGTAGCAGAGAAGGGTACCTTACTTGTGTTGGTGTGGTAGGTAATGTGGGTGCTAAAGCTGTTTGAAATCAAATAGATATGCATGTAGCTCTTTGGTTGAGCTTATTATATTATTTATCTCCTTCCCTACCTCCTTTCTTTCCCGACAATCCCAACTGTGTGTTGGCTTAGCATTAATACTTTCACGTATGGCTATGAGTGGGCCAGAATAATTCCTTATTAGTGGATACACAACCCAGCTCAAGGGTGGTCTCTCAGATGAAAGAATATAGGCTAGCCAAAGACCTATGCTTGGGTGGAACATTTCTCTTCCATAGCCAGTTGCTTGGATGACTTCAATTAAAGAGAAGAGTTTATTTATCTCTATTTATGCTTAATTTATGTGTTATGAATGACTGTTAATTGCATTAAATTGAGTGAACATACCCAACATGAATTTTTTAGTTGGATGTCTGTAAATAGAAGAAAAATGGTTTTGTTGTTATTTATGGTTTATTTGTTATGCCTGTGATATACACGTTCATAACAACATGATGTGTGTGTGCATTAAGAATGTTAATTTTGTTATATAAGCTTAATATGAATTGCACATGCATTTAGTGGTTAATGCATTTTATAATATGGTCATAGGGGAGAGATTATATCAAGCCCCCCCTACACCATTCATTTTACTTTTGAGGTCGATTGGTGGGAGGGACTTGACAAAGTGGTATCAGAGAAAATCGTTGCATCATTGGGGTTGTTTGGGACGAAATCTACATTTACAGAAAGAAAATCATAATTGCATAGGAAGTGTTAATCAAGGTTTGGTGAAATTATGATTTAAATAATGGAAAAAAGTTAAAGTATTCAGATGTTGCAGAGGATCACAACGTTGCATAGATCTCACCGAGAGCTTTCCATCGACACCCATTTCTTCAAAAATGGACTTCGAATGTGGAAGATATTGACATGAGAAGTTGGAAGTAATATGGGTATGTTTATGACTTCTGAATTCTGACATCAGAATCCAAAGGGACGAAGGTTCATTGATTGTTACCATTTGGATGGTGTTTACTTCTGACTCTCGATGTACAGGAGGTGGTGGTTGGAGTTGGGAGGTCGAGGTAATATTGTTTGGAAACCGTTCTATGATTATGACTTTCAATTCTCAACATATAGAAGGAAGTAGTTGGAGTCAAGAAGTCAAGGTAGTTTCATTTGGGAGTCATTTTTCACTTCCTACTTCCAACTACTGACATACAGAATATAGTAGTCAAAGTCAGGAGGTCGGGAAGGCTTGCGGAGGAGGTGTTTTACACTTCTGATTTCCGACTTACAACATACGGAAGATAAAAGTCAGAATCAAGAATTCAGAAATGGTTTGTTATAGACCAAATGTACATTCTGAATCCAAATTGTTGATCAAAAAATTAGGAAAGTCTTGGAAAATTTTGGGATCAGCATGTCGGGTCGGAAAAAAAAAAAGACTATAGAGCCCAAAAATTATTATGTACATAAAAACATCCATTTTTATATGAATTGGACGAAACATGATGCATTTGGAGGCCATTAACAAAGGTCACAAAACTACCATTGAGGATCCCAGGCTCATTATCCTCTGATTTGACCAAAATTTTGAATGTCACTTTCAAAGATCAGTATCCTGAGGCCCGATTGGAGCTTGGTTTGGGATGAAATTTTTATGGAATGTTCATGGACTAGGGACACAATTAAATTTGGAATATTGGATCCCAATTCCAAAGGATGTCAGGTCAGGGTGTGAAAGAATGTCAAAACTCACTATTCCGGAGCACTTTTGGGGGATTTTGAAAATTTTGCAAGTAAAAGTAACCATAGATGTCAAAACCAAGAAAATTATTGAACTTGATGTTTTCCCTTCTCATCAAAATAGAAATTTTCATTAGACACTTTTTTTCCAAAAATGCTTGGTTTAGGAGATATCCAATTTTGGGTGAAATTTTGAAAATTGTGAAAAAAGTCCAAAGTAATCAAACCCATTGCGGAAGACTGGAAGGTCGAATCAAAGATATGAAGTATGTTGAGTGTTCCTTTATGTATGAAATAACATCTACCAATATAAAAAATTTCCCATTTCTTTCTATATTTTCTTCTACAAGTGGTTGAAGTTGGCCTCTCAGGCTAATTCCAACTGTTGAAAAAAGGTACAGAAATGGGCAAAATTGGCATTTTTGAAGTAATGTAAATTCCATATATCAATTCAAAACAAAGTAGAAGGATAGGAGTTGGAAATATTATCCAAAGGGGAAAAATGGTGCACAATCAGAATCAAAATGAGTAATTTTGATGTCTTAGAGATTAGTACAAAAAAGTGCCTGTAACCTTGTTTTGATAAAAAAAGTCAATTAAGGGAAGTTTCTAGAATTACATAAATGGGTGAAAATAAAATAAGGAATTAGAACCCCATGGCTTAATAAATGATTCTAATTCTATTAAATCATATTGTTTTATGTTTTTGCATTCCTAATATGTCTAATAAATATCTCTATGATGCACAATGTTTGTAGTTGTTAAAATTGAATAGTTGTAACAGAGAGCAGCAGGAAGTGGGAAAGAGTTTCCAAAATAAAATGGTGACCATGAGTGATGTTCAAGACCCTTATGAACATGATTAATATGTTCTAGGATAAAATATGCAAGAGGGAGGCATTGAGACTGAGTCAAATGGGATTAGAGAGAAAATCACTCCTCAAAACATGGTTGAAACCATGATAAGTTTCCATGAAAGATTAATGAAGGCTAGGGAAGAGAATAACCAAATCAATGCTTCTATTTTGAATATCCTCACTGATATGTAGTAGAGTATAAAACTTGGGTCCAATACAAACAATGTGGGACAAGACTGAATAAATGCGAAGAGTTTCTCTATAGGTCCCTCCATGAAGAGGAATCCAAGAACAAGAAAGAATTCTATGAGTAAAAAGCATAGAAAACCATCCTCAATATCTTCTTCTAGAAGGTCATGTGACTCCATATTTTCTTGAAGCATCCCAAGACGTACTTCTAGCAACTTTGAAGGAAAAAGGAAATTCAAAAGAATTACACAAGGAGGATTTAGGAAGGAAAGGCCTCCCACATTTGATGGAGAGAGTAAGACAGGTCCAGAGGCAGAGGCATGGCTTCTTGGAATGAAAAATTATTTTAGAATACATGATTACTCAAGAAATGAAAAGGCCAGAACTGACACTTACAATATAAATGGAAGAGCTTCAATTTTGTGAGTGTATCTCATGCAAGTAAAAGGAATCAAGGAAAGGATCGGTTGGGAACGATTTAAGAAGTATTTTAAGAAAAAATACCTATCTTCTAGGTATTATGATAATAATAGGAAGGATTTCAATGAGGTAAATTTGGGATAAAAATATATCAAAGAAAATTTCCACAATTTTTTGGAATTATTGAGGTATGTAGACTACATTAAAGATGAAAGAGTAAAAATACAATGTTTCCTTGGAAGTCTACCCCAAAATTTTAGAGATAGGATTAATTTTGTTAATCCAACAATACTTGATGAATCCATTAGGATGGAAATGCATTGTTATGAGAAGATCAAAGGAAAATCATAGGTTCATGCAACATGGAAAGGAAATCCAAAAGGGAGGTTTAACCAAAGGAGAAGCGGATTCAAGCCACCATTTAAAAATCAACCAACGACTTTCCAACAAGGCCAACAAGAAAGAAGTGGATTTAAGCTAGCAATAGTAGTAGAAAAATTACCAAAAGGAATGCTTCAATGTTGGGGATGTGGAGAACCCCACATTCTTAAGGATTTTCCACATTGGAAATAGAACTCTCGAAGTGTGCACAACTTAGAAGCAACAATTACAGTGGAAGATATGGCAAAAGAAACTCCACAAATTTATGCAACATTGGATAACCATCAAGAAGCTTGTCAATCAGCAGTAGTGGAAGTTGGAGGTAAGATTCCTAGGCAATATATTTTTGTTTTAATTTATCCGGCTTCTATGCATAGTTATATTTCCCCAAAATTGGTTGAAAATTGCTCTCTTGGGAAGGAAAAGCATAATAAATCGTGGTTAGTTCAATTACCATAGGGACAAAAAGAAAAGTGCGTGAAGTAGTAATAGATTTCCCCATAGAGTTGAATGGAATCTTCACAAAATAAAATCTAATTGTACTACCATTAGGATCCTATGATGCTCTTATTGGCATGCACTAGTTGGAAAGACATATATCCAGGATAGATTGTTATGAAAAAGTTCTTGAATGCAACGTAAAGAAGTAAGGATAAGGTTGGAAAGAGGAATTCCCAAGAAAGTTTTAGTAAGGAATATTTCATCCTTACAGTTAAGAAAATTTTATAAGAAGGGTTGTCAATTGTATGCATCCCATATATCATATTCTCTTGAGGAAAAAATCCCAAATATAGAAGACTATCCATTGTTGCATGAATTTGTGTTTCCATATGAAGTGTCGGGACTTCCACCAAAAACAAACTAATTTTACAATCAATCTTGTTTTAGGGGGGAAACACTAGTTTCCAAATCTCCTTATAGAATGAGCACACCGAAATTGGTAGAATTAAAGATGTAGCTACAAGAATTGATGGACAAAAGGTATATAAGGCCAAGTGTGTCTCCATGGGGAGCATTGATGTTATTTGTCAAGAAGAAGGATGGGAATTTAAGGATGTGTATTGATTACAGGCAGATAAATAAAGTGACAATCAATAATTAGTAATCATTTCCCATAATTGATGATTTTCTTGATCAAATGAAGGAATCCAAAGTGTTTTCAAAAATTGGCTTGAGGTCTATTTATCATCAAGTGAGGATAAAGGAAGAAGACATTCACAAGACATCTTTTTAAAAAAGATATGCCATTATGAGTTCACAATGGTGCCATTTGGTCTTACCAATGCACTAGCCACATTCATGTGCCTCATGAATAACATTTTTAGCAAGTATTTGGAAACGTTCGTGCTAGTGTTCTTGGATAAAATTCATTTTTATTCAAACAATGGATAAGAGTATGGGGAGCATTTAAAAATGGTGTTGCAAATTCTTAGAGAACACCAATTGTATGAAAAGCTACGAAAATGCAAATTTTATCAAAGAAGGGTATAGTATTTTGGCCATGTCATCTCAACAGAAGAAATTGCAGTGGATCTAGAAAAGATTGAAGCCATAATGGATTGGCCTACTTCAAAGAATGTTACAGATGTTATATCTTTTATGGGTATTGCAGGCTTCTATAGAAGTTTCATTGAAGGATTCTGCAAGATCGCTCATTCAATTACATCGTTGCAAATGAAGAATGTAAAATTTTGATGGTATGGAAAATGTGAATAAATATTTCAGCAATTGAAGAAGATACTTATAAGTGCTCCTGTTTTGAAGATTGTAGATCCAAAATAGGGTTTTGTAGTGTGCTTGGATGCTTGCATTGAAGGATTAGGTGGATTGCTTATGCAAGAAGGCTTTGTGATTTGATATGAGTCAAGGAAATTAAAAGAACATGATAATAATTATGGAACTCATGATTTATAATTAGAAGCCATAGTACATCCTCTCAAGAAGTGGAGACATCATTTGTTGGGAAGAGAATTTGAGCTTAGGACAGAACACATGAGCTTAAAGTATTTGTTTGACCAGCCAAGATTGAATGCTAGGCAAGCTAGGTGGCTGGAATTTCTATGTGAATTTCATTTTGAAATTAAGCAAGTAAAAGGGAAATATAATAAGGTTGTAGAAGCCCTTAGTAGAAGGTTTCATGTAGCAGCAGTAAGTGTATGTAAATCAGATTTGAGTACAAGAGTTATTGAATCCCAAAACAATGATGGAACTTACCTTCAAGTTAAACAAAAATTGCAGTGGGAAAAACCTAATGAAAAGTGTAAAGGATATCATCTCGGGGAAGATGATATTCTTGTTTATAAAGGCAGGTTATACATTCTGAATTGTGCAAATTTAAAGAATCTTGTAATGGATGAAATTCATAAAATTCCTTACTCTATACATCCTGTTGCTGCCGCAACCTGTTTCCCCGATTTTAGTTTTTTACTTAAACTCTGGGACCCCTCCTTATCATAATTTGCTTGAATCGACTGTTGAAAGCTTGGCGTCTTGGAGCTTATCTTTGCGTTTGAAGTTGATTGCTCACCTTTTTTATTGCTTCGTCCAACTTAGCTTGAATCGTGTGGTTTTTCTGGTACCCTTCGAGTATGAAATTTTTGCATGAACAAGAAAAAGACGGTTTTTGGGCTGCAAGTAATCCTAGCTCTGTTGTTTTTCTCTTTGGATCGGGCCTTTTTTGGAAGTTTGTTAGTCCTAACCTACCCGACGTTGCGGCTCCCGGAGAAAACTGCCCCCCGTTTGAAGTTTCATCCGACGCCCGATTCGACGGCCCAAATCGCTTGGTCCTGAGTTCCTACCTATCCGCCGTTGCGGCCGGGAGGATGAAGTCAGTGGCCGACGTGAGTTTCATCCAACGCCTGAACTTTGCCTTGTTTAGCCTCCATCGCATGTTTGTGGCAAGTTTCCCGTCCGTCGTTGTGGGTGGCAGAGTTTTCTGTCTTCCGACCCACTTCTCTCCGCCGCCCGATTGCCTACGACGCCCGTGTTTCCATTCACCCTCTTCTTGTGCTCCTCCGCCGTTGCGGCCCCCCCCCCGAAACCTTACCCATCCGATGCCAGATTCTCAGCCCGCCCGACTTAAGTCTCGCCCGACCGCCGATTCCTTTCGTGAGTTTTCACCAGGAGAGCCAGGCCAGTTTATTTGTGGATCTTTCATCATAGTTACAAGGTTTTCGATGCCCAATGTCTCGTATGAATGGATAATGCACTTAAATTATATGCAGGGAGAATCACATGGATCGCGAGAGCGGCCTACGGCGAGGAAAAGGACAAGCCAAGCGGATGACAGAGGCGCCGATGAGGCATTTTTAGCAGTTACTGTCAGAGGGTAAAACGTCTATTGAAATGATTGAAGAAAACGCAACGACCAGAAGGAAAACTGAATCGTCAAGGGCGCTAAAAGGTCACGCACTGAGGGAACCCAAAGGACAGAGTTGTAGTTTAAATAGTGGGAATGAAGACTGGAAAAGGGCTTTTTCCCTTAGAAAATTTTGTAAATGTTGGCTTGTAAGAGGAACTACTTCGTTTTGCTAAGTGAACTACAATTTTGTCTGCTGGAAAGAGTAAAGAAGTGAAATGTACCAATGCAATTCAATGAATAATGTTGAAGAAGAACTAATTCTTTTTCAGCTGTATTTCATTTGCTGTAAGGATATTTGAGGTTTTGGACTTAAGTTCTTGTTAACTATTCTTCAGTATTTTTCTGGGATGCATTTTCACTAAGAGCAATAAATGTTGTTATAGAATGATCGGCTACCTGGTTATTTAAATATCTGTAAGTTTTCATGTGCTGTGAGAGAAGTATCAGCTATCTATGATTTTTCTTACTGTGTGTGATAATATATTTCTCAGTCAAGATAATAACCTCGCTCCCTAGGGATAGTTTAGGTATTTAGTTTATTTCTGCTTGTATCTGGTTTAGTTGTTTGTGAGCTTAAGACGAGAGGTAAGAACCTGCGCATCACTTTGTGACCGCTCCTTGCATCTGGATCAC
>LPNX010916102.1:0-10986 GCA_001517045.1 Pseudotsuga menziesii | reverse complement strand
CCGTGAACTCTACAAGTCAGTTACATACCACATATTTAAATTACCTGTAGAATGTGAGAAAACATTAATTATATATATGAAACATATATCTATGAAGTCAGCTCGCTTGACTTGAGTGTCAGGTTTGGGAGGTTGGGTATCTTCCAAGATGAGGCTTCATCAGGACCTAGTCAATGAGCAGCATCCCACTCATCCATAAACATCACAGTGGCTTCAACGCCTTCATCTGTAGCTTCCTGTGTTTGTGTCTATTTCCATGACATGAATATATTTATATTAATTAATTACAATTTGAACTTGAGAATTTCAATTTGAACATGGAAATTATAATCTGAACATAAATGTGCAAACAATTTGAACATAAATAACTAGTACCTCGTCGATTGGCATGTCATGAGTACGACTTGAGCAAGGCTTTGTAGAATCATGTGCAATTACCTTGCCTCTATCCTATACAATATGAATAAGATATATGAGGAAAGTTGGAAAAAAATAAAATATTACGTGTTCAACAATTGACTTGAATTTATAAATTCAAATTTAGGATGACAGTTAACACATACCTCATCGATATGTGCAGATGAAACTGTAGTAGGCCCTCGAACAAATGCATCATTGCTAAACAAGACCTCCATGAAATCAGGCTTGTTCCTGGAGGTCTAACACAAAGCAAATTATTAGTTAAAAAAAGATTCATTTGAGGATACATTACAATCATTAAAATCAAATGATGACAATAAACATATACGTTTCCCATCACTCAAGGCCTGCATCTATGATGCAGTCCAAAATATTCATGGCAAGCCATGATAGCATACTCCAGCAATGTGTTTTGATCAATAATGTTGAGAACATCATCGACCACCCATTTTAACTCAGGCTCCATAGGTGCAGTGGGTTCTCTATGTCTCTCTTCCTACACAGCCATCATGGTACCATGCAATGCCATGCATGTCGCATCTGCCAATGCACCACGCTCCTTAGTCACTAGCTAAGATGACTAAGCTACATCATCTATCCTAAGCATGGTACTAGACGGGAAAACTACCAAAGGCTGTGGATTTGGCTGAGCTCTAGGGTCTCTCCTATCCTAAGGACGCACATGACAGAGTCTCCCACTAGCACCATAGAAGCTGGATGACGAGTGTCAAAAACCCCAAATTTTCACAAAAATTAAAAATTTTTAAGATAACATAAAATGCTGAATATGTAGTTTACTAAAAGCTAATGGTTAGTGGAAAATGAAATAGTCCAATGATTATTACTATACACTTTCAAATTACGTTAACTAAAGTAGCTTCTTTTTTGTAACGTAAATAAGGTTTGCTTGCATACTGTTTTCTTTCAGTTTACTAATAAGTCTACTTTATGGAAAGTAGGTGGAATCTAACTTTGAATCATGGGCTTACCTTGCATTTATGCTAATGCAAATGGATTGTTGTTTCTTACAGGTTTAACAGGTACGATCGAACAAATAAATATTTTAATTCATAAGGTAGCAAGAAGTATTTATGTTTGCAAATAATATGCTAGTAAATTAAGCTGATAAATATCAGGAAAGTTTAGTGAGGTAAAGTAATTTATCTTCTATAGTTTCTCTTGTAAGCAGAGTTTAGAGATATGGGTTGCTTTCTTTATTAAGCTTAGGGACACCAAAGATACTTACTATGAACTCTAAGCTCGTAATCTTTGTGGTATATTTATTTCTATTTTAACATGCTTATCTCGCAAATGTTATATTTATTTGTATTATTCGTTTTTATTCATGAAAGAGCTTCTGTCAATATTGATAGTAAAGATTCTCAATAGAATATATGTTTTAATTTTATTTTTAACTGACTAGTTATGGAAATGATCAACCTGTTGCTTGTATGTAAAAAACACAGTTGCTCACTAACAAGTTATCAACTTTCTTACTTACATTAACATCGTACTTCATGTACTATTGTAACAACATACATTACCCTATTATTTACTAAAGTACCAATGTGATCGTTATTTGCATTTTGTAGGGATCTTACTGCATGGAAATCTCCTTGACATTATAAGCTTGATTATTGTAAAAATAATTGAATCATTTCAAAATGGAATACTATTTACCCTTACTTCCTAAATCTAAGTCAATCAGAGTCGTTCCAATGATTATAGACTTGAGCATGGTTATTCCATTGTAATTTACTATTGCCATAATGCCTCTCTTATATTAAGTTAATGTTTATAGTAGCTATTATGGTAGATCTTTCTGCTATGATCAAAATTATTCACTATGCTAAGTACAGGTTATTCTGAAAAATCAGAAACAATCTTGCCAAATAAAAAATATGGTACATTACTAGTATTTACAAGTTGATAAGAAACTAATGTCTATGAAAGTTTAAACCAGAGTCGAACCTTGTAAAAGCAATGTTTATAATCTTTTACTATTCTATTCAACTCCATATATTATAACCACCCAAGCTGTTGGTTTTTAAGTGATAAGTTTGGAGTATAATACATGCATACTTTATCATTGTTTTGCAAGTATATAAATCTAATTGTAGAAAGAAAGGTTCTAAGCATGATTGACTTTGGGATTATCCATAAGGTCAAGTGGTTACCACCTTTCACTAGGGTCTTCGTAAAGAAATTATTGTTTAACCATACACCAAATTCAAAGCTATCAACATTATGATATAGTTTAAGTATGAATATCAGTGTGATATATATATGCGTACTTCATAGTTCATGCATAGTTTGATAAAAATAATTGTTTTAATAATTTTGATGATTGAACTGCAGGTGGAATTTGGAATCGACCCTTTCATGGTTAGAAGTATTTGAGGGCACATGGTCACCTCCTATCCATGTATTGGTGATATAAAATCTTGCAACCCTATTTGATTTGTCATTTTTCCTCTAAAGTTCATGATGGCCTTCGGGCTGCTTTGCATAGTTTCAAGGAAGCCGTGAGCGTTCTCCCTCTACTATCTTGCTCCAAAAATTTGGTTTAAAGTTAATGTAGTATATTGAGGCAACCTTCTTAGCCATGGGTTTTACTATGAAAGATTTTCCTAGTTTTGTATGCATTTGGCTCGTGGCCTGTCCTTAACTCCACCTTGCTTTCCATATGGCTTGTCACTTCTATAAGAAGCTAAGGATTCATTGCTACTGGTTGTGCTTTACCGGCGTCGTAGGGTTTGGAGATTTTGTATGTGCAATTCACAGCTAGTGATAGTCTCTTTGCTAGACTATTCAATACTATCTTATTAAAGGTAAAATGTTTGGCTTTCTTTTTAAAAATGATAGACTCACAGTAAATTTGTTTTTAAAATTAGGTTTCCAATAGAAAAGTAGTTTTGTAATAACCCACAGGATCGTGCTCTCCTTGCAGGAACTCATGACATTTCTTGTAACCAGTGACGAAGATAACGTTGGTTGTCTTCGAGGACTCGTGGCTCCATCTGGTAAGCCCTAGGTTCGAAGAATGGGTTCTTACCCTGCTTGTAACCAGGGTTGTCAATGGTGAAACCCCAAGCTTGGAAGCTTGGGGTTTCAATTTATGTTCTTCAATTTATTATTAATAGGGTTCTTCTACTTGTTTAATTTGGTTAAATTATTATTACAGGTGTGTTGTGATATTTATTTTTAAAATTGTACTGTACATTTATTTTCAGGAAGGATTGTAACCAGTCTATAGTAGTTTAATTTTTTATCTATATAATTATCCAAGTAAATGGATTACAATTTAGATATTTTGATTTAGAATAATTAAATAAATTGATTAGGGTTTTAACCCTGAAGTTTTCCTTCACAAGTATAAGCCTGTTTGATATTTATAAAATAGTTTCTACATATGTAAAATTTGTAGTTTCATACTAGTTATTATTTATATTTACATTGTTCTTATTTACTAAACTATTAAGTAAAATTTATTCAATTTTCTTGAAAAGATATAAAAGAGACTCTGTAACACAGTTTATTCTTTACAATTTTAAGGACTTTTAATATAACCCTATTTAGTTTAATAATAAATATTAGTCTTAAATTTAGTTGTTATTGTCAAAAAATAAACTAAGTGATTAGTAGCTCGTTTAAATACTTATATGTATGTAATCATTGTAACTCTAATGTGGATTTTCTGTCGCATTTCATTCAGTTACTAAGTGAAAACAGAGAAATATAAACATATCATAACACTGTTTAACCTTCATACTATTTCAACATAAATGAAATTATTCTACTGTCTGCAAATACACATTCTCATTTACTAAAACATTCTCTTATCTATTTAAACATTCTACCTGTGCTAGAGTACTGCCTGGTTTTCTAGGAGTGGAAAAACACAGTCTAGAAATTATTTCTATTCTAACACATTACTTTTCCAATCAAGTTCATTTCTTCAATCATTTAAAAATACTACTAGATTCTAACATTCTACAAACTAAATCTTTAAGATTCATATGTCAATGTGACTCAGATACTAACACAATAAAACAAAATAACGTAGGACCATGTTTAGGATAAATGACAACAGCATTAGGAGGATGTTCCTCCCTACCAATCTCTTGGAGAGCACTCAAACAACACTTTCTTAGGACCCCCGATCCTGTTCTGCATCTTCTTGGCTGAGAAATGGTGGAGAAAGAAAACAATAAACTAGTCAAATATGTCAGTAAAACACTATGCTCTTAGTAGTATGATCTTCATCCTAAAGGATGCAACTAGATCAAACAACAATTATGCCCTCAAACACTTTCCACTTTTCCCTTCCATTGAATTTCTATGAAGTACATTCATTCACCTGAATGATCCCTTCTCTAGAATGAGCAGCCTCAACTCTCTTCGATGGGGATTTTTATAAAGATTGCCTAGGTATTTTGGGTCAGTTTTCATTAGTTGAGCCACTTGCTCTGATTCCAATTTCTTGGGGAATCATGACCCCAAATGTAGGAAGGTTCCCACCTGCAACAGTTGGAAGTGGTTTGAGGATGCTATCACATGTTAGTTTTCTCTCCACCCAGTCTCGTCCACCAATTTGACCAGTAAACACTCTTTTAATAACTCTCTTAATCTGTTGTCTCCTCCTTTATTTTTTTCTAAATAAATTATTCAGAATTACATTAAATATCCTTGACTCTGCTGAGTCATCAATTACAACTTAGCATAAAATTTAACATATTGTCCTCAAATAATACCAAATAATATTTTTTTTTTTTTGCAAAATTGGGGCATGTGACATACACACCCCCTTACAGAATAACATCGTCCTCGATGTTATTTATTCTTCATCCTCAAAATTCCACTGAAACATAATTGGATATGCATACCACATATTACTTTTCAATTCCTAGGTGCCTTCTTTTGGACTAAGGTGCTTCCATTACACCTTCACCTAACCAATGGTGCAGTTCCGAAGTGTGATCTCCCTCCGCCTGAGGATACAGTCCGGTTCCACAAGAAAATCTCCTTCTGGTTTCACATGTACATCATTCCAATTAGCAACATGAGTAGGATCATGAACATATTTATTTAATACATAAATGTGAAAAACATTATGTACTCTTAAATTTGGTGGTAATGCTAATTGATAATCTACTTGTATTTCAAATGGGCCATAGTAATGAGGTGCTAGTTTTGCACAACTACCCAATCTCAGAGAGCTCTTTTGGGCCTCACCTTGATGAACACATGTTCACCTACCTGAAACTCCTTTGGAGTTCTTTTATGGTCTACTTGACTTTTCTCTTAATCCTGCACAACTTTTAGATTACATTGTACTTGCTTTACAATTTATTCTATTTTCTTTAGTAGTTCAGGACCTAATACTAATATATCCACCAGATTACTCCAAGAGATAGGAGTATTACATTTCCTTCCATACAATATTTCGAAAGGATTAAATATGGTGGATGCTTGATAATTATTACTATAAGCAAATTCTACTAGATGCAAATAATCCTCCCATTTACCTGGCTGGTCTTTCACATACATTCTTAATAAATCTTCCAGTACTTGGTTTACTCTTTTAGTTTATCCATCGGTTTGAGGATGGAATGAAGTACTAAAATTTAGTGTAGTGTTTAATCCTTTAAACAGATATTTCCAAAAGTTACCTCTAAATTTAGGATCTCTATCTAAGATTATAACTTTCGGTATTCCATGCAGTCAAAAAATTTGTTTTAGAATGATATCAGCTAAGTTTACAGCTTTATACGTAGTTTTAACAGGTATAAAATGAGCCGTTTTACTTAATTTATCAACCACTACCATGATAGAATCATTTAAATTCTGATTTTTAGGCAGTCCAATAACAAAATTGAGACTAATTATCTCCCATTTCTAGCCAGGAATGGGAAATGGCTGAAGTAATCTAGCTGGGTGTTGATGTTCGGTTTTCACCTGCTGACATTCAAAACACCTAGCGATATACTCTTCCAGTTCAGTATTCATGTTTGGCCAAAAATATTCTTTTCTTAACATAGTTATAGTCTTTTGATATCCTGGATGACCTGCGTATGGAGTTTTATGGATTTCATCTAAAATTAATAACTTAACTTTAGGTACATTAGGTGCATACATTCTGTCTTTATACAGTAAAAATCTTTTTTCATTCAAACTGTACCCTTTACTTAAGCTTTCTGTTGGATTTTCTTTCGCTTTAGCTTGTAAGTTTTTGTAAATTTCATCTTGTTCTACTCGCGTTTTAAATTGTTCATCCATATCTGTTGTATAAGTGTTGATAATTGCTATGAAGTTCATCCTTGCATTCCTAATTAATGCATCAACAACTTTATTTTATTTCCCTTTAATGTACTGAATTTCGAAATCATAGTCACTTAGGAAAGCTAGCCACCTAGCTTGTCTGGCATTTATATTAGGCTGATCTAACATATATTTTAATCCTTTATTATCAGTCATTAAAATAAATTTTCTGCCAATTAGGTGATGACGCCACATCTTTAAAGCATGTATAACAACAACTAATTCCAGATCATAAGTTGCATAATTTTTTTCATGAATTTGTAATTTTCTAGACTCATAGGCAATAACATGCCCTTCTTGATTCAGAACACCGCCTAAACCATCATTGTAGGCGTCATTGCACACTACAAATTCTTTATTTGGATCAACTATTCTTAAAATAGGTGCACTGGTTAATAAAGTTTTTAACTTTTTAAAGCTTTCATCGCATTTTTGGTTCCAATCAAATTTCCTTCCTTTCTTCTGCAAAGAAGTTATCGGATTCATAATTCTTGAAAAACCTTCAATGAACCTTCGCTAATAACTAGTAATTCCAATGAATGATCGAACATCAGTTACATCCTTAGGAACTGGCCAATATTCGATCGCCTTTATCTTTTCGGGATCCACTAAAATCCCTTCCTTAGTCACCACATGACCTAAGTACTGAATTTTATCCTTAAAGAAATCACATTTACTAAACTTTGCAAAGAGTTGATGATCTCGTAGCTCTTGCAAAATAGTTTTTAAATGTTCTTTATGTTCTTCTTCAGTTTTTGAATAGATTAATATGTCGTTGATAAACATGACCACAAACTTATCTAGATACTTTTGTATAAAGTTGTTTATTAAACAAATAAAAATAGCTGGGGCATTAGTAAGCTTGAATGTCATGACGACAAACTTGTAATGACCATATTGAGTCCTAAAAGTTGTTTTAAATATATCTTTATCTTTAATCCTAACTTGGTGATATCTAGACCTTAAATCGATTTTCAAAAACACCGTGGCTCCATGTAGTTCATCAAATAGATAATATATGCAAGGCAACAGGTATCTATTTTTAGTAGTCATATTATTCAACTGATGGTAATCTATGCAAAGTAACATGGTTCCATCCTTTTTCTTAATGAAGATGACAGGTTCCCCCAAGGAGACATACTAGGTCGAATATACTTTTTTTCAATAAGTTCTTTTAATTGTGACTTTAATTCATTAAGTTTAAGTATGTTCATTCAATAAGGGGCCTTTGAGCTAGGTACTACACCAGGTACTAGCTCAATGGTGAAGTCTAGTTCCCTTTTCGGAGGTAATCCCAAAATTTCTTCTGGAAATACATCAGCATACTCTCTTAAAACTAGTATGTCCTCAAATTTTAATTTGTCTATTTTATTTAGATTCTCCTCATCAGTTATTGTTACTGCATAAGCTTTACAACCCTTCCTAACAGCTCTCTTAAGCTGCAGAGTAGAAATATACCTTATGGTTGTTTTTCTAGGGATTCCCTTTACACTTATTGATTTTTTCTCATTATTTATACATGTAAAGGTTTTATCATAACAATTTAAAATCACCCTATGTTGTTCTAACCAATCCATACCGATTAGTAAGTCATAAGAATTAAGAGGTAATACATTAAGCTTTACAATAGTTTCAAATTGATTCATAACTACTACAAATTCTTTTACAAAACAAGTTACCTTCCTTTTTGCACCAATGGCTAACTGAACCAACCAAGAATTTTCAAAATTTTCAACAGGAAGCTTACATTTTTCTACCAATTTAGGTCAAATATAACTGATACTAGCTCCTAGATCAATTAAAATAGCTATAGGGGTTTGGTTTATCATACCTTCTTCTTATACCATGGAAGTTTGATAGTCTACCCGCCGATTCTCCAAGGCTGAATTGATCCTGCGCATAGTTCTCGCTAAGTCTCCAATAGTCATCTCCTCTTGTATAGTATGGATATTACTGACAGTCTTTTTCCAATTAGGATAGAATGAGGCATAATGTGGGCCATTACACTCTCAGCACTTGATATGTTCTTTGCGTTCAAAGTTCTTGGTGTAATTACCATGGTTATTAGCATATTCTTTACCCTTTGAATTATTCTGATTGCTTGGTGAATTATTCTTATTCCCTTGGAAATTCTTGTTAGAAAAATCTTTGTCCTTATTGTTTTTAGAATTCCAGTTGGGCACAAATTCTTTCTTCTTTTGATGATAATGGTTTTTATTCTTCTTGGCCTTCTAGTTGGCCATGCTTTCCTTCTTCGATTCTATTCATAACAGAAGTTGGCTTTCCTCATAGCTTCTTCCAAAGTTTTTGGATTTTCATACTCAATCATGTCCTTAATATGATAAGGTAGACAACTGAGCAATCGTTGTAAATTTTGTTTTTCATCTACAAGATATGGAACATACGTAAGTAGACTTAAAAACTTATTGTTCAGATCTTTCATAGTCACTAATCCTAATTTAAGCTCATAGAATTCTTTTGGTCTCTCTTCATAGTACTGCTCGGACAAAAATTTCTTTTTAAAGTACCTCTTGAAGGTACTCCAATTTATATTCTCCTGTTTTATTTCCTTCACTCTCTTCAAGTCCTGCCACCAATTATCAACATTTCCTAAAAGATTGTAGATATCCATTCTAGCCTTTAATTGGTTAGAATAGTTATAAATCTGGAAGTACTTCTCAATTCTAGATAACCAGGATTCCAGTTTCGCCCCCTTCTCAATCTCTCCATTGAATGTTGGTGGTTTAATATTTTTAAACTCCCCATAAATTTTCTCACAGGGTTTATATTTTCTCTTTTTAGTATAATTATTTTCATCACTACTATCACTAGTGGAATGAAAATTACGTTGATCACCAAATACCTCTGAAGATGAGCTGCTTTCATTTTTAGTCTGTTTAATCTTTTTATATTTATGTTGATGAATTGTATCTTCTGAATTAGCTCTTTTTTCCCTTCCCTCAATTTGAAAACTTTCTATTAGGATCTGATTCAGCTCCTCCTGAGCCCTCAGAATCCTTTCATTCTCTCGTTTAATAGATTCCATTTTATATTTTAAGTCTTATACTGTTTGTAATAGTTCTAAGGAATTAATGGTTATATATTCTTGTATAGGGTCTCTTGGTAAGTTTTCTTGTTCAGTCTATAGAAATTCCTCTTACGCATATTCCTCCAGCCTTTCCATACCTGTTTTTAAACTTCAAAAACAATTTCCCTGTTGAATAACATTAAAAGAAAATAACATCAGGAAAATAATTTAAATTCACTGTTTCATAAAAGCAAGTTCGGCTTCATCAAAGCCTAGCGTTTGAACCTTGTGCTCTGATACCACATGTCAAAAACCCCAAATTTTCACAAAAAATAAAAAAATTTAGGATAACATAAAATGCTAAATATGAGGTTTACTAATAGCTAATGGTTAGCAGAAAATGAAACAACCCAACGATTATTATTATACACTTTCAAATTACGTTAACTAAAGCAGCTTCTTTTTTGTAACGTAAATAAGATTTACTTGCATTCTGTTTTCCTTTAGTTTTCCTAAAGTACCAATCTGATCATTATTTGCATTCTGTAGGGATGTTACTGCCTAGAAATCTCCTTGACATTATAAGCTTGATTATTGTAAAAATAACTGCATCGTTTCAAGATGGAACACTATTTACCCTTATTTCCTAAATTTAAGTCAATCAGTGTCATTCCAATGACTATAGACTTGAGCATGGTTATTCCATTGTAATTTACTATTGCCATAATGCCTCTCTTATATTAAGTTAATGTTTATAGTAGCTATTATGGTAGATCTTTCTACTATGAGCAAAATTCTTCACTATCCTAAGTACAGGTTATCTTGAACAATCACAAACTATCCTGCTGAATCAAAATTATGGTATATTACTAGTATTTACAAGTCGAGAAGAAACTAATTTCTATGAAATTTTAAACCGAAGTCAAACCTTGTAAAAGTCATGTTTATAATATTTTACTATTCTATTCCACTCCATCTATTATAACCACCCAAGCCGATGGTTTTTAAGTGATAAGTTTGGAGTATAATACATGCATACTTTATCATCGTTTTGCAAGTATATAAATATAATTGTAGAAAGAAAGGTTCTAAGCATGATCGACTTCGGGAGTATCCATAAGGTCAAGTGGTTACCACATTTCACTAGGGTCTTCGTTAAGAAATTATTGTTTAACCATACCATAAATTCAAAACTATCAACATTATGATATAGTTTA